>OY821520.1:76622360-77222360 GCA_963682025.1 Cordilura impudica | reverse complement strand
TGTTCAGACCTATGTATATAATATATAGAATAAATTTAATAATATTTTTAAAAACTAATTTCGCGACTAAAAATAAAAAATATAATTGAATCTAAAAAGTTTAAAAATTTCGAATTTTATTTGTACTTTTTCAAAGTTTTCGTTTTAAAGAAAAAAAAAATCTTTCGCACCACCGTTTAATACAGAAATACAATACAAGTTTATCATTCTCCAGGAAATATGGGTGTGGGAAAGTTTATATATTTTTGATAATTTTAGCCAACAGAAGCGATTTGGCGATTAACATCTCAAGGTCTAACTTTGGATATCACGATAAGGCGTTGTTGGTAGAAAAAATGTTTGCTATTATCAGCTTGATATTAAAAATCAACAGGTATTAAAAGTTTGAAATTAGAAAACTTTCATATATCTTTGTTTAAATTTTATTTATTTAACTCAGAAATTAAGTAAAAATTTAAAATTTTTCTCAATACAAGTTATTTTTCCATTCAAGAAGCTTTTTAATTTGTCGATAACATCTTATTTAAAAAAAATTTTTTGAAATGTTAATTATATAATTTGGATCTTAAATTTGGAATTACCAATATTTCTTCAACCACTGTGTCAGGTTCATTTAAAAAAAATACAATTATGTGTAGTAAAATATTTTTATTTCTATAATAAAATTTCAAGATCAATCATAATCAATTTCTTTATCATCTCGAATCGTATTTATAATTAGTATACTAATTACACTGTCCTTTAATTCGATCATATTTGTGTGTGTGTATCTGCTTGGTGTGTGTGTATGTACATCTTTTTCCACTAAGGTTCATATTGTGTCCGTAGTAAAAAGAAAAACTTGTATCCATACATTTTATTTTTTATTAATTTTAATTTCAATCTTAATCAAACATAATCAAAATTCATTTTTTTTTTTTTGGTTATTAAAACCTCCACCACAAAAATCTTTATATACATATATTTAATAATTTTGCATAGATCTAATAAAAAAAATAATTTAGTTAAGATTTTTTTTTTTCTAATTTTAATAATTATTTTGTTTTGTTTTAATTTAGTTCTAGTCAAAATTAAAAAAAAAAATATATATATAACAATTTATAAAAAAAAAAGTAAAACAACAAGTAACATTAACTTTTAAATTTAAAAATTGTTTTAATTAATTATAATGTAATCATTTATTTCAAAATCAATTATTGTAATTGTATTAATTGATTAAACAAATAATATTGTAATTGTACACTTTCTAAACAACAAAAATTATGAATAAAGTTGCATCACATTTTTAAAAAAAATTATTCGATATATTTTCCTGTTGTCTCAGGGTCAAAAGAATAACGTCGAGAACAAAGGTAAATTTTTAATTTACTATTATTACTATTTACTATATAGTTAGTTAGCTAAGAAAGATAAGAAAACTCTTTATAAATATAATTTCTGAAGGTTGTTAGACTCTTAACACTTTTTTTGGACTAAAAATGTTTAAATGCCTTTAAAATAATTTATAATTCAGAAACTGAAACAACTGTTTAGCGGGTATATATCAGTTTGTAATTCCGTTTGTAACGCATCCAAAAATTAAATTGCCACCTCATGAAGTACATACGTACGGTGGATGACAATACATTGGAAACTTACAAGATTCTAAATTTGCCAATTTTGTTTTTTTAATAATATCGCGTTGTCCTTAAATTATGTATTTTTTTGCGACATCACTCTTTGGCGTGTTCACTATCGAAACAAAAAATTTATTACATTTAAAAAAAAAAATTTAACGAAAAAAATATATTTTTTTAATGATGACAAAACGATGAAAATTTTTACACTTCTGTACCTGTCTGATTAAACCAATAAAAAATAGAAGATGGTATAAAAGAAAATGTATAAAAATCTTAGCCTTTATTTAAATATTTGTAGTTTCTGACGTTATCTTTTAACTGTTGTTTAAATACAATTGTATTTTTCATTGTTTTAATCTCATAATTAATTATTCTAAAATATTAGCAAGAATAATAAAGTTAAAAACCAGAATAGTGGCCGATTTTAATGCTGGTCTTAAGCAAAAGAAAATTAGTGAGAAATATTCTATGAATAACTCCAAAATTCGGCCCGTAAAACGAGTCAAATACAGTATAATTTAATAGCAAGATAGTTTAAAAGCTGTTCAAAAATGCTACCGAGAGGTCATTAACACTCTGTAAAAGATGTGCTTGAACTATTTCGCGATGTACAATTGAGGCTGATCTTGGTTGTTGTTGTCCCATGAAGAAACCATTTATATCAAAGAAAAACCATCTGGCTCGTATAAATTTTGCTAAGGAACACATAAACTGATCAGGGGCCAAATAACCGCATTCGATATCGAGTAAAATCAATCGAAATTCCATATTATGGTTTATTGTTTACAGAAGACGTACAAACATCAGCCCTAGTTTCACTTTTATTCTTAACTAGGGTCTATAATTCGTTAACTGTAACATTGTTAAGTTATTCCAAGTATATTGGAAAATAAAAAAATAATTTCTATAACGAATGCGGAGATTTGGCCCCAGATGAGTCGAAGTTTAATTTAAGAGGCCATGATGGAAGAACGTTTGTACGACGAACAAAGAAAAAAAGGTGATCCGAAATATACAAATAAATCTGTTAAGTTTGGCGGTGGCAATATTATGGAATGGGGTTGCTTTTCGGACCAAAGAATGGGTGCAATTCATGTAGTAAAAGATACTGGAACTGGATACAGGCAAATTCTAAATAACGTAATGTATCCATACGTGGAGGAAAATATGCCCCTGGTCTGGCATACCTCTAAAATTGTAATCGAATGGCTACAATCAATGCAATTAGTGTTGTGGAATGCCTAGCTCAATCAGATCTCAATCCCATAGAAAACTTATAGGAAATTGTAGATCGAAAAATACTGACACGAATTTACACAAACAGAACAGATCTTATAGAGGCAGATAATCCTGGGTGTTTAAATTTGTTATAAATAATGAAATACATAAGTTCTGATATTAATGTAAACGTAAAACCCAGGTGGAGGGTATCAAAGATTCGGCATAGCCGAATTTCATACAATTGCTTTTGATGAATTATTTGCACATTTTGATATGTGCCCCACCTTTTGTACGATAAAGTTTAGAAGCTTAAATTTATTAACATATGCGTAGAAATTTCCTAATGGGTGTAAATTTTCAAACATAACTCTGCTGGAATGAGTATGTCTGGCTGTGTGTATTGGAAATTAATCCTTTTTTACGTATGTATGTACAAACCCCTTTTTATCACGACTACCATTTGCTATTATTGTAAACAAGTTTTCAAAGTAAATACACTGACGAAAATGTTGAGTCGATGATACAAAGGAAGTACACGGAAATAAAATGTTAAAAATTAATTCATAAAGGCCTAGTTGGCCACACGTTGCTAAAATGTATCTGTACCGTAAATGTAACGTTGTCATTTAGTGCAATTATAGAACGTAAAAAACGAACCAGCATGTTGCTGTGTAAAATTAACCAAATTTTATCAGCTGTTCACAAATGTCACGTACAAAAATCTATTTTCAACAGATTGGGACGTTACGGTTACGTGACAGTTGTGTTCGGTAACTGCTCTAAATGCTTTTCATGTAACAGAAAAAAACAGCTGACACGTTTGGTTAAAGTTACGTGTGGCTAACTAGGCCTTAATACGTAGAGTTTATTCCTTTCTCCTTTGCTTTTTGATAACGTTATACCTAACAGCTCGGATACATTCTGTATATTCCCAATATTCGTCATGGAATAGTATAATTATTTTATTCTCAATGGCTTTGTAGTTCATATAAGAGCTCATATAAATTGTAACCTTAAAATATTACTGAAAAAATATGTTTGAATTAAAATTTTGTCTGCAAAAAATTTTACAATTTTATTGAAAAATGTAATGTTGTTTTAACGCGGACTGTAAAGTTGTTATTAAGCTTGAAATTTTTGAAAATTTTGGCAGTCAAAGAACTCATATATAATTCATAAAATGTTATGGCATTGTGGGTTTTAAGATAAACCCTTCCTCTGAGCATTCTTATAAATTTTGAAAACATTAAAATAATTAATCTACCTCCATCTAACATATAAGTTATCAGAACAATACATGGAAATAAAATTAAAAATTACAAATATCTAAAATTGATTGCATTTCTACTAATGAAATATCAAAGAATAACTAAAATAATTTTAGTCAAATCAATTTAATATTTTTTATTCCTTTACAAAAGGTTGTTTTTTACTAACATTTTACTGTTGGTTTATTACTCCTTCCAATTCACGTAAATACACCGCTTTCCAATAAGATTTTATTTACATTTTTTGTGGGGAGACAGAGTGTTGGTGTTCGTATATTTGTGCAAAATAAAAAATAATAATTAAAAAACAAAAGAAAAAATTGCTTTTTTTTTGGATATATTTTTTCATAAAACACGTGATAATCAATTAACATGAAGAAAAAAGTGAAGCAATAAATTTCATCAAATAAATTTAGGAGAAAAAAATAAAAAACTACAAGTACTACTGCAATACTTATGTATGTATTTCTTTGGAACAAGAGAGTTAAGCCGAGACAACAAATAAAACTAAAATACAACACGTTTATGTTAAACATATAAATAAAAACTTTTAAAAGTACATAGTGTTTTATGAATTTGTTATAAACAATATCCAAATTGATGCTTTAAAAAAAAAACTAAAAAAGAAAATCGTGAAAAATCGATTGGAAATTTAGCTTATATGTAAAGAAAAATATCAGTTTGTGGTCTTTTCCAATGCCATGTAGATGACATTGGAATTTTCATACAACGAACAAGAACGACGAACAACAAAAAATCTCTTTAAAAAAATACAAGAAGAAGAAATTTGGCAATTCAACTAGAAATGTTAAAATCTGACAAGAAAGCGCAATTTTAGTTCGCCATGAAACCGTGTGGTTGTTGTTGTTGTAAAATCATTGTAAAGTGACATCAGTGTGAATGTGAGAAAAAGAAAATACAAGAGACAAACAAAATAAAATATAATATTTTTGTTGAAAAATAAAGTAATTACACGATTTTTTTTTTAATAAATATCTAAAATTATGATGATATACTTTATAAAATAAATAAATATATCTAGATATATATTACGGAAAAAGTGTTGAACACTTTTTTTTCTTCAATGTGGAATAAAAAGAAAAAAAGTTTACTTACACCACTTTCATCATTAAAGTCGCCGTCGTTGTCGCCTTCTTCTTATTCATCATTGCTGTTACTGTGTATAGGTTTTACGGTTGAATTAGCACTAGCAACAATCGCCGCTGCGGCAGCAACATTTTATTACATTCAAAGTTCCTGAGTGATTTCGGCGGAAAGTGTGAGAGGTGTCACGAATAATGGAATCTGGTCCCAATGGGATAAAAGTAGAGCCATCCCTAGAACAGCAACATTTACAACAGCAGCACCAGCAGCAACAACATCATCATCAACAATATGCCACAAATTTGCTAGCTCTCAATGGCTCGAATGCCCGCCTACTTATCGATCATCCATCAACGTTGCTGGTACCGCTGTCTCATCATCAGCAACAGTTGCAGCAGTTGCAATTGCAACAACAACATCAGCAGCAACAACAGCAACTGCAACAGCATCATTTGCAACAACAGCAGTTGCAGCAGCATTTAGCCTCGCAACAACAACAACAAGCACAACAGCAGCAGGATCAACAATTGCAGCTGCAGCAACAGCATCAACAACTGCAATTGGCCGCAGCTGCATCTGCTTATCCTCAGCCTTTATCCCTCAAACAACCGCTTCCCACACCCATTGGCAATAATACCGGAGGTATCGCAGCTGGTGGTAGTGCAGCCCCTCCAAACACCACCTCATTGGGCCCGGCTTCCGTTGCATCATCCACTTCGTCGGCCGTCCGTCATCGTTGGAACGAGAGTCCGGAAGCCCGGGCACGACGTCTGGCACGCAATGCCGAAAGGATGCGTGAACGGCGTAATCGTGAGTCGGAGGATGAATACCGCAAGCGGCTGGCCCGCAATGCCGAGGCCAACCGCATGCGGCGACAAAACGAAAACGAAATGGAACGGGCCATGCGTTTAGTACGTAACGCCGCTCGGCAGCGTCTGCGTCGCGCCATGGAATCACCAGAACAACGGGCCAAACGACTGCACAAACTTGCCGAACGGATGCGTATGTATCGAGCCAATGAAACACAGGATCAGCGGAAAATACGTCTCGCCGAAATGGCAGCTAGAGCCCGTCAACGTATTGCCAGCGAATCACCCGAACAACGTAAGGATCGACTGAAAAAACTCAATGAATATGCGAGAAAGGTCAGAGAAAAGAAAAAAATTATAAAGCACGGCGCGGCGCAGACTCCGAATTCGAATCAGAATTCGAATACGACGCAAAGCGCTACAATTATTTGTAATAATAACGACTCTTTAAATCTAAACCATCAGGCACCACCCTCATCAGGCGGAACAGCTGGAGCAGGAACCACCGCGGCTACTCCAACCGGAAACGAAGATGTGTCCCGTCAACCCAGTGGCGTTAATCATGACGATCAGCAACTTACAGCATCATATCAACAAGCAGCCGCTTTAGCCGCAAATCCCATTGAATACTATCAAAATATGTTCATCAATCCAGCAACATTACGCACAGGTCCCGCTGCCATCTTGAAACAGGAACCACAAACGCTGCAGCCTCAATCGCAACAATCCACCGGCAATCTACAGCAAAATCGTTTTGGTACACCACATCAACAATCTGCAACTTCTAATCTTCTTGATTCTGAGGCGACCAATCTTTTTCAGCAACAACTCTATGACGAGGCATCACAAAAGGTATCCTCTAAACTGCCACACGCAGCAGCAAATGTTCCTCATTTCAGCACAATTGCTAGTTCGCTAGAATTGTATCAGAATAAGTATGCTAAGAAGCAGGAGCTTCAACAGGTTGGTATAGTGTCGAACTAAATGTGTTATACAATCAATTTAGTTTAGAAAGGTGTCTAAAGAAGAAATAGCAAATGATTTATGTTATTGGAAGGATATATCTCTTTCGTGCTTAACATTAAAAACATTTCTAAAAACTAACAAACTTTCTCATAATCTGCAATATGGATGTACATCTCCTGATAGGAAATTGGAACTTGCGCCATTATTTCAGTTTTCTTTTCTCTTCAACCTTTTTCGTCTACAACATTGCGTATTGTTTGCGGTCATTCTTTTGTACTGCAGTCGCTCGAATTTGCTGCCACTACATTGATGATTTCTAGCTGTTTTTTCGACGGGTAATATTTAATATGTGAGTGATATAAAAAAAAAAAGACAAATTTCTGCATAAAAGTTGCTGAAATTTGAATTTTGAAATTGAAAATTACAAAAAAAAAAAAAAAAAAAAACTATAATAACCATTTACTGTTTATATTTGAATTTTTTTATTCCCTTTTGTTTAATTAATTGATGTTGATTTATAACTCAGCAGTTAGGGCCCTAACGAAGCGCAAGATCTTGGGTTTCATAAAAGAATAAGGCTTTTATTTAATATAATTTTAAATTCAAGGTATTTATATGCAGCTGGAACTTACAGAAAGTATCAAAATTGTGAAACTAAAGAGTATACTCTGAAGAGTATTTAAATCAGGAAAGAAGATGCAACAACATGATACAACAAATCAGTGCCAATGGAGAAAGAAATAGACTTTAAAGAGTGGCACACGGTCTCATTGTGAATGTAGGCTAAACTATAATTTTAGAAGCGGTACTCAAAAAGTGTATATTTTCATTAAAAGAATTCTAAATTATGAAATTTCTCTATTCTATTTAAATAAAATTTAGATATTCCTTTTTTTTATATTCAAGTAACTTGTTAAAATATTGTAATTTAAATTTATATATATTAAATAAGTTTTCGTATGTTCCGTCATTTTATAACTTGAGAACCACTCATCCGATTTACAAACCAATATATGCGTTGGAAAGGTCTACTTTAACTGACTACGCATCTGTGTTTTACGCACACGTGTGTTTTTCCCATATAAAATGTCGATTTTTTTTCTTTTTTGATGTTCTCACTTTAAAAATTTATGTTTTTGCACTTCTTTTTCAGGAAAATGTCAATTCTTTCTAGAATATTTCATTTTTAATACAAAGACGTAAACGTATATTATTGTATTGTCCAGCAACGCGGGCAGGGTTACTCTAGTATTTTTATAAATAAAGTCTCCAACAAACAGCCTAATCATTTGCTATTTCCTAAAAAAAAAAAATAATAATTTTTCCAAATAAAACATAGTCTAAGGATAAGACCATGTTTTTTCAGACAAATAATACAGCGAGCAACAGCAATAACAACAGCGGGTCTGTTGGTGTCTCGTCGGGTGGAGGACAAAATGAAAAAATTGAAGTAAAATTAAAGCCAACACATCCTCAAATACAAAATCCCCCAACACCACTTTACAATCAGTTTCCCTATTTGGCAACATTTCCGGCAGCTGCAGCCAACTCATCGGTGGCGGTAACAACACCGCCGAATACCCCAACCCAAACAGCCGCTTATTATCCCATGTATCACAATGGCTTTCAGCTGGGTATAGCACCGAATACAGTGCCGCCACCATTTACACCAGTACACTTTTCAACGGCCTCAAATGCAGTCGGATCTTCTCCACCGAATACAGCGGGTAGGCGAGAATGAAATAGTTTTTCGAAGCGAGATTATAATTAAAAATCACAATTAATTCTGTTTTTTTTTTTTTTAAATTCTGTTTTCTATTAAATATATATGTGTATGACGATATTATAGCCAGCCAACAACAACATGTAATACAGGATTTTCCAAAAGTGGTCCGCGGTCGCCCTAGAAAGCTGATGTTTAATAATAGCAATGGTAGCTCAAATAAAGATGCAGGTGTAACGTCGCAGGACGATGTACTGCAGCAACAGGAACAACAACAAAAAATGAGTGCTTTGCTAGAACAAGAAATCAATCAAATGTTAGCGTCACCACACATGGCTCAGCGCCGCGGACGTGGTCAACAATATCAACAATCAAATATACAACTACTACAACCACAGCAACAACAACAGCAGCAGCAACAACAACAACAGCAGCAGCAGCAGCAACAACAGCAGCAGCAGCAACAACAACAGCAATTGCAACACCAACTACAACAGCAAGAACATTCCTCCTCCTCTTCCTCATTAAACGTCATACGCAGCAATGGCAAATTGAAATATGAAAGTGATGACGAAAAACGTAAACGTCTCGATAAAATGGCTGCCCATCAACGGGCCATACGTGCCAATGAGACGCCCGATCAAAGAGTAATACGTTTACAGAAACTAAGTGAACGAGCTCGACTAAAACGTGCCGAGGTACGTGCCACTGAAACGTCCGAGGAGAAAAAATTACGTCTCTCCAAGCAAGCGGAATATGCACGTATGCGTCGTTTAAGAACTCATACACCGCACTTTCGCCGTCAGACAGATGATGGTGACATCAAAACAACACCATCCATTATATACGACCAATCAGTTATGGGTGCATCAGCAAATGGTTGCTTCGAAACTAAACCAAATATTAGTGGCGGTAGTGTAAGTGGTGGCAGTCTATCCCAAGAAAGTACCTCAAATAGTGAGGAACAACAACAGCAACAATCACAACAACTCCAACACCCACACCAGCAACAGATGTTGCAATTGCAACAACAACGCTTGTTACTTCCAGGTCAAACACCAAATCTACATCAGCTGAATCACAACAACAATAATTTTATTAAGGGCCCCAACAAAGATTACCACAATGGACAACCCGAAAATAATGACATGTTAAAAATTCTCGAACCCATAATTGTTATGAAAACTAAGTAAACTAACAACTAAACGATAAAACTACATAAATAGCATGTAACTAGACTTTTAAAGGAATTTTATTTCAATCTGTCAGCTTTTGAAAATTTTTCCAGTTTTGTTTTTTTACTTTTTTTTTTTTGTTGCAATAAATTGTTTTTTTTTATATATAATTTTAACAATTCGCTTAGCCCTAATTGAGGCATATTTTTTTATTGACTTTGGTGTTTAAAACAATTAACCTTATAAATTGACGCCTATTTAAGTAATGCAGAAAGTGCCAGTTTAATTCTAAAGAAATATTTATTTTGTATTTATAATTATTTCGAAGTCTAGTTACAACTATCTAATAAAACGCATTCTTAATGAGTTATATGACATGTTACAAAATCTCAAGAAAGAATATTTTTAAAAATAAACATTAAATAATAACACATACACACGCAGTTAGAAAATGTGATCCACATTAATATGATGATATATACAACACTCATACATGCATGCATACATATATATACACACACATATATATATATACAATAATATAAAATTGTAGTTGTCAAAATAAAAAAAAATTAGTATCCTAAAAACAAAAAAAAAAAAAAACAAATCCAGACGTATAAAAATAATAATAATCCTATTTGATAAAATTAACGATTAGGCGCAGTAGTAATTACAGTACGATAAATATATATGGTTAAATAGATATAATAATTTTAAATACAACTTTTCTTTGTAGTAAACAAAAAAAAATCACATTTTTGTAGTTACCACTCATATATTTTGTTAATTTTTAATTTTTTGAATATATTTGTATTTGTTTTAAAAACTATTTTTATGTTTTTATTATTATTATTTTATTCATTGATGTATAGAAAGTATACACACATATGTTGTAAGCAACAAACATCAACAATTTATACACAAACATATATATATATATATATTGTCTTAAGATTGTAAAACTATTATAACTATTAAGCTAATATTACTGTGTAATAACAACAACAAAAAATCATTAAATAATATACAATTTATATATATAATTAAAAATTCATATACAAAACATAAATATATATACAATAAATATATATATGTATATCTCTATACATAACAAAAATAATAAACAGCATATGATTTAATATATACATAATCTAACACACTGTATACATAATAAACCATATATGTATGATTAAAAACTAAAAAATGAAACGTAATAATAAAGTCAATAATTTTTTAAAGTAGTAAACGTAAATGGTAATTTTTATTATCTATCGCGATTTTCACTTTTGGTAGTATTTACAAACAGGCAGCGTAAATAAAAGTTATTTTGAAAGTTTCTAATAAAAAAATCATATAGAAGTAAATATTGGAGAAATGATTTAATAAGAATACAATTTTGATCCTTGTAAACTAGTCTTGCAGACAATGCTTTAATTTTTATTTTAGAAATAAAAGTATTTTTTTTTTTTAATTTTTCGAGCAGTAATAAAAGTTATATTTTGCCTTTTATGTTTTTTTTTTAGTAGAACCAGTTGATTTGAGATTTTTATTTTTTCGAGCTGAAACAGAAGTTATTTGTTGATTTTCTAAGCATTATTATCAGAGAACAAATCCTTCAAAATGTGACATGTTACTCATAATTACTCATATGTTATCCGAAGGTTCGAACTCTAAAATTGATCAACCACTGGATAAGTTAATTGATTACAATTTATCCAACATACAAAATAGTCTTCAAAAGCATATTATCCGCGACCTATAAGGCCAATATCTATTGTATTTTTAATTTTCTCACTATTGAATAACTTCTTTTTTGTCTTTCTTTTTTAACTCAATTAATATTAAATCATTAAACTTTAAAATCTTATAATTAGTCGAGCGCATTTGACCGGCGCCTTTGTAAAATATTTTTGAAATAAAAAAATTGCTTTTGGCAGAAATAGAAGTTATTTTATTTTTTCGAGCAAAAACAACAGTTATTGATTTCAAAAAAATCAATTGAAAAAAATTGGTTGGCATTTATACCCTGTTTCCATAACACAATTCGTCACAGACGAACGAAAATTTGTATGAAGAACAAAAACAAAATACACACAAATTTTCGTTCGTCTGTGACGAATTGTGTTATGGAAACAGGGTATTAATATTGACAATTAAGAATTTCAACGAAACTAACCTTTTGGAGGATTTTTAATTTTTTTTCTTTTTGCTTATTTTTGATTTTTATATTTGCTCGAAATGATAAAAATTAAGAAATAACTTTTATGCTGTAAGCGGTTCCTGCTTACAAACCTTAGTTCCAATTTGACTCGTCTCCATCTTTGTAGTACATAACAACAAAATTAACAGTATGTAGCTCTGTTCGTTTACGTGATAATTTGTACAAATTATCACAAAATTTAGTGGATCCTGTTCGTTTACTTCATAGACCCAGTAAAAGAGAACAAATGAGAGCGTAAAGTGACAGTTCATTTTGAAAACTTGGTAGTTTTTACTGGATATATTTTTGCCAGTAAGAATTAGCAAGCAAGAAAAACATATGATTGAGTTTTGTGGTAAATAAAGCAAAAATATGTACTACAATTCTATTTTTGTACAAAAATTTTAAATAAGAATTCTGAGGAAATTAACGTTAGAAGATGTAAGTAAATATTCACATAACCAGATTTCATTAATTTTACTCTTTTAAAACCGGTTCCTGCCAAAAAATGTGTATCTGCCAATTTCTTTCATAAGCCAATAAGAAACTAAATATGGGACTTGATGAAAATCATATAACATCAAATATAGAATGCCCAGTTTACCAAAATAAACTAAATTATAAAAAGAAAAGAATTACAGCAGATAAGAATTACAGCAGATAAGTTTTATATACACAAACGTATGTATGTGGTTTAATGAATAATTGCGACCAACTGGAAATAATTGCTGATGAACAAGAACCAGATTTTATAATATTGACGGAGACACACGCAACGAACGAAATAGATGAGAAAGAAATTAGGCTACCGAAATATGATCACTATATTACATACTCAAACTCAAAAAGGACCGGCGGAGTAACTATATATTTTACAAAATTTTGGAATATTTCGAAAATATGCGAGAAGGTTTATGACAACAAGTACTGGATGAGTGTATACTTGGCGAAATTGATGAGAACACAAATTATGATAATGGCTGTATACAGATCACCAAGTAGTAGCGAAGCAGAATTTTGCGAAGTATTTGAGCAAGTAATCGAAGATTTATGTGAAACACAATACGACATAATTATAGCTGGAGACTTCAACATCATTTGGAGTAAGGAAGGAACTTACAAAAACAGATTAGAAAACATATTTAACGATAATGGACTTAAGCAAATTGTAAATGAATATACAAGAGTAACACCAAACACCAAAACTATAATAGACTATATAATAACTAATAATGAAAACATATCAGCAAAAAACAATAGTGCGAATAAAATAGGAGATCATGAAGCAATTGACATAAATTTTGAAATTCCATCCGAGAATAAGGAGCCAATAAATAAAAAGGAAATTGAGTTTTTTAAATATAATAAACAAGCATACAACAAAGAGATCAGTGTAATACTTAGATATAATGAAAATGATGACATAAATACTACAGTGGGTCATTCCGACGACTGTATTGAGAAAACAATAAAGAAATTTACAACCAAAAATACAGTGATCGAAAAAAGTAAAGGAACAATTGGTTCAATGCGGAACTGAGGACATTAAAAAGAGAGAAAGTTTTTAAATATCAAAGAGCTATAGTAGAGAACAATGATATAGTCTGGAATAATTATAAAATTAGTAGAAATATATAAAAAAAAAATTTAAACCGAGAAAAACAAATTTGTTAATAATAGAATAAATAATGCCAAGGACCAGAAAGAAATGTGGAATGAAATTAAAGATTTAATTCTTAAGAAAAATAAAAATGTGATATATACTGTGATGTTTAATGAAATAGAATATAAGGATAACTATCAGATAGCCACACAATTTAACTATTATTTTGTCGATAGCATTAAGTCAATAAACGATACAATAGAAAATGTGCAATACAAAAATGAAATTCCTGTGATAAATAATAGATTTAAATTCCGCGGAATAACAATTCAAGAACTTAAAAAAATATGTAAGAACCTGAAGAACAAACCGGATTTTAATAAAGTCTCAAAAAAAATAATTATGGATAATTGGAATATTGTAGGTAAATATATGCTTAAGATTATTAATAAATCGCTTGAAAGCGGGATTTTTCCGAAAAAAAAAAATAGATGCGATGAATTTCGTCCTATAAACCAAGGTTCAGAAAATACACACACGAAACACACAATGTTCTGTTCAAAAGCAGCCAACACATATCTTTATTTTCATATCAATTATGTGCGTTTCTAAATTTTCTACGGTGCCCAACACAACCATGACTGTGTTCGTTTTAATATTTCGTTATTTACACGAACATTTTTGTATCACATACTTTTTGTTTCAATCACACATAAAGCACACATTTTTGAGTGTTGCTTTATTTGAAGTTCATGTTCTGGTACGTGTAATGAAAAAAAACACAGAACATGTACAATAAACAGGTTCGAGTTCAGTTATATTTTAAGTCGTGTTGTGGCTCGTGTAGTAAGAAAAAACACAACATGTACAATAAACAGGTTCGAGTTCAGTTATATTTTAAGTCGTGTTTAAAATATAACTGAACTCGAACCTGTTTATTTTATATGTTCTGTGTTTTTTTTCAGTACACTTACCAGAACATGAACTTCAAATAAAGAAACACTCAAAAATGTGTGCTTTATGTGTGATTGAAACAAAAAGTATGTGATACAAAAATGTTCGTGTAAATAACGAAATATTAAAACGAACACAGTCATGGTTGTGTTGGGCACCGAAGAAAATTTCAAAACAAACATAATTGGTATGAAAATATAAATATGTGTGTGTTGGTCTAAGTTATGTTTGTTTACATATATGTACGAGTTTTTTATTCAGTGTGTGTTTTTTTCTGAACTCTGCTATAAACACGCTGAAAACACGTGAAAAAATTATTGAGAAGATTGTAAAGGAACAACTCGAAAAATACATGGAAGTAAATAAACTTTTTTCAAACTATCAGTCAGGATTTAGAAAAAAATACTCGTGCGAGACCACAGTCAATTATGTTATAAATAGGTGGAAGTATATAGACAAGAAAAAGAAAATTATGGCTATAGTCCTGGCTTTTAAAAGAGCGTTCAAGACCATTGACAGAGAAATATTAATTCAAAAACTTTACATGTACGGTATCAGGGAAAACGAATTAAGGTTGTTTAAATCATATTTGACAAATAGAAAGCAAATAACAAAGATTAATGGCGTCAAATCAGATGAGATTAACAACGAGTATGGTGTACCCCAAGGTTCCATTCTAGGAGCACTACTATTTATAATATACATTAACGACTTACCAAACATCTTAAGCAATTGAGAAATTATCTTGTATGCAGATGACACATTAATTTATGCGGAAGCAGACACGGAAGAACAATGCACGAATAAACTAATGCATGACATAAATAAAATAAATAATTGGCTAAAAATGAACAGACTAAAACTAAATGAAAATAAAACAAAAATGCTACAAATAAATATGAACAGCGACTCAGTCTTTAAAATAAATAATGAACCAATAGAAAAGGTAAATGAAATAAAATACCTCGGTTTTATAATCGATAAGGACTTAAAATTCAGACAACACGTTGATTATATATGTAAGAAAATCGGGAAAAAAAATCGGATTTTTTAAACGGGTTAGAAATAAAATATCGTTAATAACTGCAATAAACATATATAACGTAATGATAAAACCACATTTTGAATTTGGCTCTACAATTTTATATACATGCTGTACAACAACATTTAGAAAGTAGGGTCTTTTTAAGTGCTGTGTTTCTTCGAATGCAGAAAATTTATTATTTTTTGTGGAGTAGCATCAATTAGTCAATGTTTTTAAATTGTAATTTATAAAGAATACAACTGAATCTTTAGAAGTTTGTTTGGCATAATTTTATGTCTTCCTTTCAATTTCAGTGAACTTTTTTGGCGACAACTTCTACTGGGGGCATCCGCAAATTTATTTTTTGATGTTTTTCTTACATAAACGTATTCCATCTATTTTATGAATTAAATTTTCTTCTTCCCATATTTACTAATTATTTTAAATCCTTATAAAATTGGATATTTTCGAATTTTAATAAATAAAAATAATTAGTACCTAAAATTAAAGAGTAAAAAAAAGTTAATACAATGGAATTTGTATTAAGTTTTCTTGTTTTCTTCACATTCAATTTTGACCACGGTCAAAATATGCTATATTACCAAGTTTTCTTTTGTAACTAATCTTAAAAAATGACAATTATAATTATAATATTATAATTATAATATTCAACATAAAAAAATTCTCCAAAATAATATACTAGACAACTGAAAAAGTTTTTATTACGGAATAATAGCTCTGTTCGTTTACTCTCCCAGTAATAACCAGTAAAAACCGAAATTTCAGAGAGTAAGAAAAATTAGTTCTCAAAAACATATATATCCAAAATAGTAAACGAACAGCAATTTGTAAGAATTTGTAAGTTCATAGAAACAGCTGATTGCAAACACATTTGAAAGTGAAGAGGAAGTGAAACTCTAAAATAAAAAAAAATCATGTGAGTCCGATCAAACATCTAGTAATTAAAGATTTTTATGCCACTTTTTTAAAATCAAACAGAAAGCGTCATCTATATATCACTTATAGCAATCAACTCTGCTCTGCTAATATAAAAATATTTATTATTTCAACCGGTTAATTTTTATTTTTTCGTTTTTTATTTTTAATTTTTCGTTCGTTCATTTCTCATTTTACATTTTTAATTCTTCACTTTTAATTTTTCAGTTTTATTTAATTTTTTTCACTTTTTATTTTTCATTTTTAATTTTTCGTTTTTTATTTTTATTTTCAAACAAACAGCCAGCTCTCAAAATTGAAGTTTCAATATTTAAAATTTGCACGTCATCACGAATATATTTCACAAAATTAATGGAATAACAAACTATTCCAACTGCAATTTTGTAAAATTCAACAGCAAGTGCCAACTGATGGGCCATTGGTTATACTTGTGGGGTCGTTGAATTATGGATATGTTATACGTTTTATTGTGAAATTTTTAACCTTTTACAGCAAAGAGTTGTTGAATTAGCTGAAACAGTTTTATATCATAACATTTTCACCAATGCAATCATAAGTACACCGATTTTGTCTTACGGCTCACATGTTACGTTGTTTTAGTGATTGTATTGCGAAATAGAAATTCAACCCCCTGCGCGTATAATGTTTACACATAAAAATGTAAATATATCTTAATTAGAAGAATTTATTTTATTTAACATGTAAAAATATGCATTGAAACTAATATCATTACCTACATATTGCTTTTGAAAATAAACTTCTTATATATTAAAATCTTATATATTAAAAGAATTTATGAATAAACTTTGCATTCAAGATTTTTTTCAATATTTTTCTTCTCTCAAACCTCTATAACTAGAGTTCTAATTAACGTAGGCTGTTGACATAGGTCTAAGAACACTCAGTGGATCAAGCTCCTTCTTTTGAGGTATTAACTGCTTAAATTCGTTGGGTTTGAGGAAAGTTATGCGTGGAGAATCAACTTTACTTTTACTGTACGTTAACTTATCTTGGCATATTTTGGCACTACTGTACGTTAACTTCTCTTGGCAAATTCGTTGGGTTTGAGGAAAGTTATGCGTGGACAATCAACTTTACTTTTACTGTACGTTAACTTCTCTTGGCATATTTTGGCATTACTGTACGTTAACTTCTCTTGGCAAATTTTGGTATTATATTATAAAAATTAATATAATATAATATAATGCTGCGGAGCAGCAGGTATCCTCTAGTTTATTATGAAAGAAATTGTCAGATACACATATTTTTTTGGCAGGAACCGGTTTTATGGTTATGTGAATATTTACTTCTATCGTTAAATTCTTTAGAATTATTTAAAATTTTTCCACAAAAATAGAATTGTAGTATTTTTGCTTTATTTACCACAAAACTCAATCATGTTTTTCTTGCTTGCAAATTCTTACTGGCAAAAATATATCCATTAAAAACTAGCAAGTTTTCAAAAAATGAACTGCCACTTTACGCTCTCATTTGTTCTCTTTTACTGGGATTTTGAAGTAAACGATAAACGACAGGATCCAGTAAATTTTGTGATAATTTGTACAAATTATTACAAATTATCACGTAAACGAACAGAGCTCATAATTGAACTTGGCCCCATATGGGTATAATGATATCATAAGATCATTTAAATTCGACTTCTTAAATAATTCTTCTGACTCGAAAACAATTTTTCTAATTTCAGATATACCATGTTGGATATTGAAACACTTCATACTATTGATACGGAATATTCAGCCGATTCTGTAGAGTGGTGTCCGCATCCTGATTTTAACAACTACTTTGTTTGTGGCACCTATCAATTGGAAGAAAATGTAAAAGAAGATTCTGTAGCCCCACCACCGTGTCGTAGAAAGGGACGTATATATTTGTATGAATTTGATAAAAAAACAAAAACTTTAAAAGAATTACATCGTGTGGAGACGGCTGCCATTTTAGATATGAAATGGTTAAAAGATACCCAATCGTCGATTTTAGCAACTGCCAATGCCTTGGGTCAAATTGATGTTTATCAATTAGTCGATGCAAAGTTGATATATCTAAATTCAATAGATTTGAAAAAAGATCAAGATAATGTATTAGCATTGTCTTTGGATTGGGGACTAAGTGCAGATGAAACAAATCATATATTGGCTTCAGATTCAAAAGGTGATATAAGCCTTTTGACTTGGACCAATGAACGTACTTTGCAAATAATACGTTCTTGGCCTGCTCATAACTTTGAGGCGTGGATATGTGCTTTCGATAAATGGGATACAAATTGTGTTTACACAGGAGGTGATGATACTTTTCTCCATGCCTATGATTTACGCATGGAAAATAGAATATTTCTTAACAAGTCCCACATGGCTGGCGTTACTTGTCTTTTAAGTCATCCCAAGCGCGGCAATATTTTGGTAACTGGAAGTTATGATGAACATCTTCGTATATTTGATACACGTTCCATGAAACAGCCTATGGGAGAAATCAATCTAAGGGGTGGTATATGGCGTTTAAAACCTGATCCATTAGATCATAATCTGATATTAGCTGCTTGTATGTATCATAATTTCAGTGTGGTTAAAATGGCCGAATTAACTTCTCCTACATTGGTTGGTGAATTTTTTGAACACCAAAGCATTTGCTACGGTTCGGATTGGTGTTTAAATGCTGATGTAAATGATGACCTCTTATATATGGCTACATGTTCCTTTTATGACCATAAACTTTGTATTACTAGTGTTAAAAAAGCTTAGTTAATAAACTTATTTTTTTAACTGTCTATTCTGTCCAATAAATTTATTACATAGTTTGGGCAATTTCATAATCTGTGCATAAGTTATTTAACCTAATCCAATATTACATTAATTAAAATTTTATACTTTTGAGCTGGGTCTTCAAAATCGTATCTTTGGTACTGCGGAACATAGATAATGTCTGATATTTCAGCTACATTTCCTAATGATATATAAATATTTTGTTATGATCAACATATTTTATATACATAAACCAATGATTATTGCTTGTAAAAATGTCCTTTTGAAGTAGGGGTGAGATCCAAGAGGGTGGAACCAAAGAAAAAGGATCAAGCTAAACGGCTACCAAAAATATAAAATAAAATGCCAAGGGTCTTTAAGATTTTCCCACAAAAAGAAAATGCAGGATAAATTCAATTACTTATGTTTTATTTTTCACAATATGGCGGTGGTTTACAATAAATGTGTAACAAAAAATTGAGCGGCAGACAGAACTGCGATATTTATACTCCAACCTTCTAATGATGATTAAGGAAAAACGAGTACAACTTCGTGGTTGAAATTTTAGATTTTTACAACAAATATAAAGGAAAATGTCATATAAAAAGAAAAGCTTAAATAATAACAACAACATTGAGATACAGTAGGACCTCTTTAGCGCTCATGCAAACATTCCGGCCGCCTTACAGTACTGCAACAAGAGCTTTCGAACCAAGTCAAGCCTAGGGAAACAAAAAGAAAGAGAAAAAAAAGAAAAACTCCAATCCTTTAAAATAAAAAAAAAATCCATTATAATCCATATATTTCAAAAATTAAATTATTAAAACTAATAAATGTATTTAAAACGCCAGCAGCAAAACAAATCCATAAATCAGCTACCAGTCGCCCAAAGAATAGATAAAGTAGGAAAAAAAACTAAAATAAAAAAATTAAACAAGTAAATTATATTTAAGTATCATGACCTCAAAAGTTTGTCAAGTATGCCATCTACAGGTTTAGCTCATCACGAAAGAATGATCCCGAAATGATATAGCCAAAAATAGAGAATTGGGCCAATGGTTTTCCGAAATTGCCGCCTCAAATTTTGTATGGCGAATCATGTAGATTCAATCATGATTCGGGCGCGAACCGTGAATGAGAGAGCGAACCGCGAATCTTGCTATCCGTGTGAACATAGCATAAGCAATTCCAGTTTTATTTTCATATATATATTTCATATTATATTTTAGTCTATGTCATTATGTTAACGAATCAAATAAGTTTTTCAAATAATAAATCTTGTTTTTGTTTTAAATAAATGCCCGTAGTTTCGTTTTATTTCTGCATAGATGTAAAGATAATAAAAAATTTATATTAAAATTTGTTTAAGAATTGTTGGGCTTTTGTGGAATATGTAGGTTGTGCTACCATTTCTTCCAATTGTTGGTCTTCATTGCGTTGCGATTCTACCATTTCGAACAGTACTTTATTGATCCTCTCGGTGAGAGATATATTCCGTAGTTCGTGGGCAATATGGAATGTAAAAGCATTAAATTTCGATAAAATAATTTGGACAATTTTAAACACATATTTTTTATTTTGCCTGCAAGTTCATAAGTTTTAATTGCTCTAGTTGATTCTGCTTCCCATGAATAAACTAGATATACCGGCTATATAATACCACAAATGTACATCTTCCAATGATTTTCAAATATGTAAAGATTGAATAAGCACCATTTAAAAAACTACATGCACTACAAAATCTAGATTATAAAATTTCTGCATCGATATATACTTTTAAAACATATCATTGGTCTTTGTAAATTTTACTCTTATGGAAAGAAAGCCACATCTTCGAGGCAATATGAGCCTATTGCACTTTCCAATATATCCTTTTGGCTTTCTTTTAAATGTTCTATATCCAAAAATTTCGCAACGCTGGCAATTAAATCTTCGAGTATTAATTTGATAACTAGCAGATTCCAGCCCTCGAAATTCGAGTGCAAATTCTAGGAAATATTTTTTCATTAAATAAATACCCTAAAATCGCAAATGAACACAGGAAAAAAATTTCATTTTTATTAAAAACACATTAACAAATTTATAAAACACACACATAGCATTGTATAATTTTATGTATGTGTTAGTAGCAAATTTAAATGCAACTTACTCAAAATAAAGGAAAAAATTTAAAAATCTGTAAATCTGAAAAACCGCTAAAAAGAAATATCCTTCAAATAATATACGTTTGATCAAAATCGGCATAAAACGGTAGAACAAAACATCGGCCACAAGAAATCGCCTAGCCTATTAATATTATAGATTTGGGGTAAATCTTTTAAATTAAACTGCAATCGTTCTCTCCTACTAAGATTTATTTATTTTCGAGCTGTTGAAAATATAATTCCATATTTCATTAAATTAAAAACATTATTCCATAATTGTAAAAAGGGCCTTAGAGCTATATCAAGTTACGGAAGTTCCATGTTTCCTAAAGGCTATAAGCAATCCATTTAAAATAAGTCAAATACATCAGAATCCAGTTACCAGCAGATTAACATATAATGCAAGTTTAACACGATCTCAGTGTATTATGCTGGCGCGCCTAAGAGTGGGGAAATGCATTCTTAAATCCAAGCACTACTAAAAAAGTCCAAATAATGTTTTATTTATGAAGCCCTAAAGTGTACACTGAAATTTTCTTTTTGGATAAAAAATATATATATATATAGCACCTGCACCTCTAAAGTGAGTCAACTCAAAATTTTTCAATTTTACTTTTTGCAAGAAAACGATACACAGTGGTCATATCTATCCACTGTAAAAATCTTACATCGGTTTTTCTACTCTTTCGCAAAAAAAAAAAAAAAATACAGTTGTAACCCTCTTTGTGTTATAAGAGTTGCTTCTTTAGAATCAACTAAAAAACAATATTTTGAGCTTAATTAATATCAATATTGTTTCAACTAAAGAGAAGTATTATAAGTTGCGCCTTTGTTTATGCCATAAGAGTTCATTTTATTGAAGTTCTATTTTTAGTAAACAATTAAAAAAAGCCGTTTTTGCCTCTAATGAAAATTTTTAAATTTTGAGTTGACTCTCTTTAGAGGTACAGGTGCGATATATGCACATTTACCGTTACTTCACCACAGTTTCGACAGTTCGCCTTCTCATATTTTACACGGTATCTCGATAGCTATAATTCATAGCAATGCTCATGTTAAAGTCAGAGAAACATAATAACGTCAAAACCCGAAATGGGCAAATTATGTCTAGACATTACATTTCAAAAATGTCTTTGAACCGTAAAAAACAAAAATTCTTTATTGTACTCAATGCTTTAAAATAGTTTTCTTTTTAAATCCATTCTTTTATAGTTTTCACTTTTGTAGTTCCACAAGTGTGTGTTTACACATGAAAGTAGTGAGTTTATTGGTGAGGCGGGAGAGAAGAATGGCAGGGGGTACATACTTTCATGTACTCTGAAATTCTCTTTTGTTTCTTGCTTCGTAATTTTCAAAGTGAAATTATTTTACGTTTTCTTTAATTTTTATGTTTGTTTGCGTTAAGAAAGACAATAATTTGAAATAAAGTTAATTTTAATCGAATAAAATTATAAAATAAATAGATAAAGTGATAAAGTAAACATGAACAAATCTTGAATTTCAATACAAAAATTTCAGCGTGTAGACACGGATGAAAGTTTAAAAGAGAATTTCAAATAGTTACAGAAAGAAAAATTTCATGTGTAAACCGGGACTAAACACTCATATTCGTGATATATATTACCCGCCCGTTACACAGGCCACTGCCAGTTCGAAGTCGCAGTAAGAGTAATTGCTGCCACTAACGCCCGTCCTACACAGGCCACTGCCCTGCCACTACAGCTGTATACGTATTATCAACGAAAAATTGTTCGAATCTCTCGCCATTAGCATTTGTGCTTACACATGCCACTGCAATTTCATTTTGAAAATGTCGAAGCGTACCTATCTCTTTTGCTATATTTTCGTAGGCTTTATTCTTTAAATCGTTAAGATTTATTGTTCATATCCCACATAAAGGGTGGCAATGGTATAAACAAATTATTTTTAAATATTCTCCTTTTTTAATTTAGCACCCATATTCACTTTTGGTTTTGTTTACAAAATAGAGTTACCAAGTTCATTATTTAGGAACATCTGTGGGGAAACGGTTAACATTTATTGATGTGTAAAAATAGCTCACATGTGAGCTCACATGTTACGCTGTGAGGGGTAAGACAAATCGGTGTGACTTGTGATTGTATTGGTGAAAAAACTATGATATAAAATTGTTTCAGCTAATTCAACAACCCTTTGCTGTAAAACGACAAAAATTTCACAATATAAACGTATAGCATATACATAATTCAACAACCCCACAAGTAAGTGATACATAGATTACGCTTTCTGATTGATTTAAAAAAAATGACATAAAAAATCTTTAATTACTAGATGTTTACACATCTCCCCTGTGATCGGACTCACATGATTTATTATTAGTAGTATTATTTTAATAATATGTATGCTCTATAATTAACAAACTTGCGTTTTTAAACGCATATTTCAAGAAATGAATCATAATAATACATTTAACAAGTTAAAACTTTAATTATAATTTTGCAGTAATCCAGTAAATTTATATTAAATTTTCAGCAGGGTAACATTAATCATCGTTAGTGGCAGCAATTACTCGCACGAAAAATTTGGTGCCATTAGTGTGACCACTGCGAAAAATGTGTGTGTATTAGTAAAAAAATGTGAGTGTATTGAGTTTTTCGAACTTGCAGTGTGATGTGTGATAGGGGGGTAAAAGAGTTTATTTTAAAAAATTTAATAAAAGGTAATTTTTAAAATGAGTACTTCTAAAAGATATTTTAAAAGAAAATTAAAAAAAACAAATAAGTGTATATAAAAATAGGGTATTTCATCACGAAAATTCGGAAGGAAATATTAAAGAATGTGAAGTATTTGATTTTGTTAATAATATTGGCATTCAACCGTGCTTAGAAGAAGAAAGCAATCAAGAAGATAAATTGCGAAAGATACAAATTGAGAAATTTATAAGAGGATATGAACATTTGGTTGAAGGAAGATCTATTTTAACTATTATTAAAATAAAACTAATAATAAATTTAAACATTTTCCTTCAAACATGTGCCTGTATAACAAACTCGGTAACTCTATTTAAAAAAAATAACCCCCCTATCTCACATGACACTACAATTGTGAAATTGTTCGAATTAGTCGAATCCATCGCCATTAACTTTTGTGCTCACACATCTGACTGCAATCTCATTTTTAAAATGTTGTCGAAGCGTAAACTTGAAAAAATTTGTTTACTTCTGTCTCTTATTTTTTTTAAATAGAGCTACCGAGTTTATTATACAGGCACATGTTTGAGGGAAAATGTTTACATATATTATTAGTTTTATTTTAATAATAGTTAATAATATTTATGCTCTATAATTAACAAACTTGCGTTTTTATATGCGCATTTCAAGAAATAAATCATAATAGCTTTAACAAGTTAAAACTTTAATTACAATTTTGCAGAATCCAGTAAATTTGCATTAAATTTATAACAGGGTAACATTAATCATCGTTAGTGGCAGCCACTACTCGCACGAAAAATTTGGTGCAATTAGTGTGACCACTGCGGAAAATGTGTGTGTGTGTTAGTAAAAAAAATGTGAGTGTATTGAGTTTTTCGAACTTGCAGTGTGATGTGAGATAGGGGGTAAGAGAGAGAAGTAACCCCCCAAGACGGGGTATAAGAGAGAAGTAACTCCTATCTCACACACACGGTATCATGTAAATGGGGCTTTAAGGCCCAAATAGACTACGCAAAATACTTGCGCATAATCGTTTTTGCGCAACGTGTTGTGTAATGTGTAGGGGTGTTTTTTATGTTTGCGCAACAGTTGTGCAAAAACCAAATTGATTTGATTTTTTGAAATTTTGCGCAACAGTTTTGTGTAGTGTGTAGGTAATTTCCATACAAAATTTACATTTTTTAAAACATCTCGCGTTGTCAACACAGGCGGAAGAAAAAAAGGAATAAAATAAATAACAATAATAAGAAATTTGCGTAGGGTACGTTTAGCAAAATGTTTGAAGAAAAAAAATTAACATTAAATTAAAATTAATAAGATTAAAATAAATACATAAAAAACCAAACTAGAATTCTCTGATTTTGCTTATGAATTTTGTGTAGTGTATATCCAAAAAAAAAAGCTGTTACGCAAGCACGATGTTGCCCAAGCATTTTGTGTAGTCTATATGGGCCTTTACTCACTGTGTACTGTTTTTAATATATTTCTACAATTAATATGGCATTCCTAGAGTAATGTCAAAATTATAGTTTTTTTATACCTGGCAACAATATCATCGCGGTGGTGTTACTATTATAACGGTTTAACTTTTTTGCAAATTAGGCACGTTAATGGTCAGGAAATAATCAAAATTAAATAGTTTTGCACACATTCTATATACATTAATTATACAAGCTTACAAAAATTAAAAATACATACTTGTGTAAAAAGTTTTAAATAAATTTACATGATTATTTTGGGAAAATAGTGATTATAGATTAAGTGATGTTAGATTAACACGCGGCCATTTTGAAATGTGCTATTAATTTTTTTTCGAGTCGTACAAAGATTCTATTAAATTGTGCTTAAAAAAATGAATATTTCTATGGTGGATATAGAACGCTTAGCAGATCAATTGTTAGTAGACCCAAAATTCAAGCATAATAAAAATGAACAAGAACAAAAAATTTGCAAACGCTTAAACGAACAACTGATTCAGAAAAAAGCCGTGGTTAAGATCCAGCGTATGGATGCTGAGTGCTTAAATTTAATAAACAATCTGCAAGAAAGATTATTGTTTATCGGCGATGTTTTTTCGCCTTCTAAACATCGTGATCAAATACATCAACTGAATGAAGACGACAATATAATGAAAAAACGATTTAAAGTTGATGATTCTTTTGAGTTGGATTTATCATCAGATTCTAGTGATAACGAACCATTAGGTGTTATGATGGCAAAAACAAAAGCCGAAAGAGCTACAGCGTCTTCTTCCAAAAAGCCTGTTAAAAATTCTAAAGAGATGGAAACAGAACGGATGGAAAAAGAACATGAAATTGATTGGCAACAAGATACGGAACCAGTAGAGAATGATGTACCATTATCTTTGCGTAGACGTCCAAGAGAGCGTAAATCTAGTTATACTAGTTTTTCTAGCACATCTTCCTCTTTGAGATATGTTACCGACAATCAGTTTGTTTCCAAAAAACGCGAACGTATATCTCATGATAAAAAGGAAAGTGCCGTTTCCACTTCTGGTGTTACATATCATGATGAGGACGTTATTGTCGAAGAAGATTGTGATAGACCGTACCATTTTCATGTAACAATACCCGATTTATTTACGAGGCATGTCCATGCATTACGTTTGGATAGTTTTAAATTTGGCCGAAAGTTTATTGATAACAATGTAAGACAGGCCAAACAACAATGCCTACAATTGACACAACAACGGTTGGAGTGTTTACCAAATTCCAAGAAGAAAAAATCAAGAAAAAATGAAAAATTGTTAACATCTAAGCATCAAGAGAATTTGCTTCAACGAGACGCTCAATTCTCTCAACTTATAGAAGATGTCATGAACGAGACTGGCAATGAAGAGACTTTGCAGGCAACAAAAGCATTGGAAAATATTAACAATGATATCATTGACAATTATCAACCAATTTTATCGCTCTCACAGTCATCTCATGAATCACAAAATTCCAGTAGCAAAAATGAAGAATCAACAAAAAAACGTCGTAAAAATTCGAAACGGTCTAATGATCAGCAGCCAAATGTACCTGCTAAAAAACGCGGTCGGAAACCCAAACACAAAAATATATTGGAATTTGATGTTTCCACTCAACCACAACCGCCAACAAAAAGTAATTTAGCTAAATATGTTGAATATTTCGCTAATGACTGTGAATTATTACCACATGGATCGCAAACACCGGCTGCTTCATCGACGATGTCTCAACCTTTGGTATCTTCTACAACTCAAAATTTTGAACTTATCGAACAGAGACAACAGCAAATACAACAGCATCCAATAACTTACTTCATCGATGGCGATTGGGCTAATGGTGGTCCATGTCAATTATATCAGACAACTGGTATGGCCATCGATGCTGGTCAAATAAATCAAGATGCTTTGAGCGTACCATTTCAGGATTTTGTAAGTATATTAAATACAATTCAAATTATACAAAAAGTTTTACTTTAAATATCCGAATATCTAGTTAAAGACAAACAGGCCAAACACTGATTATTATGTATTAAAATAAGTATTTTTTAAACATTCAATACTTTGCGTTTGATTCTCAAACAGTGGTGCCGTGGTGCAGTGCCTTAAAATTATTATAAAAAAACATATATGTACATATTACATTAAAAAAAAAAACAGTAATATTTATATAAATGGATATTTACAACCAAGGACATATAAATAGGACTCTTAGTTGCACTCATATATTTCTTTAATTATACCAACTTGTTTTTTTTAATTATAATTAATACTGATCTCAAATTATAAAGAAAATTAGAATAATTACAACAGTACATTACTAATTGCTAGATAACTGAACATGGATCATAATTTATTTTGGCGTGAAAATAGGGCTCTGCACAAGAACTGTACAAGTTTGTTTTTTTTTAAGTTTTTTTTTTTTGTTTTTAGTAGTAGTAGTAGTATTTATTATACTTTAATTTAAAACTAATAATTAATATTTAACAATTTTTATACAACTTCTTGATTTGTGTTATTATATCTTAAAAATTGTGTGACATTTCTTTTAAAAACATTAACATTTCTTTTAATTTGATATAGTTAGGTAACGTATTATATATTTTTAGTCCCTTGAAGAAGAGAGATCTTTGTATTGCTGTTGTTGTCACCCTTTGTAATCTAAAGTTTTCCGCGTTTCTTAAGTTATACGGTTGAGCTTCTCCCACGTACATCAGTTGGTCGATCAAGTATTCTGGAGCATTACCCATCCTCATCTTTTGGACAAAATTCAACGTATTAAATTCTAATCTTTGTTGTATGTTTAGCCATTTCAATGTATCTAGCATATTTTGGATGGGAGTATATCTGTTACATTTTAAAATAGAACGCATAGCCTTATTTTGAAGTTTTTGCAATCTTTCCAATTGTGTTGTTGTGCAGCAGGTATAAGAATTGTGGAGCCGAATTCAAAATGAGGTTTTATCATCGTGTTATACATATTTATTGCCGTTGTTATCGATATTTTATTTCGCACCCGTTTAAAAAAGCCGATTTTTTTTCCAATTTTCTTACATATGTAATCGACGTGATGTTTAAATTTTAAGTCTTTATCGATTATGAAACCCAGATATTTTATTTGATTAACTTTTTCAATTGTTTCATTATTAATTTTAAAAACTGTGTTACTGTTCATGTTTATTTCCATTATTTTAGTTTTTTTTTCATTTAGTTTTAATTTGTTCATTTTCAGCCAATTGTTTATTTTGTTGATATCATGCATTATATTATCTTTACATTGTTCCTCTGTATTTCCTAGAGCATATTTCGCATTTATTTAAAATATTGGGCATATTATTTATATATATTATAAATAATAGTGCTTCTAATATAGAACCTTGTGGCACTCCAATTTTATTATCAATTTTATCCGATTTAACACCATTAACTTTCGTAATTTGTTTTCGATTTGTCAGATATGATTTAAACCATTCCAGTTCATTTTCTCTGATACCATACATATACAGTTTTTTAATCAATAGCTCTCTATCGATAGTCTCGAACGCTCTTTTGAGGTCCAAGAAAATTGCCATTATCTTATTATTTTTATTACAATATTTCCATTTATTTATCACATAGTTTACCGTTGTTTCGCATGAGTATTTTTTTCTGAAACCAGATTGATATTTTGAAAGCATAGTTTTCTTCTATATAGCTTTCCAACTGTTCTTTAGCAATTTTTTCTATAATTTTTTCAAATATTTTTAAGGTGTTTATTGGTCGGAATTCTTCACATTTGTTTGTTTTGGCTATTTTTTCTACAGGTGTTACCATAGAATACTTCCAATTTTCAGGGAATATACCAGTCTTGAAAGATTTATTTATAATGTAAAGCATATTTTTACCAATAATGTTCCAATTATCTAAAACTATCTTAATTGAGACTTGTTAAAATCTTGTTTGTTCTTTAGGCATTTGCATATGTTTTTAAGTTCTATTAAAGATATTGCACGAAATTTAAATCTAGAAAATATTACAGGTATGTTGTTTGTATATTGCACTTTTTCTATTGTATCCGTTATTGATTTAATACTATTGACAAAATAATTATTAAATTGGGTAGCGATTTGATAGTCATCCTTATACTCTATACTGTTAAACATCACATTTTTTATCACATTGGCATTTTTCTTAAGTACTAAGTTTTTTATTTCATTCCACATTTGTTTCTGGTCTTTGGAATTATTTATTTTGTTGTTAACATATTTGTTTTTTTTTTCATTTTCAATTTTATTTTTATACATATTTCTTATTAATTTATATTCATTCCATGCAGATTCTGTATTTTCCGTTTTAGCGATTTGGTATTTAATAATTTTTTCTCTTTTGAGTATTTTTAAGTCTTCGTTGAACCATTTGTTAACATTGTTCTTTATATTCACTATTTTTTTGTTTGTAAATTTTTTAATCGTATTTTCGATACATGTGTCAATTATATCTACGCTCTTATTAACACTATAATTTTCATTATATTCTAATATTGCACTGAGTTCTCTATTGAATAGATCCTGATTATAATTAAATATTTCAATTTCTTTTTTATTTCTTTCGTTTTGATTTTCATTTTTATATTCAATTTTTATATCTATTGCTTCATGATCTGATATTTTATTGGCGCTATTGATTTTCGTTGTTATATGATACGTTATCTATTATTGTTCTCGAATTTTTTGTGATTCTTGTATATTCGTTTACTATCTGCTTTAGTCCATTATCATGCAAAACATTTTCCAGGGTGCTTTTATATGTTTCTTCTTTATTCCAATCGATGTTGAAATCACCTGCTACTATTATATCATAAGTTGTTTCAGATATGTCTTCAATTAATTGCTCAAAAACTGTACAAAATTCTGTTTCACTGCTACTTGGTGATCTATAAACCGCCATTATTACGATTTTTTTTTTACCAAATTTGGCCACGTAAGCACTAATCCAATAATTTGAGTCGGAAGTTTTTTCAAAAATTTGTGTAATGTTCCATAGTTTTTTAAAATATATAGTAAGTCCCCCCGTCCTTTTTGAGTTTGACCGTGTACTATATTGATTATATTCATGTAGTATTTCTCGTTCATCTATATCTTTTGTTAAATGGGTCTCTGTAAATATAATGAAGTCTGGGTTTTTTTTATCAGCAATTATTTCCAATTGAATATTTTTAAGTTGTAAGTTGAAAACAGTGCAGTCCCGAAAAAGAAAACTTATATTCCTTTTCCATGAGCATAAAATATTCCCTACAGAAATTGCATAAATGATAAAAAAAAAACAAAGCGTAATTGATAAGAAATATCATATAAAGGAAAAAACGAAAGCCGAGGAGCCGTAAAATTATTTATATTATATGGTATGTTATGAGAAAGCAAGCTCGATCCTTTCAAGTCCTATCATCAGATAAGGAAGGAAAGTAACGACGAAATTGATTTGGAATTGCCAAATATATCTGTAAGAGGACGACTAATTGAAGAAAACTTATTTGGAAACATTATCCTAAAGAAGCCGCTTATTTCAAGAAGAGTATTAAAAGGCGACTTGATTTTGGAAAATAACAGAAAGAAAGAGATTTATCCTTTTGGAAAAATGTTCTTTGGAGCGGTGAAACCAAGTTATGGCGTTGGTTATATTGTCTAAATAGAGACCAAAGTCGACTAATTTCAACATTCCTAAATTCGGATATATGCCAATATCCAGGACTTTATGCATAATAACGAAAAATATTAAAGTTTTGGAATGGTTAGGTATTCTTTACCAATAGATAAATATATATTAAATCTGTAATATTAATAGGCTAGGTGATTTCTTGTTACCGATGTTTTGTTCTACCGTTTTATCCTGATTTGGACCAAACGTATATTATTTGAAAGGTATTTCTTTTTAGCTATTCACCAGGGTGCAAATCGGCGCATTCGATATCGATATATAAAAGCAATCGAAATTCCATATTTTTGTTTATTATTTAAAGAGGACTGACAATCGCCAGACCTCATTTCACTTTTACTATTAACTATGGACCATAACTCGCTAGCTGTGACAGATTAAAATTACTCGTAGTATTTCATTGTGCAACAATATTTTCTGTCAACCACAATATTTAAAAACTCCACTCTATAATACAAAAAGTTTAGTTATTGGTTGGTGTCATATCTAATTGCCGAAATGTTTATCTTAATTCTGATATTTTTTTTTTAATAAGTGTAAGATTTATAAATATTGAACTATGAACTTTGGATTTAACCTTTCCTGTGTTTCATACAAATTTTAACTCTTGTTAAAATCTGCAATTTATACATCTTTTGAAGAAGTAATGAATATTGTCACATCAATAAAACCCTCAAAATCCCCTGGCTTTGACAATGTTCCCATCCTGCTCCTAAAGAAACTACCACTCAAAGCTCTAAAATTACTGGTTATAATATTTAACAGCTGCATCAAACTCAACTATTTCCCAACCCATTTCAAAAATGCTAAGGTTATAGCTATCAACAAACCTTGTAAGCCAAAAAATAACTCAAATAGCTATAGACCTATTAGTCTATTATGTAACTTAGGTAAAATACTACATTCTCATCTTAGTGAATTTGTAATAACCAATTCTATGGTTGCTAAAGAACAATTTGGATTTAAAAAAGAGCATAGCACTACTCACCAAATAAACAGAATTAAAAATCAAATAATCACCAATAAAAACAATAAACGTTCAACGGGTCTAATGTTGTTAGATATTGAAAAAGCGTTTGACACCGTTTGGCATAATGGCCTCTTATTTAAACTTCTTGATGCAAATATACCAAAATATCTATGTAAACTTATTTCAGATTTCATTCACGACAGAAGCTTTATAGTTGCGATTAATAATGAAACATTATCTCCAAAAACCATTACCTCAGGGTAACCTCAAGGATCAGTCTTGTCGCCATTGCTTTACTCGATATATACATCCGTTTTTAAAGTCCCAAAATATATGAAAATTACTTATTACGCAGATGATACTGCGTTAATTTCTTCAAACAAACTTACAAGTGCACTCCTGAAGAAAATGGAAAAGGGACTTGCAAATTGCAGTAAATATTTTCACAAATGGAAAATCAAAATTAATCCAAACAAGACCCCAGCAATAATTTTTCCATTCAACAAATCTCCCAAAACACTGCCAAGACGTCATCTTCTTATTGGAAATAACATTATCTTGGATAAAAAGCTTACATTTAAAAAAAAAATAATTTTGGCCACTACTAAATAGAAGGCCAAAAACAAAAATCTACTCTTCAAAAATGTTATAAGGCCGATATTAACAAACGCGTATCTCATTTGGAGTGACGCTGCCAACTGTCACCTAAAACGCTTACAAATTATACAAAACAAATGTCTTAAAATGATAAATAAAAAGCCCTGGAGGTATCCTACAAAGCTTCTTCATGAAGAAACAGGTTATGAAAAAATTATCGATTTCATAACAAGGATTATTCCCAATTACTTTGCCAAATTTGAAAACTCCTCTTACCCACTGATAATACAATGTAGAGAAATAACGTAAAATTAAAAAGAAATCACCAAATTGAGAATTATATGCTTATTATTATTATATGCTTATTATTATTTCTAATAAACCTCCTATAAGTATATAAATATTTTCAGATAGTATTTGAATATATTAAATCATATAAAGATTTTTTCCTCCCATTTTCCTTTAAAAATCATTAAAAAATAAAATAAAAACTATTTAATATCTTTAGATCCATAGGATCTAGTAGATAGTGGATAGTATTTGAATATATTATATTACCAAAATAAACTTAATATTAAAAAAAGAAGAATTGGTTCAAATTCCTAACAACAAAAACACATTCGAGGAATATATACAAATATACAAGGTCTGATTAACAACTATAACCAATTGGAAATAATAGCGGCAAACGAAAATCCAATTTCATTGTACTGACTGAAACGCACATGACTGAAGAAATAGATGAAAAAGAGATAGAACTTTAAGGATATAAACATACAAGTACATTTTCCAACTCGACAAGAACTGGTGGTGTGATAAGCTACTTTAAAAATCAATGGTCTATAACAAGCCTTTTCGAATAAGTAAATAACTCAAAATACTGGATAAATGTGTGTACAGCTAAATACAAAAAAATATTTTTTATATTAATGGCAGTATATAGATCACCAAATTGTGGGGAAATTGAATTTTTTGAAGCATTTGAAGAAACTTTAGAAGAACTTGATGAACAGAGCTGTGAAATATTAATAGCAGGAGACTTCAACATAGACTGGTGCAAAGAAGAAACATACCAAAGCAAAATGGAGAGTATTCTAAATGATAACGGTCTTACACAAATTGTTTCGGAATATACAAGAATAACAGCAAATTCTGGAACATTAATTGATTACATCATAACGAACAACAAAAAAATAACAGTAAAAAATAATAATAAAAATAAGATAGCAGATCATGAATCAATAGATATAATAATAGACTTTAATAACGAAAATGATGAACAAGTTCATACCAAAGAAATTGAAATATTTAAATATAATAAAAGTTTATTTTACCGAGAATTAATCCAAAGAATAAGTAGAAATAAAAATACATTTTAAATAATAATGTTATCTTTTTTGACTCATGTCTAGAAAACACTATAAAACAATTTACATATAAAAAAGTATTAAAAGAAACTAATAACACTAGCAAATGGTTTAATAATGGTTTAATAATGATCTAAAAATTCTTAAAAGACAAAAAAATTTTAAATATCAAACGGCAAAAACTAAAAATACTATTGTAGCATGGAATGATTATTAGGAAATAAGAAATATATACAAAACAAGAATTAATAAAGAAAAAGACAAATATGTTTATAATAAAATAAGCAATAGCAAAGACCAAAAACAGATGTGGAAGGCAATTAAAGACTTAGTACTTAAAATAACAAAAATGTGATTCAATCTGTGATATTCAACCAAATAGAATATAAGGAGAACTATCAAATAGCATATCATTTTAACCAATATTTTGTCAATAGTATTAAGTCAATTAGAGATAAAATAGAATATGTGCAATACGTTAACCAAATACCTACGATAAATCATAAATTTAAACTCCGTGCAATTACAATGCAAGAACTAAAAAGTATATGTAAAGACCTAAAAAACAAACCTGACTACAATGTTTCACCAAAAATTGTAATAGATAACTGGAACGTAACAGGCAATATTATTCTAAATTTAATAAACAAATAACTAGAAGCTGGAATTTTCCCCGATAACTGGAAAGAATCAATGGTAACGCCAATTGAAAAATTGCTAAAACAAAAAAATGTGAAGAGTTTCGCCCAATCAATACCCTAAAGACATGTAAGAAAATTATAGAAAAAGTTGTAAAAGAACAATTGGAAAACTATATGGAAACAAACAACTTATTTTCAAAATACCAATCTGGTTTTCGTAGGAAACTTTCGTGCGAAACAGCAGTTAATTACGTTATAAATCGATGGAAACTAGTAGAGAAAAATAAAAAAATCACGGCAGTATTCTTGGATTTTAAAAGGGCCTTTGAGACAATAGATAGAAACATATTAATACAAAAACTAAATATGTACGGAATCACAGAAAACGAATTGGAATGGTTTAAATTATATCTTACACATAGAAGTCTTGGAATTCAGAACCAGAGAATGAAGTTGAAAGTAAAAATTTATTGTGTGTTCAGGTTGAATACAAATATTAGAATGAAAATATTTTCTTTTTGTTTGACAAAATATTAAAAGTATTTTTCAAAGATAACTAATGTTATAATGTACAAAGTTCTAGAATATTAAACTTCCACAAGAAGACAAATCACAAAAGTTAATGGTGTTAAATCAGATCCGATAAGCAATGGATTCATACATAAATGATATGCCAAACATTATAAACAAATGTGAAGTAGTACTATATGCAGATGATACTTTAATTTTTACAGAAGCAAGTACAAATGAACAATGTTACATGAACTTAGCAGAAGACATGAAAACTATAAATAACTGGTTAAAAATGAATAAACTAAAACTAAATGAGAATAAAACAAGTAAGCAAATTATAGTCGGTCTAGACCGACTATACGATACCCTATATGATTCGATCGGTATAATTAAAGATGGGTGTAGGTCAAATAGCACAAAGTCATTATACCCAAACCACATAGTGGTATAGGGTATAACAAAACTAATGGAAATTAACATGAAAAGCGAATCAGTATTTAAAATAAATAACGAAATAATAGAAAAAGTTCATAGTATAAAATATCATGGGTTTATAATAGATAAAGAATTAAAACTAAAAAAACATATAGAATTTATTGTAAAAAAAAATCGGCAAAAAAATTGGATTTTTTAAAAGAATAAGGAAGTTTCAATAATAACAGCTATAAATATATATAACACAGTGATAAAGCCACATTTTGAGTTTGGTTCAACAATTTTATATACATGCTGCAATAAAACACAAATGGATAGATGCCGATGATATGGGTATGGCTGTAAAGGGTAAACTATCAAATGTAATAGTTCAAAAGCTTGGAAAATGCTTACAAATATGTATAAAATATTACAAAAAGTGGAAAATCAAAATTAACTCGGATAAAACACAATTTATTTTGTTTCCTTTCAACAAGTCTCCAAAACGTATTCCATCCATTCCACTTCGAATCGAAAACAATGTTATCCCACCTAGCGATTCTGTGAAATACCTTGGAGTTTATCTGGATAAAAAACTTACATTTGCTAAGCATATCGAACACATTGCGGACAAAGCAACAAAATGCACTAGAGCTTTATATCCATTGCTCAGTAAAAAAGCTCAACTTAACCCCAAAAACAAAATTATATTATACAAAACTGTTATTAGACCAATACTACTCTATGGTTGTAATGTTTGGGGTAAAGCAGCTAAAACGCATATAAAGAAAATTCAAGTGGTGCAGAATAAAGTTCTGAAAATAATTCACAAACTTCCTCGCCTATACCGCACTCGTGACCTTCACATTAGATATTCACATCAAACCATTAAAGATGTAATAGATACTCAGAATCTTGCATTTACAAACAGATGCAGGAATTCTGAGTACGATTTAATCAAACACCTTTCAGAAGACACTTTTTAGTTTACTACTGTAAACCATCCAAGTGTCATGCAAAAAATTTGACTTAATGTTCCTCTGGCACAGTTTACCTCCTGATAATATGCAAGGGTTTTTTATATCTTTTTTTCCTTTACAAATTTTTTTAATATCTCTGTACTTTTAAGTTTTATTTATGATCTATATGCTGAAATATCTTAAAATCGCAAGATAGTATCTCATAACTTTTGCTTTTAACATATTGTACTCTGTAACATGATATCCATACAATAAATAAACTAAATAAACAAAATAAACAAAAACAAATGGATAGATCACAAAAGTTACAAAATAAAGCAATACGTACGATATTAAGATGCAACAAATATACACCAATACAATACATGCTAGATACATTAAAATGGCTCAACATTCGACAAAGACTGGAATTAAACACGATAAACTTTATACAAAAAATGAAATTAAAAAAAGGCACCGGAATATTTAATAGAGCAGTTAACATACGTTGGGGAAATACAACCATACGGCCTTAGAAATACGGGTAATTCCAGACTGATGAGAGTAACAACAAGTGCGATGCAAAAATCCCTATTTTTTAAAGGACTTCAAATATATAATAGCAATTTATATTAAAAATGAGAGAAATTTTAATGTTTTTAAAAGAAATATTGTTAAATATGTAAGAAATAATATGCAATAGATCCTTAGGATATTTATATTTATTTGTAGAACATCTTCATAGAAATGAAAAGTATTTTAAATACTACTATTAAATTTAATAAATAAAAAAAATGTTTTTTCCTCCCAATTTCCATTGGAAAAAACTCCCATGGAAAAAATTCTTCTAAAGTTTCTTTTATTACCTATTTAAAACGCGGCGACATTCATTGATTGAAATAATTACTTTCATTTTATTAAAACCTATTTTTAGCGACACTTTAATTTAGAAAATTTGGGTCGATCATAAGCACGACTGATGCCCATTTTTTAAAATAAAAATTACAAACATTTTTTTATATGTACATATGTATATATATTTTATTAGACTTTACCTATGCATCGTCTTCTATACTCATTTCTTTGTTAAAATCTTCCTCGGAGATCTTGTTCTTTTTCAATCGTTTGAAGAGTCGAATATCATTGGGCAGGCCAATTCATCTAGATCTTCTTGTGTGAATTGTTGTTTCCTTTTCTTTGATTTGACTCCATTTGCTGCTTCATCTGCTTTTCTACGTTGATTTTTAGGCTTTCTTAATTAATTTTTTGTTTTTACGTCCATTTTAGCTTTTTTTAGTCTGTTCCCAGGACTCGGTTTGTTTTTTAAATTTCTTTTTCCCCGGCCATTCTCCAGTTTCCTTGTAGGTTTTAACTTTATCCAATCTGGACTGTTCCTTTTTTTTGCATTTTTGTAAGTCAATTTATTACCATCCACTTCAAAGGTGGGTGCTAGAAATTTTCAGCCTTTAAAATTTTCAATTCCGGCATTCGAGGCATTTGGAGCAAGCCATAACCAGTGGCCGCTTTACCCAAATCCATATATTTTAATTTTAGAATAGCACTACATTCATGTTTACTGTAGGCTCTAATATGGGACACAAAAGCTCTCAAACCCTTGTCATATAATCCCTTGTCGGCCGCTTGTAGTTTATGTAATTTCTCCAAAGTTGTTACCAACTGATCTCTATTGAAGTCTGTTATGTCAAGTTCTTCAAATTCTACTTTTTGATTGATTTTTAAGTTCACATATGCATCTTCTGTTGGAAATAGCAGTTCTGCCTACTCGATGAACAAAGCTAGCCGCATTCGATTAAAAGATTAACTTTGACATAGTCACGCACAGTCACGGAGAGAATAAAACCCCACTTCCCCTCACCCGATGGATCTGAAACTTTGTCCATAGATTTGTTGTGGCCAAAGATTAATTTTAAGATAGTCACACACAGTCACGCACAGTTACGGAGATATTCAAAACTCATATGCATAAGGAAAGAAAGAGTTTTAATAAAAACTTTGTTTTTATTGGTTAGATTATTTTTATTTTAAAAAAGAAAAGAATATTAACATAAAATATGTAGCTTAAATTCAGAAAAAATAACAAAATTCAAAAGTATTCATTTTTTGATGTTGACAAAACATTGGAAACCTTTACTATACAATAATTGAAAACTTTCCCTCTAATTTTGGTTTCAATATTTTGTTGGATTGATATCTATTAATTTTTAGAACTTCTTCACAACGCCGAGGCATGGATTCAATTAAATTGTTGATGACTCCTATTGAAATTTTTTGCCACTCTGAATTAACGACTCTATGAGATCTTTCTTGGTTTTGTAAGTTCGTATCCGTATTTTTCGATCTACATTTACCCATAGATTTTCTATGGGATTGAGATCTGCTGATTGGGCTGGCACTAACTGCATTTGATTATAGCCATTCGGTTACAACTTTGGTGGTGTGTTTTGCGTCATTGTCATGTTGAAACTTTCAGACCAGGGGCATATTTTCCTCCGCGTATGGATACATTATGTCATTTAGAATTTGCCTGTATCCTATTCCAGTTAGAATATTTTTTACTACATGAATTGGACTCATTCCTTTGCCCGAAAAGCAACCTCATACCATTATATTTCCACCTCATACCATTATTTGGGCCTAGTCTTTTCTCTTCGGCCGTTGTACAAACGTCCATCATGGCCTCTTAAGGAGAACTTGGACTCATCGTAAAAGAGAACAGTATTACAATTCCGTCGTGACCAGTTAATGTGTTCTTTAGCAAAATTTAGTGGTTTCTTCACAGGGCGATAACAACTAAAATCAGCCTCAATTGCTCGTCGAGAAATAGTTCGAACATATATTTTGAGTTTCAGATTAATAATGACCTCTTTAGGTAGCATTTTTTGAAATTTGTTAAACTCTTGCTATTTCACGATATTTCTTGATAATTTTTGAAACTGGATTTATTCATAGAATAATTCTAACAATAATTTTGCTTAATACCAGCCTTAAAATCGCATTGAATTTTCTCAAATTTGTTTATATGTATGATTTTTCAAAAAATAAGAGGCCAAATATGGTCCATTTTTCGACCTACTCCCCATATAAATATAGTATTCGATATGTATGTAGGTTTTCATATTTGCGGGCTACAGCAACAATTCTTAAATTTAGTTTATGCTTATTTTCTATACCCAGTTGGACCAATATCCTTTCTCTAAACTCACGGTATAGGATATCGTTGCATCGGTCTAGACCGATTATAATTTTCTTATCTTATATATTAAAAGAATTTATGAATAAACTTTGCATTCAAGATTTTTCTCAATATTTTTCTTCTCTCAAACCTCTATAACTAGACTTCTAATTAACGTAGGCTGTTGACATAGGTCTAAGAACACTCAGTGGATCAAGCTCCTTCTTTTGAGCTATTAACTGCTTAAGTTCGTTGGGTTTGAGGAAAGTTGTGCGTGGAGAATCAACTTTACTTTTACTGTACGTTAACTTCTCTTGGCATATTTTGGCATTACTGTACGTTAACTTCTCTTGGCAAATTTTGGTATTATATTATAAAAATTAATATAATATAATATAATGCTGCGGAGCAGCAGGGGTCCTCTAGTTTGTTTTTAATTAGGCTATTTATAAAGGTGTTGCATCGTGTGTATTGTTGTATAAATGTTGCCGTATCGTTCATATAAAAATATATACTACAACACAACTTTGGAACCTATGTTTTTATGGTGTTCTATTTATTTTTGACAATTTTTTTGTTGTTATTATTAAAAAAATATTTGTTGTTAAATAACTGTATTCCTTATAAATTTTTTTAAATACATGCCGCTCATTGGACATTACAACACTTTATCGAATTGCCCAAATCTATTTAGGCGTAATTTTTTTAAAGAATATTTACAATTTTAATTAACTGCATGTGACAAATAGCTTTTTTAGTACACTCTTCAGTTGCAATTTTAAAACTATTTATCATTAGCCTTATATTAAAAGAATTGTTTTACATTTAGATAATAAATATTTTAACTTTAAGAATAGTAGAGAACTGTAGAAGAAAAGAAATAGTTATATATATGTACTTATATAAAAAAAGATTAAAAATTGCCGAATCAAAGCTGCGGCCGCTCGATCTTAAATTAATGTTGGCTTTGTTCCACTAGAATTAGACCTCTGTTCGCAAATTTTAAATTCAAAAATGCCTTAAATAATGAACTGCATTAAAGATGTTTATCAATTTGCCATTTCATTTTTACTACTATGATTATAACACAATGTGTGTTGCTTTATGTTTTTTCTTTTTTTTTTCCAATCGCACACATACACACACGTGTCTTGCTAGCGATGAAGTCTTTCACTACTATCGTATGTATGAATGGTAAAAGGAATTCTCACTCGATTTAAACACATTTTAATATAAGTAATTTTATTCTGGTTCTGTCGATTTAAAAGGGTGCTCGTCTTTGCACAAAAATACAAATGAAAAGGGTTTTACTTTTAACTCTAAGTGCAGACGCATTGCAGCATTACTTTTCGGCAAACATTAATTGAACGTTTGATTTTTCAATGTTTTTTAATTAATGTGAAAAGTTTGATGCTCCAGTGGGGTATGGCTTTGCATATCCAGTGCAAAATTTTTTTACAAATGAGAATGAGGCTGTCCGAAAAAAGTGGATTGCAGTTTCGACTGGCGTGCTGCTTTTAAGAGCGCCTTTATTCTCATAGTTACAAATAAATTAAGTAGAAGTGCAGTGTTGACATTTTAGTTGCTATATTTAGCAACTTTTTTTTGTCAGCATCCAAAATTTATGAAAAAATGCTTGATGCTAACTTAGCATCCTTTATTGATAAAAAGTTGCTTTTATAGCATCTTTTTTTAAATTTTTTTTTTCATTATTTTTTAATATACAATTTAAATTTTAATGGTGTTGATATGTTTTAATTTCTTAAAGTGTAATACGAGAAATTTGTGTACACCACTCTGCTCGTTTCTTTCAACAAATATAACAACACATTTTGAAATAGAAGAATGTAAACAGCAACAACAGTTTTTTATGAATTAAAAATTCGATTGCCAAAAAATATAATTGGATTAAAAAAAATGCTAAAATTTTTAATACAAAACACATTAAATCGGCTAAAGAGACGATGACCAATATATTAGAAGAGTTTAAATTTAGATCATCTGAAACAGAAAATATTCAAATCCAATCGAGTTATATCACAGAACAATATTGGGATACAGCACTGAATACAACCTCTTTATGGATTGAAGTTAACAAAAATTCTATTGGCGAAAGAGTTATCCACATTTGTATTGTCTTTATTAGTTTTGTCTTTCTCAAAAGCCGTAGTTGAACGTTTGTTTAGTTTAATGGATTTAGTTAGAAGCAAACTTTGCAACTGAATAAAAACCGAGTTGTTATGTTCTGTAATACGTATAAAAGGTTTGAAATTGAAAAATGTGTGCTGTTACACTTACACTATACCGAGCGATATCGTTGATAAAAGTCGATCGTCAGCAAAATATCAAAGCCAAGAAGAACTTGAAGATGAAGACATCACAGAAATATTAGTTTCCATAAACCAATTATTGTAATATACTCGTATCTTTTGATAATGTAAATTCTGTTATATTTGAAATTAAAAAAAAAATCTCTAAAATTAAAAATATTTAATTTAAAATTAAATAAACTCAATTTGATGTTTAAAAAAATTACAGATGAATTACAAAATAATTTTATTTAAAATGTTATGTTTTATATTCATTTTTCCATTTAAAAATCACTTTAAGGTGACGATATGTAATTTTCAGTTATATATATTTGAATAAATACATAAACTAATCGAATTTAATACCAAATAATGCCAAAGTTTAAGTTAAGGCTATTGCTTTTAGATAAGAGTAAAAAAGTGTAACTAGTTTAAAATTGGTGGACAAGCGAAGTGCAATTAATTTTTATTTTACTAAAATAAGTAAGTTTGTTACTTTAGTAATCATTTTAACAACTTTTAAATTGAGTTTAATTGAAAAATTTTACAATTTGAAAATCGTTAAGAATTCTGGCAAAGTATTGCTGGTCTCTGAAACGAGAAACAGATGGTTTATTGAATAAAAGTAAGAGGACTAGTAATCATTTTTAGCTATAACTGTTAATTTAGATAAAGCTATTTGTACAGTTCTTAATTTACAAGGTACATTTTTTCAAATTTAATGGATAACTTCGTATGTACAAATGAGTCCAGTTAAGAAAATTTTTTAAGTATTGGAACAAAATAACTTTTGCTAAAAAAGCTTATGTTGCGAGTGTTAACTAAGCGGTTATATCTTAAGTTCGAAAAAACACGCCCTTTTTTTAAAAAAAAATAAAAATAAAATAAAATGATTGGGTTTTTTATACCCTCCACACCTCAGTGGCAGAGAGTATATATAGGTTTGTCATTCCGTTTGTAACGTATCGAAATAAATTCCGGAGACCCCAAAACCATATATTTTCTTGATCATTAACAAGAGAAGTTGATTTAGCGATGACCGTCTGTCCGTGGAAATCACGATCACGCTGTCAATATCTAAGCTAGACTGTTCGTTTTTGTATAAAATCGTTTATTAACATCCCAAAGGAGTTGCTATTTAAAATCGTCAAAATCTTTCGAAGGGGTCACGAGTTAAGAATGATACTTTGAAAAAACTCTTGAAAAAAATACAGTTTTCAGTGTGATTGTTGTTTTTCTTAAGATATGTTGTATAACTTGTAATTCTTTTTATTGTTGAAGTCATCGCAGTTGTGCTTTTATTAATACTGCACGTGCCCATTGGCCTAAGCAAGTATTGACACATATTTTTTTATCGTTAAAATTAAATATTAAAAAATAAAAATTAACAAAAATAAAAATAGAAGTGAAATATTAAAAATTAAAAATTTAAAATGAAAAATAAAAAATTGAAAAATGAAAATGAAAAATGGAAAAGGAAAAATGAAAATGAAAAACGAAAAATGAAAAATGGAAAATAAAAAATGAATAATTAAAAATGAAAAATTAAAAACTAAAAATTAAAAATTATAAGGAAAATTGTTAAATTAATAACTGATAAATGTTACATAAATAAAGAATTGAATATTGAAAAATTAAAACTTAAAAATTAAAAATTAAAAAAATTAAAAATTAAAAATTAAAAGTTAACAATTAAAAATTAAAAATTAAAAATTAATAATTAAAAATGAAAAATTAAAAATTAAAAATTAAAAATGAAAAATTAAAAATTAAAAATTAAAAATTAAAAATTAAAAATTAAAAATTAAAAATTAAAAGTTAAAAATTAAAAATTAAAAATTAAAAATAAAAATTAAAAATTAAAAATTAAAAATCAAAAATCAAAAATTTAAAATTAAAAGTTAAGAATTAAAAATTGAAAATTGAAAATTAAAAATTTTAAATTTAAAATTGCTAGCTATAAATATTTTAAATTTAGCTTTTTTTAATATTAATTAATATCTGGAAATTTTTAGCCAAGAATCAGTTGATTTTTTTTAATTATCATGAATTATCTCAAAACTTTCTTATAGGGATCAAACTTTGGGTGTTATAACATGGAGACCATTTGATTTTAATGCAACTCTATGCGCGCATTATCAGTGTTAATATATTTATAAAAATAACGGTTGTTGGTTAAGTAGTAATTTGCTACTACTACTTTTGAAGCATTTAAATAAGGGCCGGGCATAGCCCGTCAATGTCGAATTTGGCACAGAAAATGTTTGCGGGCGACGCTCTTCATTTCCACTTAAGAGGTTAACAAGTAAATGTCTCGTTTTTTTTTTTGTATAAAATTGTCTTTAAAACACTGTGCAAAAAAAAGGTTTCATAGAAAAAAATTAAAATAACTTTGTGTTGAATTTGAAAAAAAAAAATCGAAACTTTTGAGAAAAACTTACCTAGTTTCTTTGAATATATGTACATTTTATGCATACATTCATATGAAAGCTTAATTCTTTGCCTTTCCAAAACTGTTTAAAATTTTGGAATCGGTCAAAAACACCTTCAAAATAACTCCAAATTTTGGGAGTTCTTCAAAATCTTTGAAAACGGGTTTTGTATGTCCTCACCTAGTCTAGTTCTAAACAAAACAGATAAACTTGAACAAATAAATAGTGCAAATTTTAAAATTTTAAAGATTTAAGTGCAAGTCAATTTTAGATTAAGATTTCGATGATTAAAAATTGTTTATTATATTTTAGTTTGTTCTTTAGTGATGCTTTATTAATCTGCTGATATTGAGCTTACTAGTCGATTAGGGGTGATTTATTTACTATAATTTAAAAAAGGTGTCAACAACCAATTGACGAAACGTTGGGTAAATCATGAAATAAATTTGTTTTATTTGCATGGAACTAATCGACTAGTAAGCTCAATATCAGCAGATTAATACAATTGTTTAGATGAACCTTTATATACAAATTTATACAGAATTGTTCAAGAAATTTTTTCTATTCCACATTCCTCAGCATGTGTAGAAAGAATATTTTCTTCCCAAAATTTTATTATAACCAAAATAAGGAATTAATTGTCTTCGTGTAAATACTGTGTCATCTTTGATACAATCGAAAGATTAAATGAAAACTAACTCTGGTAATTGTTATTTATGATAAATATATTTTAAGGCGTATAATACAAAAAACTGTTGCAAACAGTAATATCACAATCGAGGAACTGTTAGACTAAAAACTTGGGGTATATACATATACAATCAAATTAGAATTACATATGAAATATGTATTTTTATTAACTACAATTTTATTTTTTAAACTACATATAAAATATGTATTTACTTTAATATAACTTTAACAAAACAACGTTAATTTTTATTTTAGTTCTAAATAAAATAAAACCCAGTGCTATATGTTACCATTGCTTTTATTTAAATAAGCTAATAATCAAATATATTCCAAACAAAAGGTTATTTTTACCCTTTAAAATCGTCAATTTGACCCAAAACAAAATAACTCAAAATGCATCACTGGACTAAATTCATTTTCTGTTTTTAATTTTAATGTAGGTTAATTATATTGACAATAATACTACAGATACGGGCAATAATGTTATTGCTCGTGTTTTAGATAACTGCAATAGTTTACCAATTGCTAATATGGGATTTCAAAATATTTTTCAACCTCGACAATTGCAGCAACTACAACCTACACAAACTTTGTTGAGTCAACCTGTTTTTAATATACAAATTCCTTCACTACCAAATAATACAAAATCTCCGCAACCGCCAATGGCCCACTTACATGAAGAAGGCGTTTTAGATCTTACAATTAAAACCATTGAATCGAATGCAACTATAACTTCTAACGATGTTCTTAATCTTAATAAAAATTCAAATCATATTTTGGAATTGTCGTCATCAGCCATTGAAGAAGATAATTGTATGCCATTAGATTTATCAATGAAAAATTCATCACTTTACCAAAATTGTACCAATACCAACAATAATAATAATAATAATCACGAGGACTCGCAATCACAGTTATCCAATGTAGAAATTCAAAATGACGATTTTATACGACGTCTTATAGAAACAAGCGATTTTGATTTAAGGCCACAAGAATTAGCCAAAAATTGTAACAACATCACCACTTATGATGATGGCAAATCATTTAAAGCTGCCTTAAATATGCCTCTATTAGAATTTGATGTTCAAGATTTAGATGAATTTGTAGAAAATAGTACTGCAAAAATGAGTGATGTTGGTGTTGGCGAAAGTGACAAATTGAATGGTAAGACGTATTATTATTTTTTGTTTTTTCAATACCAAAAACGCAATAAATACCAGATGTTATTAACACATACAACTGTTTCAATAAAAACTTTATTTTAGATATTGTCGTCGACAATGATTCAAAAAAATGTATATCCAACAATGATTCCAACTATGTCTCAATGAATGAAAGTAATTCAAATATATTAAATTCACCACTCGGCAATGAAATACACTTTGCTGATCAATCGACAAAGGAAATATTTGATAAACTTTTAGATATTCTTCCTTCTAAAAATGATTCTAACTTAGAATATGTTGGGGACAAAGAAAGTACTAACTCATTTGTAGGACTAGATGAAAGTTCTTTCGTCCATAATAATGTACTAAATTCAACAATGTATGAAACAGAAAATGTTACCAATCAAAAGGTAAGTTCATTTCGACTCATTAATAGATTATGATTACGCCTCCTTTCAGTCTTTAAAAGGAAGGAAGGATTCATTTAAAATTAATGATTAAAATACTTATCATAATTTCTATGGTCAAATGCATTAACCGCCTAAGTCGAAAATCATGCTTTTGAGAAAAATAACTTATTATATAAATGTAATGGGGCTTCATTCATTACGACTTAGGTCAGCATTTTTATATTAATAACTTATTATTAAACAGTGTTAGAGAAATGGGGATTTCACATAAATATAAAGCGTTTTTGTTGAAGCATACCATGCTTTCGAGAAAAATAACTCTTTATATAAATGTAATGGGACTTCATTACGACTTAGGTCAGTATGTTTTCATTAATAACTTTTTATTAAACAGTGTTAGAGAAATGGGAATTTTACGTAAATATAAAGCGTTTTTAGTAGAATATGATAGGATACATAACTCAAGTCGTTCCTAACTCGACTTAGGCGGTTAACGCTTGTGACCACAGATTTATAATATATGTATCTCATTAAAGTTTATAAGCTGTATATAGTAACACTACATACTTAACTCAATTTTTTTTAAACAGAATTCGAAAGAAGAAGCCCAAAACAAATGCTATATAATTCAACAAATTATTTTAAATTCTGCAGATGAAAAGCAAAAAAATAAAACAAATGATAATAAGCCTGCAGTAGTTCAGAAATTTATACCAAGAATACTAAAACGTAGAAATAGTTTAGTTAAGAAAACTCTTTTACCTAATTATCAAGAAAAATCAAATGATGATATTGCAAAAATTGTGGAAAACTTAAATGAAAATCTTAATGATTCTGTTGTGCCAACAGAAACAAATATAACAACTACTACACTAGCAAATGATGATTGTGCAAAAAACTTATCCGCAGATTTAGTTGTGCACAATGACTTCAATATGAAGGAAAATAAAAAAGACACAAAACATTCAACACTCTTAGTCAAAGATCTTAATGTAAAAGAATCGTCGGATATATCATCAAAATCAAACATTTCTCTGAATGAAAAAAATCATGGAGAACTTAAAAAAGATGATATTATTTTAATGGATAAAGAAGAAGATCTAATTGCAAAAGAAGAATCTAATATCTCTCAAAAGGAAACCATGAAATGTGCAAATAACGAAAGTTTCAGAGAAAACTTGGAGAAAGTTAAAACAAATTCAAATATGTCAGCTGAAACTGACTACCCAAATTTTGAACAAACATTTAACTTTTCGGAAAATGAAAACTCAATAAGTTTAGTTAATGAATGTTCTACAGATATCTTGAGTGCAGTTGCAACTGTAGAAATGGATAACACTAAACAATCAACATCTTTATCAAATAAAAAACAAAGTAGTACTGAAGCTGAAAATCTTAATATAGAACTATTATTGGAAAGTTCCACAGAAACCGATGTACTATTACATTTAGAAAAGTTTGAAAGTGATTCACTGAAAAAGGCAAACAAACCGATTGAAATAAGCTCGTCTGAAAAATGCGCGGAAACTGAAGTACCATTAAATTTAGAAATGCCTAAAAGTGATTCTTTGGAATTGGCTAACTACTCTTCTAAAAAATCCACTGAATCTGATGTACCAATGTATCAAACTGTTGTGGAAAATTTATTGGATAGTTCGCAAATTTTAGAAACTTCTGAAATTGTAAAATTAAATAATCCTATGAATCCGAAAATGGTTGAATGTTATTCCTTCATAAACTCAAACAATTCAAAAAGATCGATTCAAACAAATTCCCCTCTAAAATCCACAGAAACTGATGTACCATTAAATTTAGAAATACCAGAAAATGATTCTCTGGACAATTCGAACGCGTCAATTCCAATGAGTTCCCCTGAAAAATTCACAGCAACTGATATTTCGTTAAATTTAGATATGTCAGAAAATAATTCTTTGGAAAAGTCAAACAAATCGATTCAAATAAACTCCCCTGATAAATCTGAATCCGATGTATCATTGAACCTAGAAATGTCTGAAATGTCTGATCGTTCGAAACATTTAAAGGATGTGTCAATAAAAACAACATTGAACAGTACACAGGTTTTAAATGAAAAACGAAGTCATATAAGCAATGAATGTACACCGAATGACATTCGATCAATACCTAACGAAAATGTAGCAGGTTTCAAAACAGTAGCAGATTTCAACACAGCTTATTCTAATGAAAAAGTTGTATTTTCAATTTCTAAAATTTCATTGAGCGATGATGATTCATTGTTAATTGATAGTGATACAATAAGTAGAAAATCTTTCGATGACGTGCGTACACATAATGATTTTGAATTGAGAATGGAAGAATCTACCCTAAAAAATAAATCAAATTACAACGAACATATACAGGCACAATCAATGGATTTTCAAATCGGTTGTAGTGATCATAAAGATTTTTTAAACATGCCTCAAACAGATACTATGTTATTAAATGAAACTACTGCATCTCAAAATGAACCTCTATGTGTAAAAACAGAAATTCAAAAGAAATATTATGGGCAAAAATTTGATAGTGATTTAATTGATCTAAGTGTAAAATATGATATTGATATGGAAGATAATCTAATAATCGATTTTAATGATACACAGTCTCCAAAAGTAGTTAATAGCCTTATTCATGATTTAATAAAAAAGGAATGTAATAGTACGAAAATTGAAAATACAGAAACCCCTACAACTCTACAAGAAATAGAGGATAATTTTGCCCCGAATAAAACAGCGTCTGAGGACTTAACAGCTAATAATAAAATGGATAACGAGAACATTGATGATTCTTCAGGTAAGTGTAGCTCACATATTCTTTTCTTATATATTTTTGCAATTACTGTTTACATTACGAGTTTTTAAGTCGAAAGTATTTGGGGCTAGAATCTGAAGTAAACAGAAAATAAATTATTTATTTTAATTATTTATTTGATTTCAAATCGTCACATTTAGTGCTTTTGTTTTCTTTTTCTTTCAGTTGTAAAGTTAGAAGAGAACAAGCAGCAGGCATCAAATTTCAGTTCATTAAAGGCCTCAGGCATATCCCACTTGACTCCACTTGAATTAGATTCAAAATTAGAAGAAACTTTAGATTTTGAGGAAGATTTTGATGATGCTTTATCATTGGCTACTTCTTGCTTTGAGTAAGTTTATGAATAACGCTCATCTTAAGGGTGCTGGTCGCATATTATTTGTGAGACTTAAATCAAATCTATAGTAAATCGTTTTTATAATTTTGATAATCATTTGTTTTTCATTGTAGTTCTCCAAATGATGACCGTTTTGAGGAATCTTTTTTAGACGAAGGTGAACAACAAACATCAATCACACAAATAACGAAAAATGACACTACCCCTTGCATTGACAATGAAGTAACTGAACAGACATCAAAAATTGCTCCTTTTTTGCTAAACTCTCATAATTCTCAATCTTCATCGAATGGTTTGAGAAATTTTAAAATTCCAAAAATAACAAAATCAGCAACAACGGAAAAAAACACAGGCATTCAAAGAGAGTGTCAGGGCTTAACACCCAGTTCGTTAAAAATAAATATTTCGTCGGGTACACCAAATATAACAATGAAACAAGCAGTAGTAAAGTTGGAAAATATTACAAGAACGGTAAAGAATGAATTAGCAGCTACTGGATCGGTTAATGTAATAAAGCTACAACAGCAACAACCAACTATACTAACACAATCTTCAGCTAAACACCATATTAAAATTAATTTTAAAGATAAGACTGAACTTTTACCATCTACTAGTGTAATAGATCCACAAAATATCCAAGCTTTACCTTTATCTGATAATCTAATTAAATTATTTGGTATAACGTGTCAACCATATCTAGTTAATAAATGTTATGCCATTACCCATTGTCCTCTATCGCATCAACTTAATGACCCTGATAGTGTTTTTCAAGCCTTAAGCTTGTTAAACACATTCGATTTAAGTAAGGCTTATCGATATGTATACAATCATTCGAATATGTTCAAAGTATATTTTATAGTTTTTTGTAATTTATTTACTTTGCGTAAAGATCGCACAAAACTTCTTAATATGATCAATGACGTTGAACGTTATCCAGAATATTCGCAATTTAAAATTGCCATCTATGAAGCCATAGTTAAATGTGGTTTTAGTCGTGCGAATGCCTGTCGTCAGATATTGAGACGTAGTCGAGAAAGGACACCATTCAACATAGATGCGCTGGTCGCTATAATTATGAAATCAGATTGGACAATGTTTACTGACTATATCGAACAGTATACCGAGGATATTTACAAATATAATTTTTGTATTGGTGTTTTGGAACAAATGGTACCAGCTGTATTGAATAGTAAAGGACCGCTACTAAAACAGGTATTCGGAAAATGTGTACAAACGTTGCGCTGTGAAGATTCTGGTCTTCTACTAAATTCACCCAGTTTAATACAATGTGTTGCCTTATTAACGAATACTACATAGCAACAATTATGTTGAAAAGGAAGAATAATTAAAGTTGGACGAACTGAATATATACATTTCTACACTTTTCATTTTTTTTTTATTATTTTAATTCTACTAAGAAAAGACGGTATGCTAGAAATTGAAATTTCTTTAAATTTGTTTTTTTTTTCATATTTTTTTATTTTAGATTTACCTTATGAAAAGGTATTTAATTTTTACTATTAATTTTATGGCTTTTATTGATTTATTTTAAAACCAATTTATTTTATTCATAACAAAAACTATCCCAATGAATTATCTTTTTTATGTTGAATTTGTATAAGTACGTTTTACTCATTTTTCTAACAATAAAACTATTTTTTTAATGATATCTCATAAATTGAGAGGTAATAGCTGTATAGTTTTTTTTATTTTGAGACTTAGGTTTCAGAAGAACGAAATCATGCTTCAAATCTAATGACTTTTTTTCCTAGTCAGGGCCCAAATCACCGCATTCGATATCGAGTAAAATCAATCGAAATTCCATATTTCGACCACGATTCGCTTTTCTTCTTAACCAGAGGCCATAATTCAACTGTGAGAAAGAAAAATTATTCTTAACATTTTATTTTGGGAAATAAATGATTTCGATCGATAAAAAATTTCGATAACGAATGCGGTGATTTGGCCCCAGTTTATTTATTCGCATCAGAATATATGTTTTCACTTTTTTTGTTCTTACAACGCAATTTCCATATCTTCAGTTAGAAATATATAAATACACACAAATAATTGTTAGTGAAATTGAAGCAATTAATTTTAAAGTGTCCCGCCGATTTATTAAAAAGTAGACCTGTCTGATAAATGTTTGTTATGTCTATTATATATAGTAAAGATTAAGTTCACATGCATGTTCGTAGCAGTTTTAGGGGTTCTAAGAAAAAACAACTTCTAAAACAAACACAATAAAAATGAATACACTAATGACCAAGATTGAGTTTAATATAGTTTTTATTTTCAAAAATTTTTATCACTTTGCTGTTATTGGCTTAAAGTAAAAGTAATTATACATAAAATGAGGGCATTTTTTTAGTTTATAAAACTAATTTTTGTATATAATATTTGAGTCCATATAATTAAAACACAATATAATGTTCTTACTTTTATTATAGCAACAAACAAAAGAATAACTAAAACATGTTTAACTTTAGACTAGATTAAGTCACCATTTTCATTGACCTTTATGATTTTAACACTATTGCCGTTTTCCGCTAAAACTTCATCAAATGTTTTTCCTTTGGTATTAGCAAACCAACCAAGATTGTCAATAATTAAATGATTCACTGAGCAACCATCACATTGGAGAATGACTACTCCACTAGTGTAAGCTACCTCTGAGACTTGTTTGACGTTACGGGTATTGCATAGTTTACAGCGATAAACAATATCTACCTTGCGTGTCATACGACGATAATTTTTAAGGGTAGTAGGTGAAATGTTACCCTGAGAATTTGGGATATTTGAAAATTTCTTTCCTGTAAACACAATGCCATCCAATATGGACTTTGGTATAATTAGAGGTTCCTTAGGTCGATTTTCTGTTTTTATGCCATTTGTGTTAAGTTTTTCTGTAGCCGCTGTGTTATCCACCGGCGGCTGTGTGATATTAATGAGTGCATTCTGTCCATTTTGCCGGAGATAGTTGAGTGTCCGCGATGTGAAGATGTTACGCAATATATTCATTGTTTGTTAATTACTACGCATTTTGCTCGAATTTTTGTTTATATACATATATATTTTGTTTTAATAGCTGTTTTGTTTTCGATTCCAAACAAATGCGTTAACTAAATTCTTCTCGTGTATTTTAAGCACTTTATTCTTTCGCCAAACAACTACAACGACTTTCTATGGAACAACGTACGAAATTAGATCCAGCATAGAAGTTGAAAAATGCCACAGCTGATTGAAGCTTTTCCGTTAACCCTAGAACACTAATGATAGTCGATTCGACTAAAATGTTATTTGTTATTTAAATGCCAATATGTTATTTAATTGAATTTTCTAAAAAAAAATTATTTTTTTTGTGTTATTTACATTTAAAATAAAACGAAATATACATTTTGAAAAAAATTTTGGTAGTTTATGGATTTTGAAAAAAATCGGTTTAAGATAAGTATATGTAGTCGATTCGACTAAAGGCATAGTTAGCCAAACGTAAACTTAACCAAACGTGTCAGTTGTTTTTTATGTTACATGAAAAGCATATAGAGCAGTTACCGAACTCAACTGTCACGTAACCGGAACGTCCCAATCTGTTGAAAATAGATTTTTGCAACGTTTGTAAGTGACATTTGTGAACAGCTGATAAAGTTTGGTTAATTTTACACACCAACATGCTGGTTCGTTTCTTACGTTCTATAATTGCACTAAATGAACGTTACATTTACGGTACGGATACATTTTAACAACGTGTGGCTAACTTGGCCTTAATGATTAGTGTTAACGTATAAAAAAAAGCCTTTTAGTGTTCTAGGGTTAAATACACGCTACACAACACAAAAAAATACACTTGTAAACAAACAACAGCTGTACTTATAAACAAATGTAAAACATAACCTTAAAGTTTAAATTTTAAAAAGTGGACGATGCACTTAACTAAATTATCACAGTGTTTGAATATAAATTCAATACTATATGGACTTGCAAAAACTAGTACAACTCCAATTAGATTAGCAAGTAATTTTAAAAGACCACAATTACGAACAAAAAGTGATCAATTGGCTGAAATAAAATCCATATACTTTCGTAATCGTTCTGAATTAACAACAGAAGACTGGGAAAAAGTGACGGAAATATTAATCAAAAATTATAAACATATTAAGCGAACAAATGTCGATTCGGTGATAGTGGGTATCTGCAATGATCCTGACAAATTGTTATTGGCCAAAAGCTACATTAAGCATTTGCTACAGCACAGTAAACAACCCAATGACGCAACTCTAGGGAAGCTGCTAAAAGTTTACAATGCTGCGTATCATGCAAGAGGCGCTAACGAAGATTCCTTAAGTAAAGAGGAGCAGTCTGAAATAATTGAGATTTATAATAAAATGAGAAGTAAACATGAAATTTTAGATTCATTATCATGTGAAAATCTTATATATGGATTAGTTGCTACTAACAAATGGAATGCTGGCTTGGAGTTATTAGAAATGATGAAAATATCTAGTAACGCTCCCAGTTCTCCAGCATATACCGAAATGATCGTTAAAGCATTTAACATGGATGATTTGAATTTAGGCTGGTCTTTACTCCAGCAAATGTTGGAACAACGCAAACAACCTAAATGCGAAATATTTTTAGCCTATCTCAATAACATCATTAAAGATTTAAGACATTTTCCTTTGAATTTTGAAAAATTATTGACATTTTTAGAAGATCATGATATTGTTATCACCGAAAAAGTTGTGAGTGCCATTCAAGAAATAGCATTAAAACATTCAACTCTTTTTACGGTTACTCCTGCTCATTTAAAGCGGTTTGGTAAATGTTCCTCTTGCGGTGTTCATATGAAAAATATTTCATTGAGTGATGAAGATTTTCACAAATTACAGGATTGCTTCCTCGAAAAAGTTCTTATACGTAATGATGTCTTTCAACGATCTACGCCGGACGAAGTAAAACAGTTTCGGGATTATGTTAGGCTTACTAGTCCGTATGATTGTGTCATAGATGGTCTTAATGTGGCCTATTCTATGGGTAGTAAAAAGCCAACGCAGGCATTTGGGAATTTGGTAAGATTTGTGTTCAAATATGTATTTATCAAATTTTTAACTTTGTTTTTTTATACATACATGTGTCGAGGGTTTCATACGCAAGGCATCCTCAATTCCTGTCAGATAACGCATCAATGTCATATTTAAATGAAATTTACTGCATAACACCATCTTTGTTGATTCACAAATTCAATTTCATTATCACCTAAAATTACATTGAGATCAGGTAAAAAACGATTTCTAGGTCCAAATATCATACATAGCTTTAGTTTTAGAAAAATTACTAGTTGAGGAACTTACTATTCCGCATTGGAAATATACAAAACATTTCTACAAATCGTAGAATAAGTAATCTCTGGAATGTCATAGTATGAATAGAGGCCCCAAACAGATCCCTGAGGGAGACCAGAACTAAGAGGAAGTTAGGCGCATTAATGAAATAAGAAAATAAAAAATATATTTGCTATTTGCACTTGGCTAAAATTTTTTTTTAGATATTTTTTGTAAAAATTTCAGGGTATTAGGACTCCTTTATAACGTTTACATTAATATAATTATACCCTACTAGCAGATTCCAGCGCTCGAAATTCGAGTGCAATTTCTAGGCAGCTTTATTTTTCAACTTAGCCAATTCACAAACCAACACTTTTATGGTTTATTATTACTGTGAATGAAGTTGACAAACTCATTAACAAACACACCCTGCAGGAAATGTCAATAGTGAAACAGTACTGATTCACTATTGACTTTGTCACCAGTGCTACTGACCAACTATACCCCAGACAATGTAATTTTCTATAGACATTTAACATGTACGTGTCATTGCAAATCACTAGTGACATTGGTACTATTGATTAGATAGTGACTAGGTAGTTCTCATGGGACCATACGTAGACATTGGAACCAGATATTCTTGTACAAATTTGATTGTTCTTTCACTTTTCTTTTATAACTTCGTTTACTTATTATGTTTTTTTATTTGATTTATTATAAAATATATTTTTATTTACCTTTTATATTCAATTTTTCTATATCTTGTTTTAAAACTTTAGTTTTTCGTCCAACCACGTGTTTTTCAAACAAAACTATAGAAATCAAGAAGAAACAGAAATAACTTCACTATGGAAAGTTTTTTGACAGTGTAAATAGTGTAGACGCTTAGTAGACAAAAGTGGTGACTTGGGGACACTTGACCCCAGGCTTCCTGCAGGGCATTAACAAATTTAATAAATACAAGCATATGTATAATTTTAAATGCAATTTACTCAAAATAAAGGAAAAAATTTAAAAATCTGTAAATCTGCAAAACGGGTAAAAAGAAATACCTTTAAAATAATACACGTTTGGTCAAAATCGGGATAAAACGGTAGAACAAAACATCGGTCACGAGAAATCGCCTAGCCTATCAATGTTATAGATACCACTATGTGGTCAGGGTATAATGAGTTTGTGCTGATGTTTGTGACTACCAAAAATATTCGACCTAGGGCAATCCTTCATTAAGCCGACCGACTCAGAATTACTTCATTATACCGATCGACTTTGAATCACATTTTGAATCGATTTAGCGATGTCCGTCCGTCTGTCTGTCCTTTTGTCTATGTGTCCATGTAAACCTAATCAAATTACAGGTCGCAAATTTGGTATATTACGTGGTGTCTCGACTAGCCATAATTCATGACAATGTTCAAGTCAATGGCTAGTGGAGACCGCTAATGTTCATGTCATGACTAAAAAATCCAACTTTTTGCCATGACAGAAAGTCTATCATAAACTCAGCCATTTATTTGAAGTTTCATTCGATTTTGACGTTTAAATTAAAATGGCGCAACTTAAATTAAATAAAAGCGAAATTATTAATTTCATTCTAAAAAAAGAATTCACTCAAAATGTCGTGTTTTTTCTTTCATTTTTTCTTCTTCAATTTATATTTTTTTTTAAAGCATTGAGTACAATAACACATTTTTGTTGTTTACGGTTCAAAGACATTTTGGTAATGAAATGTCTAAACATAATTTGCCCACTTCGCGTTTTCTCTCATTTTGTTTCTCTGACTTGAACATGAACATTGTCATAAATTATAGCTAGTCGAGACAGCGTGTTAGCTTTCATTAGACATAGGACGAATGCTATTGAAATTTGTGAAAGTCGATGCATGTTTAGACTTAAATTGCCATAAGATCAAAATTATAAAATAGATCCCGGTCAATTTGGTTTAATTTATTTATTTATTCATCTACGGAATATTTATTCTTACAGACTACTTAGATCTAATAATATATTTAGTTATAAAACTTTAATAAATTTAACTTAAATTTATCTTTAGTTAGTTTAGTAGTCCAAAAATAAACCCTGTAGGACAATTTTTAGTCACAGCCTCCATATTAAGCTGCTTCCTGATCTTTACTTAAGTCTATCAAAAAAAACAAAAATATTGCACAGATTTTTTTCAAATATGTTTTTGCAAAAATAAGTGTTTACCTAATAAGGTCACGATTGATCCATTTTTCGACATAGTCCCCATATAAATATAGCATCTGATATGAACTTTTCCACATCTGCAGGCAAAAAATTAATAACAATATCAATCAAATTTGGTTTGTGCTTATTTTCTATATCCTATTTGGTGGATAGGGTACTGAATAAAAGTTTAAAAAAAAAGTGGGAATAAAATTTTTAAATCGTTATATTTTTATCTCTATTTTTAGTTGGTTTCAGTTGTTAAATATTTTAAAAATATGAATAAATATGTCCTGGTTTTAGGACGCAAACATATGAATAATTGGCCGAAGAAACCAATGCAATATGTAAAAGATAATGCTGCAGTTTTTCTGGCGAACGATACGTAAGTCTGTCTCATATGTATACTATTTATAATGATAGTTTTTTTACGAATTTGTTTTATGTTGCTTTTAGATCTCAAGATGATCCATTTTTACTATATGCCACATTAAAAAGTGGACAATCAACCGATTTCTTTTCTCGAGATTTGATGCGTCAACATGCATATCTACTAGGACCTGAACTTAAAGTTACATTTCGACGATGGCAACAAGAACATCAATACTCTTTAATAACCCAAACGGAAAGCGGCAAAATTATTGTAAGAGAACCCATACGGCATTTAGTATGTGCCCATAAAGTACAAGATACATGGCATATACCTTATAAAAAGGAATTTTCTCCACATATTACCGATAGTTTTGAAATTCCGGACCACTGGTTATGCTTGAAATTTTAAAATAATTGTTTTTTATTTTAAGATTTTTATATCAAAATAAATGAATTATTATTTTATTTATAAATTAAAAAAATTTTAAGTAAATTTGTATTAATTTGATTAAATTTCAAGTTTTTTGCGAAGTAAAAATGGCCAGTGAACAAAATGTAGAGGAATTAACTTATGAAGAACGTCGTCAAATTAAAAATATGGAAAAATTAACACAATATGTAGCATTACAAGCATATCAACCAATTAAACCGCCTCGTGCTAGCCCCTACACCGAAAACTTGGCACAACCTAGACCAAGAACAATAGTAGATAACTCAAAACAGTTTCCTGAATTCATGGAACCGGATGAGAGAGGCGAACGTTTAAAACGTTTAGCCGCCCAATTTAAAACAATGACGACAGAGTATGTGTTGAACATTTAGAGCCTGAATAAGTTTAGACGTTTTACTCATGCGTTTTGAGATCTTGTATGAGAATATCTTTCATTCACATGAATAAAGCGTCTTCCTGAATGTTTAAAACTAAAAATCCACCCAAAAGTGAAATTGAATCCTTGTTGAGATTTAGCAGTATATGAACCTACAAAAAAAAGAGTTATCTAAGAGTATTTTTATCACTTACATACATTTTTTAAAATTTATTTACAATTCTAAGATATTCGACATGACTAAATACAAAGTTATTCATTTTCATAACTGCTATCTCAATTTCACTTTCGAAAAGAATTTTGTTTCTAAAATGTAATATAATATAACATTAAAAAAATTATGTTACAGAGAACTGGAACAAGCTATACGTAGCCAAAAAGTAAGAGAACGTCAAAAAGATGATATGCTTAAACGCAAACAGGAGGTCTATTACGAAATGCTTACCAAACTCGAACGTCAATGTCGAACACAATATTTAAATGTTTTAATTAATAAATTTGGCAATTTCGTAGCAAAACTAGCCACAACAATGTGTATACCACCCACATTAGCTGATCCTTATGCTCGAATGCAACGTGGCATTTTTTGTAACATACTCTTGGCAATTGGTGTTCAGCCCACAAGTCAGGCAGCCATATATTATAATACAAAAGAGGGCAGCGAATATGAAGTATGTCATAGGTTATCACATGCCCTTCTTAGTCTTATTATCAAGGCATTAGATTCCGCGTCCACACGAAATCCCGATGATGAACAACCTATTGAGGCTGTTTTCGAAATGGATAATTATATTAAAGAACGTTTAATGTGTGCTGCCGAAAAGAAAATACAGAAAATAAGTCGTTCTAAAAGAAAGGATGATGATGCATTACCCGATTTAGATATATTACTAGAAAAATGTGATCACATGGTTTATAAGCCATGTAAACGATAAGAGTGCTTTTTGCATTCAAAACTTATCTTACATTTATTTCAAATCGAAATTTATAACTTTCGTTGCAACTTATGTGTTACTTATGATGTAGAATACTATTAATAATAAAAATATGCTGTTCCCAATAAACCAAAACAGTATACAAATAGCTTGGAACAAACTTCCTACCATAAGACTTAAGTTTAGAAAACTTTTGTGAATATTGGGGCCTATTCCCATTGGAGTTCTTCTTCTTCTTCCTCTGACACATGCGATGATGTGTCAATTCCACAATGTGGAATGTTTAAAAAATGACTTGAGACACTAGGTCTATGTTGTCATTTTGTGGGGATATAAATTTTTTTGTGGTTGATACAGCTCCCCTATACAGCCATTGCCTTCACAAGGGAGGTTAGGGTGAGCTGTTTTATATGTAAACTAAAAAAAAACACGTGCAAAAAGTACATTTAACCTAATTGCACGTGAAGTAGCAACGCCAGGACCACAAAGTAAAAAACTGAAACGCGTTTTCTCTTATGCGATATAATAGAAGCCGCGAGGCAACCTTTGCTCGATGGATGGAAACTCCCCCATTGGAGTTGTCGTTTGAAAACAAAATAAAAACGATTGTTTGGCATCACTGTTGGCGTTATCAACATGTATCGAAAATATATTGGTATTCTCTATTTTGAAACGAAGGTAATAACGACAAAGAAACGTTATGTTTGGTCGTCGCCATTGTTAGTATCGAAGTTGAAACGACTACAGAAAATTAAATTAAAAATGAAAATAATGACAGTGCAGCAATTTGAAAAATTAGAGTCTGAAATAACTTCTGTCCAATACTTCTCTTATCCATTTCAATATATTTCAAGAATGCCAATTTAGGAACGAAGCGACGATAAAAATGACAACGACATAGAAACTACAATTAAAACGACAACGCCAACGGGAATAGGCCCGATTATTGTGAAAGGCTTCTCAACAATTGTTTAATAATGAAAACTGAACCCTTGCGAACAGGCTTAAAATTCTAATTTTAGAATATGTTTACAGGAAAATAGCATTCTAATCATGCTCGCAGTAGGCTTATTTTCGTAATATTTTTGTAAGCTTATATTCGTAATATTTTTGTACCTGTAATTTTGCTAATATCGGAACAATTTTTCTTTTTTTTTTATAGGAATTATCTTTCACATTTTCCAATTATTAGGAAAATATGCATTATTTAAACAATTATTTAAATAGCCTAAAAAATTGAAGCCCTTCATAGGAAAGTTTCTACTTAAAAATTTTAATTTCGATCAGTTCCTGCAACTTATACAATTTATATTAATTGAAAATTCAAAAATATTTTAAAAATACCAGTACTTCAATTAGACATAACCCACATATGCACAAAAAATCAAGAGTAAAAAATTCAATATAATATTAATAAAATTAAATAAGTTAAAAGGGAAAATGATGACAGCAACTGATCATATAAAGAGCTTCTACATATTCTCAAGTATAATCTTTTTAAATCTGTTAACAGAATACGAAAACTTCCGATCAGTACATGGAACCACAGAATTACATAGCCATACTGACTTCACAACAAAAGATCTTTTCATTATTAATGAGTTAAAATGTGGTGGTACAAAAATATGTGTTCTTGAAGAATTCCCAATCCTAAATCTGTTTCTCAAATATGGGGGATAACCATACAAGAACTATGTCTTTGATGGGTTTAGTTTCAAAAAAGACCATTCAAAATACTTTGAAGAACCCTATTAAGATTAAAACTTAAATAATCAAGACCGTTTCCATTATCACTTGCAAATATTTGTATGCATCCGCATAAGTATAACATGTTCCAAAATCTACTTGCAAAGAAACATCATTGATATATAACATAAAAAGTAAAGGACCCAAAATCGATCCCTGAGGTACACCTCTATAAGTCCTTAGGATCGATGATACTTCATCATTTAAAACAATATATTGACACCGCCCACTTAAAGAAGAATTCAGGGGTCGATTCGTCGCATTAATTATCGAAATTTTTCGATCGAAATTATTTTTTTATTTTCCACAATAAAATACTACGAGTAATATTACTCTGTCACATCTAACGAGTTATGGTCCATAGTTAATAGTAAAAGTGAAACGAGGTCTGACGATTGTCCGTCTTCTTTAAATAATAAACCAAAATATAGAATTTCGATTGATTTTACTCGATATCGGATGTGACGATTTGCCCCCAGCTATCGACAAGACGAATCCCCAAATTTGAACTTAGATATAAGCAAACTTATACTGAGAGAATCAAATGCTCTTGTAAAATCTAAAAAACTACTACAGAATTATACTTTCAATTCATAATGAAATTTCCCATGCAATTTTCCTAATTCTCTTTTATAGTTTCTAAGTAAAATCATTTAAATTTACATTTCTTTTACATTCGCTACTAAAAAATATATATACGAAACACATATATATCTTAAAATGAAAAACAGAAATCGTGAAACATTTTCTACCCTGCTTGCTTCTCTATCCCGTTCGTCTTCAAAATATAAATTGCACGAAGTTTCATGACAAAAATTCATGAAAAATTTCAAGAAAATTTCAAAGTGTAAACAAAAAACTTTGTTTTTGGTATTCGATAAAGTGTAGAAAACTTTTAGGCTTCTTCAAAGAAGACAATTTCATTGATTAGAGTCTGTAACGCTGTAAAAGTTTTAAATACTTTAGTCAGTGAAATACTTTTACAGCGTTACTTTTTTTTCGAAAAAAGTGCAAAAAAAATAAGAAAATTTTGACTAAAGAAAAATTATTAAAGAAATTTTTATTTAATTATATTGTCCACATTTAATATGTATATATTTCTTTTTTAATTTTTCCCAAAATCCCAAAAACTTGATCTTACCGTGATGCACCGTAGCAAAACGAAACTAATTTAAATACTTTTTATTGTTTAACTGCATAAATAATAAAGTTTTTTAATAAAGTATTTAAAGCGAATGCTATAATAAATAAGATGTTGATAATAAAGGACCTGCGGTTGAGATTTTCATTGATTGTGATTATTTCATTTTGACCATTTTTATTATCCACCAGTTTCACAATATTTCTTACAAAATATAAATAAAAGCTTGGCAACTCTAACAGATGTGGGCATCATTACAAAGTGAATAGGAAAAGTAGACATCTGAATAAAATTTCTTTAAAGTTTTTATTAAAATTAAATTTATAATAGATTAAAATGATTTGTCGTTTATGTTTAAAAGACATACCAAATGAATATAACATCAATTTATATGATCATTTAAACACCACATCAGAAGCTCTAGCAATGGTCAAACTTATAAAAAAGTATCTAGAAATAGAAGTAAGTAGTATTAATAATATTTAGCTCCCCGTTGGTAATGTATTTTTTTTTTTAATGTGTCTACCTAGATAAAAAAAGATGATATTGTTTCGACAACTATATGTCAAGATTGCAATGATCACTTGGAAGAATTTAATAGATTTTCAATACAAGTGGCTGAGAAACAACTTACGCTACGTAATGAATTTTTGGAAGTTAATCTTAAGAAAGAGTTCAATTTCGATGATGCCTGGGTTAATGATGATAATGATAAAATAAAATCGGATGCACAAGACAATACACATATGACTGTAGAATATCCCGTAGATGTTTTTAAAGATGAAACGGATGATGATGATGACGAGGAAAGAGATGAAAAAGAAATGCCTACCGAAGACTTAATGGATACAAATACGGACATAGACGAAAAAGATATCATTGCACCATACAGTGTGGCACCGAATGATATAGATTTACATAACGAACTCTCATCAGATGGTATGTTATAATTATAGTTAATGCACTTTTCTTCAGAAGCTATTAATTTTGTTAACGAAAACGTGCGATGGAGAAGAAATTAATTTTAGAAAAATAATGACTAGACTTTAATTTATTTTCACTATAATAAATATCTGGGTTGAGGTTAGATATATATTGTATTGATCCTGAATATGTGCCATAACAAACAGTATGATTAGCTCTTCATTCTGACTGGAATACAATGTTTAAATTAAACATTTAACCACAATGAGATCGTTGGCAAAATCAATTATTAGGTCTGTTATATGATTATAATAATGTAATTTTTGTTGATTATCGCATGTACAATTTTTTTTTTTTTTTTGACTTAAATGGCACTAGACTTTAGATGATGACGTGATTATATATAACTGAAATTGATCGGAACAGCTATGGACATAGAATTTTTTTAAACAATATTATACTGATTATTTTTCAGATGATGATGTGCCCTTAATAAAACTAAAATCCGTCAAAAAAAAGCCAGCAGCAAAAAGAAAACGTAAAAAAGCAGCTGGAAGTGACAAACCCCAAGAGCGCAAAGAAAAGAAGCCCGTACAAAAAAAGAAATTGTCTTCACAAAAATTACCTATGGAATTAATATGTGACATTTGCCAAACTCAGGTGGATTGTTGGAAATCCTTGCGTGAACATTTCTTAATTGCTCATACAAAGACACCATACATTAAATGTTGCGACATTATCTATCGAAAACCACGAGCTCTCATTGAACATCTTGAATGGCATAAGAATCCAGAAATGTTCAAGTAAATATAAAATATATTTTTTTTAACAACTTTGGTTTCATTTTTTTATTTCTGATTATCATTTACAGATGTAAAGTTTGTGATAAAAATATGTCTAGTGCTCGTAATTTAACACAACATATAACGTCAGAACATCCGGATAATGCCGATTTAATTGAATTCTATGAGTGTGAACATTGTTCGAAACGTATTCGTAATTATAATTTATTCAAAAGACATTTACGATCACATGTTAAGGAAAAGGAAGTTGAATGTCATATTTGTAATAAAAGGTAAGGAATATTTATGATATTTTTAAACAGTATGTATACGGTTTTTATCAAAACTTGTTTCTCGTCCTTACAATTTGCCCATACAACCGACAACATAAACTTTCGTAAATTCTAAAACTTGTCTGTCCAGATTTCGTAATTCTGGGTTTAAAAAAAATGTTTTGGAACATTAACAAATTTTACAGATTCTGCACGACATAATAAATTTGATAGCGGTTGTTTCAATTTCCTAGCATCATAAAGAGTATTGGGATGTTCATTATTATATTTTAGGTAATTTCCAAACTATAAAATTGTTTGTCATATATACAACAAACCATACAAATCTACGATTTTTCATTGTTTTTTTTTTTTTAACATATCAGTAATCCTATTTCCGAGATTTGAAAATGATAATTTGGTTTCGAAAAAAATTAACACAAACATTTAAAAAGTACGATCACAATATATATTGTCAATTATTTACTTTTTTGTGCTATTTATCTAATAAATAAAGTTGTGAAAACCTTACATAATATTTTGAAATTCTCAATATATATGAATACATGGATTAAGTGCAATACATTAAGAACTGAAACTTTTTAAATAATTTACATGTCCCTACTTTTAAATCAAAATCATTTATCGCTGTTTGATTTATATTTTCATGCTTGAAACACAAAACATTTTTCACGTATGTATATTTTTGTTTCAAATTTATCATTTGTTTATAACAAGTTCTATTGAGGGTATATATTCAAATAGTTCTATCTGAAATTTCCAGTAAAATTTTTTATGGTTTCAAACTCTTCTTTAACTTAAATTTTAAACAACAATATTGGTGTTTGTGTCAAATACATATATATCTAACGGGTGATTTTTTAAGAGCTTGATAACTTTTTTTTAAAAAAAAACGCATAAAATTTGCAAAATCTCATCGGTTCTTTATTTGAAACGTTAGATTGGTCCATGACATTTACTTTTTGAAGATAATTTCATTTAAATGTTGACCGCGGCTGCGTCTTAGGTGGTCCATTCGGAAAGTCCAATTTTGGGCAACTTTTTCGAGCATTTCGGCCGGAATAGCCCGAATTTCTTCGGAAATGTTGTCTTCCAAAGCTGGAATAGTTGCTGGCTTATTTCTGTAGACTTTAGACTTGACGTAGCCCCACAAAAAATAGTCTAAAGGCGTCAAATCGCATGATCTTGGTGGCCAACTTACCGGTCCATTTCTTGAGATGAATTGTTCTCCGAAGTTTTCCCTCAAAATGGCCATAGAATCGCGAGCTGTGTGGCATGTAGCGCCATCTTGTTGAAACCACATGTCAACCAAGTTCAGTTCTTCCATTTTTGGCAACAAAAAGTTTGTTAGCATCGAACGATAGCGATCGCCATTCACCGTAACGTTGCGTCCAACAGCATCTTTGAAAAAATACGGTCCAATGATTCCACCAGCGTACAAACCACACCAAACAGTGCATTTTTCGGGATGCATGGGCAGTTCTTGAACTGCTTCTGGTTGCTCTTCACTCCAAATACGGCAATTTTGCTTATTTACGAAGCCATTCAACCAGAAATGAGCCTCATCGCTGAACAAAATTTGTCGATAAAAAAGCGGATTTTCTGCCAACTTTTCTAGGGCCCATTCACTGAAAATTAGACGTTGTGGCAGATCGTTCGGCTTCAGTTCTTGCACGAGCTGTATTTTATACGGTTTTACACCAAGATCTTTGCGTAAAATCTTCCATGTGGTCGAATAACACAAACCCAATTGCTGCGAACGGCGACGAATCGACATTTCACGGTCTTCAGTAACACTCTCAGAAACAGACGCAATATTCTCTTCTGTACGCACTGTACGCATTCGTGTGGTTGGTTTAATGTCCAATAAAGTAAACTGAGTGCGAAACTTGGTCACAATCGCATTAATTGTTTGCTCACTTGGTCGATTATGTAGACCATAAATCGGACGTAAAGCGCGAAACACATTTCGAACCGAACACTGATTTTGGTAATAAAATTCAATGATTTGCAAGCGTTGCTCGTTAGTAAGTCTATTCATGATGAAATGTCAAAGCATACTGAGCATCTTTCTCTTTGACACCATGTCTGAAATCCCACGTGATCTGTCAAATACTAATGCATGAAAATCCTAACCTCAAAAAAATCACCCGTTATATACATACATATCGATAAGTTTTCAATATGCGAGTTCTATAAATACATTTTTTATAACCTCCATGATTAACATTATTTAATATTCATTGAAGAATACGTTGTTTTTTATAACTTCGCGCCATCTATTCAATAAGGTGGTTGATAATATTGACTGGAATGCTTTTCCACTCAGTTTCCAGAACTTTTAAAAGTTGTTTAGAAATGAAAGCGCGACCAGCTACTCGCCGTTTTAAATGCCGAAAACTGAAATCTAACGTAAACTGAATCTAACCACACTGCTCGTAGGCCTGACTTTAGGTGAGTGTGTTAAAGCGCTGACCAAAAAAGTGGAAGTACGAGTGTATGTGAAGGTTCATGGTTCAAACCTCACGGTCGCCCTAAGTAGAAAAATTTTCATATAGAAACAATCTATTCAATTAAAACATAACAATTATCACAATGTGCAAGAAATCGCTGATGAAGGCTGAAATGCCAGAATCCGGTTCGATTAAGAATACAGTGCAGTTATGAATTTTTGAAATATATGCTTTCTTCTTCTTTACCACGCACCATTTAAAAAAAAAATGCCAAATAAGTTCACAGTAGGGTTCAAATCAGGTGAAGAATTTGAACTCCATTCTCAGCGAGCCACTCTTTTACCAGCTTCGAAGTATGTTTCGGGTCGTTGTCGTGCTGAAATATCCAACGACCCGGCATCTCCCACTCAGAGTGTGGCATCATAACATTATCAAGAACGTCTCTATATTTAAATCTGTCCATTAATCCATCGATTTCGTGGAGGGTCCAATGCCAAAACCAGAGAAGTATGCCCAAAAAATAATTGATCCGACGCCATGCTTCACAGTTGGCTTGCAGTAGCGTAGGTTTAAACGATCTCCTTTCTTGTGGCGAACAGTGCATATTCTGTCAGAGTTAAACAAATTAAATTTTGACTCGTCGCTAAATAAAACAGTTTTCCATTTTTCAGGCGTCCAGTTTTGATATTTTTGTGCAAAATGAAGCCGGCAAATATTGATATGCTAAGCATTTTAGCATTTAGCATTTTAGCGAAATAAGTTCTACCTTTTTGCCAAATGTTTCTTAGTGAGCAGTGGTTTTTTTGCTGGCCTGAAGCTTCGGAAACCTGATTCTAATGTTCGGCGGCGAACAGTCCTTGAATCTATATTTAAATTTATCTAATTTAAAATAGTTTTTGATGATTTAAATGGATATTTTTGCACAATTTTTACAATGTGACGGTCTGTCCTTTCATCTGTCTTCCGAGGTGCTCCTCCCAAATGCAATGTTTGTACAGATTTTGTTGTTTTATATTTTTTTATAAGCCGAGATATTATAGATTTATTAATATTATGCTTTTTAGCTAGTACGGCTACTCACATTAACAGTAGATGATCTCACACCAAAGCTCTCCATGTTATAGAACTTGAGATATTTGATATTGAATAATTATTTTAAGTGGGAGGTGCCACCCCCCTGATCCGATCCGATCGAAAATATCAGTTTGATATTAGTGTGTTTCCAAAGTTTCAGCTCGATTGGATCACGAAAAAGGGTTAAAAGTCGATCCAAAGTTTTTTCGGCAGACAAGCAGACACTACGAGTTAAAATAAAGGGAGTAAAAACATTTAGCACAGGTATTATTTGTACCTTTTGGATATGTTTATTTGGCTCGTATTGTAATTATCCTATTTATAAAAAAATATATATATATTTTTTTTATCAATTTTATATATTTGTTCTATTATTTTTTTTATTTAATTTGTCTATCACAGTCTATATAATACAGTGACACACAGTAAAACTGGCTATCATTAATCAGAAAATACTTTATATGTTTTATATAATTATTAGCAATGGTCGAAGTGGCAGGTTAAAAGTGGTGGGATGGTTAAGAGAAATACAAGCGTACGTATGAAATTTAACAGCAATAAATAAAATATAAAAAACAAGAATTCGTTTATTTAGAAAAAAAAAAAATGCTTTACAAAAATAAAATAAAAACAAGTTATTTCAAGCAGTCACCTGCAATGCTTAATTAATACATCTGAAAATAAAAAAAAATTTAAATTAATCATAGTTGTTCTATAGTACAGATTCTACAAAACTTACAATTCTTAGAATAGTTTCCATATCTGTTCCTGTTCATTTTTTGTTTTCGACCTTTTAGCACGATTTCTAAAATCTGCGTCCCGCCGATCCTTTTGCAACCAATTTTGTACGTACTCCGTTGGATTAAATATTATACCATTTTCAGAAACATTAAACTTGATGTTGTTCTTATTTGCAAAGTGTTTCGAATGTCTGAGAGGATTATGTTCATACTGCTAAATGATCTTTCACATTCTGCAGTCGATATTATTATTGTATCAATTGCATCTTTTAACGGTTGCAAGTTCTTTGGTAAAGTTTTATTATTCTTGTTGCCTTCACTCATAAAAAAACTCTAAATCCTTGCACACACATTAAATATATTGGCCAATTTTCTTACTTGTTTATCTCCAAAAGTTGCAATTTTATCTTCAGGCCACTTGTTGTGATCAAAAATCTCTGAACTATTTATGAAATCCACATATTTTTCTCTATTTAATTCGCAATTTTCATTATTGTGCTTCGACATTTGCGCTGTTCTTGTTGTAAACATTCTAGATGAAATATTTTCACTTAATTTGTCAAAAATTCCTTGTTGTCAATTTTAGCGACATTATTACAATCCTTAATTCAACACCCTTGAATTTCTGTCTTTCAATGGCAATGTCAATGCATTCCCCATATTATGTGTACAATTTGTGTCACATCTTTTTCACTTCGATTTACATCGCTTGATGCTTCGTCAGAATGCTTGTACAATGCTTCATAATTATTCCAAACAGCCATTACTGGCCGTGCACTTGATTAAACCCATCTAGTGTCCAAAAAGCGTCAGCAATACACATAATTCTTGAGCATTTTTTTTTAATTCTCTTCGATTTTTAGGAGAAGCATTATAAATAGCGTATAGTTTGTCGAACTATAAGCTAACGCGATTTGAATGTATTATATTCAAAACTAAATCGACAAAAATTTTTAATTTACGAAAAACTGCGGAAATTGTTACAAAAGAAGTATATGGCCTACTTAATAACGAAAATTTCATTTGCAATTTTTTTATATTACACGTTACTATTTGAAAATTAAAACTCATTTTTTTAAATTATTTTTATTTTTTCGTATTAAAGATTATCAAAAAAAAATTTATTTAAAATTTAAAAAATATGTTCCGGGACGCATTTTTCCATCCTTAGAAATGGTGGGATGATTATATCACTTCGAACACTGATTATAAGTGATCCATTTTGTTAGTTATTTTTGTTGTTAGTTATGTCAGCGCTGTGAAGTCGAAGTTCAACCTTGCACTATCTTAGGGTTGTACCAACATATGCAAATTCTACATAAACCTGGCAGGTAGTTTCTAGTCTTTTGCTTTTGCGATTTCCTACGGTATCACTGTGCTCTAGGACATATAAGTTAACGCATGACACACTTCCATCTTCCATGCCACCTTACCAGTCCGCTAATATGGCGAACAAATCTGTCCGCCAATATGGTGAACAAATCAGTCCGCAAATATGGCGAACAAGTCAGTTCGCCAATCAGAACAGTCCGCCAATATGACAAACAAATACGTCGCCCAAATACGGCGAATAATCAGCCCGCCAATCATGTCAGTCCGTCATTCATGCCGCCCAATATGGTGAACGAATTAGTTTACCAATTATCCTCATATTCACAGTCACACAATGTGACGTCATTAATTTTTTGGTAAATAAATATTTTGCCACCCAACTTGACAAACACCTTAGTTTGTCATTTATTTTTATAAATGTTTTTGCCCTCATCAAATTACTCTAAACGGGCACGAGTATGTTGCAATATCACATGGCATTGTTTTACATTTATTTTTATGTCGCAATATCATATTGCATTCCCAGGCATTTTTTATTTATTATATTTCTGGCACCAATACGGCCATTCACACTTTTATTTGTTTTGGGTGTCAGTTTCACAAAACATTTCCTCAAACCTCTGCATTTTATTTAATTGTCTTGTCCCCTAATTCTGCAGCGTAAACAGTCCTCAAGTCAGTGCACTTGAAACTTCCACAATTTATGATTGTGAAACAAATGCACTTGACTGTTTTTTATCTTTTGATTCTTCAGCATTTTTGTTGGTTTTTAGGTTTCACTTGTTTTGGCAATTTTTGTGTTTCTCTGCTGCTGAGGAGTGTTTGGCTTTTATAAAATAAAAATAAAATAGAGTTTTTTAGTTTTAAGTTGTAAATTGTACTGAGCCTACATAGTAGGTAGATTAAAACGTGAATTCAACGTAAATTAAAACGTAAATCAATCGTAATAAAAACTTAAATTAAAACGTTAATAAAACGTAAAGAAGAACGTTAATAAACGTAAATTAAACGTTAATAAAGTGTAATACTTCATAGAAGTTTCATACTTAAATATTAAAGATAAATAAATATAAGAATTAGAAGTGTTAATATCGCAATAAATAAGTTGTAACTTTATTGTTGGTTGTTATTGAAACCGTTATTAAATAAAAACTATTGAACTTAAATCGTACAGTAAGCGAATTGTCATAATCAAAGAACAAACAAAATTATAAATTAAAATAAATAAATTGTAGCAGTAAAATAAACGAAAGCAATGTGTTATAATTATACCACAACTTCTCTTAAAATAATTTATATGTATTAGTCGAATGCCGCACTGCTCGGCCGTTGGATTTAAGGACGTGCAACAGTTGAGGGCAATTCTTGTTTTCAGAAACATTGATTACATGGCTTTCACCGTGGCTTGAATATAGGAGTAAATATAAATTGCGTTTGCAGATAGAATATTTCGACCGTTATATTGTGTTTCTTAATCGGATGTTCAATTAGGCTGTAGACTGCTTGCCTAATATTGTCAACGGTATTAGGTGTAAAAGGAAGTTCAATGCACCCGAAGGAGGAGTACGATGATCCCCAGTGATAGACATATAATCTATTCTCTGTACTTATTCGGGACGGTCGAGATTACGTAAGTATTGATGACCACTTACATAAGTATTGGTCGGAAGACCGCTGGACAAATCCAATGAGCAATCCTCGATTTCAATACCGTCGGTAGAATAAGGATCGAAGGCAGAAATCTAATACTTTCTTCTGGAAAGAATATTTTGGTCGAATTAACTTCTAGACCGCAAAATCTTGCCCAGTTTTATAGCTCTCTACTTAGAAATAGAAAAAAGTGATCAAAAGCAGGTTGCGTCAAATTTCCCAACATTACTTCTTCGCTTCCTCTCAGTTTAATTGTGTGATGGATGACGAGTCTTGCTTTATAGTTGAAGGCAACGATGGCAACACATTATTTTGAGGCTTCCTCCAATCAGGGAGCAGCCGAAGAATATCAATATATTATTACAATGAAATTCGATTGCGTTATTTTCGTTACTGGGTTATGTCCAAAATTATTTTTCAATTCAACACAGGGTTTTTCATATAAAATTTTTCCAAACACATTAACAAATTTAATAAACACACACACAGCATTGTATAATTTTATGTACGTGTTGGTAGCAACTTTAAGAAAAAATGTTCCAAACGGTTCAAATCTGTAAATCTGGTGTACAGTTAAAAAGAAATAACTTTCAAATGAGGGATGTTTGATCAAAATAGGATTAAAACTGACAAAGCTACATCGGTCACAAGAAATCGCCTTGCCTATTAATATTATAGATATGTGAACCAGTATTTTTCAATGGAACATTGGCTGTCATTGCACAAAATTTTAATGAAAAATAAATTCTAGCTATTCAAATATTTATAGGAAAATACGACGAAATATAATAATTTTCTGGCCCGATTTAGCGAATATTCATTACGCTATTTGTATATATCAACCCACCAAACGTTCCCCAGCTAAGATCGATTGTGTAACTTTTTGTAAAAATTTGAAGAGAAATTTGTAAAGAAATCGGTGCTGTTGAAAAAATTTTAACTACCAAATTCAAAAATAAAAAATTCGGAAAAAGGTTCGGAGTCAAGCCGATCGGCATCGTTGGCAACAGAAGAGCCGACATTGCAGTCAAATACGCCTCATATGCACCTATTCATATGGACGGTACGCTGGAGAAAATTGACATACGTCGCCACATTTCCAGATATGTCAAACTGAAATTTAAACCAAGTAAATCGACTGATCACCACTACTCCTATATAAACCCACATAAAACCCCTCCAATCTACCCAACTGATGTTGATAATGTCAAAATAAAAATATTTTCACGGCCACTTTATATTCTCCCACGAGAGGATTCGAAAAAAACCTAATCCGCCCCCCAACTTGCTCTCTCAATCAAAAATATTCTAATTGAATGTCCATCACACCATAATCAAAGGTACAAAATATTTGGTAACAGATTAGCCCTAGAACTCCTTAAAGAACCGTCCACCATAAATATTATTAAAATTTATAGTTTTATGAAACTAAATAATCTCAAAATGCAACACTTTAAACACTATACCACTATGTGGTTTGGGTATAATGACTTTGTGCTGCTGTTTGTAACAACCAAAAATATTTGACCTACACCCATCTTTAATTATACCGATCGAATCAGAATCACTATCTGATTCGATTTAACGATGTCCGTCCGTCCGTCCGTCCGTCTGTGTGTCCATGTAAAGCTTGTAATCAAACTGCAGGTCGCAAATATGAATATATTTTGATGAAATTTGGTATTTAATCTTTTATCGGCCATAGGATGAACGCTATTGAAATTGGTGAGAATCAGTCCATGTTCAGACCTAGCCCCCATACAAATGACCCCTATGAAATCAACATATATTGCCATAATATCCAAATTATCATACAAATCTTAGCCAAACTGGGTTTGTATGTATATATTACATCCATTAATCAGTAGTCCAAAAATGATCCCTATTGGACAACTCTTAGTCATAGGCCCCATATAGAGCTGCTTCCCGATCTTCACTTAAATCTATCAAAAACCAAAAATATTGCATTGATTCTTCTCAAATTTTGTTTGTATAAATTTTTGCAAAATACAAGAGACTTTACGAAACATGGTTAGGATCGGTCCATTTTTGGGCCTAGTCCCCATATAGATATAGCATCCGATATGAACTTTTTCATATCTGCAGCCGAAAAAATTAATAAAAATCCCACTCAAATTTGGTTTATGCTTATTTTCTATATCCAGTTAGTTGGGCCTGAGAGATAGGGTCTCTAAACGCATGGTATAGGGTATCGTATAGTCGGTCTAGACCGACTATAATTTTTTGCATACGGCCCTTAGTTGTTTACATATTTCCATATGTTAGACTGAATTCTTTTGTTATAAATTTCACCTTTTTCACTATGATACGAGGGTGACTCAATAAGTCTTTATAAATCATATAGGAACACTAAGAATTTAAAACAAAGAATTTAATAATATATCATTTAGCAAAAGACGGCTGGCAAAAGTTCAGCCGAATTCGTCGTTCAGTTTAAGGTTCAGAAAATATACACATAAAACACACAATGCTCTGTTCTAAAGCAACCAACACATATTTTTATTTTCATATCAATTATGTGTGTTTCTAAATTTTGTACGGTGCCGATACAATCATGAATGTGTTTCGTTTTAATATTTGGTTATGTACACGAACATGTTTCTGTCCACGAATTTTTTGTTTCGAACACACATATGTAAACCACACAGGTTCAAGTGTAGCTTTATTTTAAGTTCGTGTTCCTGTACGTGTACTGTTAAAAAACAGGTTCGAATACAGCTTTATTTTCAGTTCGTGTTCTTGAACGCGTACAGCTAAAAATTAAAACATTATCAACTCGCGATCGAAAAAATCTGATACACCCCTATAAAAACGACAACAATTGTTTAACCAAATTTATTAAAAATAACTAAAATAATTCATTAGCAATTGTAAAAAAAATAAAAATAAAAAGATAATAATAAAATAGAAAACAGAGAAATTTTATATGTTGTTTATGAATTAATATCGTTGTTGTTGTTTATGAATAAAATATAAAACAGAGAAATTTTATATGTTGTTTATGAAATAATATCATGATTGTGTTCGGCACCATACAAAATTTAGAAACACACATAATTGATATGATAATAAAAATATGTGTTTGTTGGTCTGAGCTGTGTTTGATTACATATATGTACGAGTTTTTTATTCAGTGTGTATTTTTTCTGAACTCTGTTTTTTTTAACAATCTATTGGTTGAGATATATTTAGCTATTTTTTTTTTTAAAGGAAAAAAAAAACACAATTGATTACTTGAAAAATTTAAAAACAATAAATGGAGAATGTTATTCGTCATAATTGGGACAATCAAGAAAATAGTGATGTTCCATCAAGATAATGCTCGGGTGCACACTTGTGCAGTTTTGATGCGAAAAATACACGAGTTCGAATTGTTGCAGCTTCCACCCTATACTCTATATTTGGTGCCCAACGACTTTTTCCTGTTTCCCAACTAAAAGAAATGGCTCGGCGGAAAAAGATTCGTGTCAAATGAGCAGGTCATCTATGCAACAGAAAGCTCTTTTGAGCACCTTTCGAAATATTATTTTGCGGAGTGCTTAAAAAAATTCGAGAATATTGAAAAATAAAAAAGAATCAACCCAAAAATAATGTGTTTTTTTGTGTTTTTGTGAAGAAAGCTGTTCAAATGAAGATCCTTTTTATTTTTATTGAATATTCAACTATAATAAAGCTATTGAATTTATTTAAAACATTCCATTAAAAATTCCATTTCTTTAAGAAATTAACTTCATTGTGTTTTTATATATAGAAAACTACAAAATTTCATTTCATACAATTTTTAAACATAATAAGAACTACGTTATTTTTTTAATATTAGAGAAAAATTCAATATTTTTTTTTATTTATTTAAAACAGCTTTGATTCTCTTGGGCATGATAACCATTAATTTTTGAAATTTTTCAATGGGAATACCCTCCGAACTACTCTTTACTGCTTCCTAAAGTTGATTTGTGTTCGTGAAAACGTTATAAGCTTATTTTCAGTTTTATCCACAAATTCTAAATCGGGTTCAGATCGGGAGACTGAGAACGCCATTCCAAAACAGAAACATCGTGTTCACTCAACCAAGATTTAACTAATTTTTCAGAGTGTTTCGGATCATTATCCTGTTGAAATCGCCAATCTAGTGACATATGATTTTCAAAATATCACAATACATTTCTTTATTCATAGTATCTGTAATTTTTTATAAAGGTCCATCACCACATGCATACTACGAAAAAACTCCCCAAAACATGATACTGCATTGACTGTCAAAATCAAATAAGTTAATTTTTGTCTCACCGCTCCATAGTATATCCTTAAAATAACCAATGCTTCTGTTACGGAGTTTGGTAGCAAATTGGATGCGAGCTTTCTTGTTCTTCTTGCTTAGTAAAGGAACCTTTCACGCGAATCTACCGGGCTAATTGTTTTCTAACAACCTCCGACGTAATGTTACTACACTGACTTCATTATTTATATCTGCAGACAAAGCCTTTGATGATATAAATGGATTCTTTTTGGCTAATAATACAATACGATAATCAGCGGTTGAGGTGCTTTTTCAAGGTATACCCGGAGTTTACATTTTAACGCATTTCTTATCTTTTTTTTAGATCCTTCAAAACAAAACATTAAAAAAATACGAAAGAATTTTTTTATTTTTAACTAAAAGTCACAAATCATCAATAATAAATTACACAAGGGAACAAAATTGAACTTTTTTGGTGTTGACTGGAACTTTATTGCAATTTTTTACTAATTTGATGTCCCTGATTTCGAATCAGCACTCAGCTCCACTTCCCGCGATATACCGTTATGTCCAAAATTAAGACACTTCCACTACATATATTGGAATAACTTGAAAACGGTTCATCATATTCAGTTAAAAAAAATCCAAAACTCGTCAAAAATATTATAATTATATCTATAATATTAATTGGCTAAGCGATTTCTTGTGACCGATGTTTTGTTCTACCGTTTTATCCCGATTTTGACCAAACGTATATTATTTGATAGGTATTTCTTTTTAGCCGTTTTGCAGATTTACAGATTTTTTAATTTTATCCTTTATTTTGAGTAAATTACATATAAAGTTGCTACGAACACATACATAAAATTATAAAGGGTCCGCCATCTAACGTTTTTTTTTTCAACTAGTGCTTATTTCGTGAATGGTAACACTTAGCTCATGTCTGATTTGACAGATAATTAGTTTTATCCTTCCGCTGAACGAATATGGTTGTGTATACGCTTGAACAACGCTGGGAAATATTGCGACATTACTTTGAAAATCATGGTAATGTTGCAGAATGTGTGCGAAAATTGCGTACAGATTTTGGAAGATGAGAAGCACCGTCAACTCCGTATGTTCGTTATCTTGTGAAAAAAGTGAAAGAAACTGGCATCCTCGTCGATAAACCAAAGCATGAAAAGCCAAAAACAGTGCGTACACCCGAGAATATTGCTGCGTGGCAGAAAGTGTGCGTGAAGCGCCATCAACATCAATTCACCGTCGTTCTCAAGAATTGAACATTTCGGAGGCATCATTGAGACTTATTTTGCATATGACGCCATACAAAGTCCAATTGGTTCAGGACTTGAAGCTTACTGACCATCCAATGCGTTTTCGCTTCGCTAAGTGGGCCTGTGATCGACTTACAGAAGATGCCGATTTTGCCAAAAAAAAATCATCTTTTCAGATGAAGCTCATTTTGATCTTGGCGGGTATGTAAACAAGCAAAATTGTCACATTTGGGGCACAGAAAACCCGCACGCATACATTGAAAAGCCGATACACCCACAACGAGTCACTGTTTGGTGCGGATTTTGGTCCAGAGGCATAATTGGGCCATTTTTCTTCGAAAATGAGCAAGGAGTGGCCGTTACAGTCCATGGCGATCGTTATCGGGCCATGTTGAACGAATTTTTGTTCACAAAAATTGAAGAGGAGGATATTGGCAACATTTGGTTTCAACAGGACGGCGCTACGTGGCACACGGCCGAAGCTACACTCGATGTTTTGCGCCCTGTTTTTGAAGATCGCGATTTGACACCGTTGGACTATTATTTGTGGGGTGCCCTCAAAGATAAGTGTTACGCCAACAAGCCAGAGACAATTGACGCTTTAAAGGACAATATTCATGAAGCCATTGGTGAAATACAGCTGCACACAATCGATAATGTGCTTAAAAATTGGACCGATCGTGTAGGCTACTGCTTGGCCAGCCGAGGCAGCCATTTGAATGAAATTATTTTCCATTATTAACCGGAAGAATTGTACTTTAAAATAAAAAAAGAAATTTGAGATAATATTCAGTAGTTTTTTTTTATAGAATTTTCAAAAAAAACAAGTAAGAAAATTATAGTCGGTCTAGACCGACTATACGATACCCTATACCATGCGTTTAGAAACCCTATCTCTTAGGCCCAACTAACTGGACATTGAAAATAAGCAAAAACCAAATTTGAGTGGGATTTTTTTAATTTTTTTTGGCTGCAGATATGAAAAAGTTCATATCGGATGCTATATCTATAAAGGGGCTAGGTCCAAAAATGGACCGATCCTGATCATGTTTGGTAAAGTCTCTTGTATTTTGCAAAAATATGTACAAACAAAATTTGAGAAGAATCAGTGCAATATTTTTGTTTTTTAATAGATTTAAGTGAAGATCGGGAAGCAGCGCTATATGGGGTCAAAGGGATCATTTTTGGACTACTCATTAGTGGATGTAATGAACGCATACAAACCCAATTTGAGTAAGATCTATATGACAATTTGGATCTTATGGCAATTTATGTCGATTTCATATGGGTAATTTGTATGGGGGCTAGGTCTGAACATGGACCGATTCTCACCAATTTCAATAGCGTTCATCCCATGGCCGGTAAAAGCTTATATACTAAATTTCATCAAAATATATTCATATTTGCGACCTGCAGTTTGATTACAAGCTTTACATGGACACACAGACGGACGGACGGACGGACGGACGGACGGACATTGTTAAATCAAATCAGAAAGTGATTCTGATTCGATCGGTATAATTAAAGATGGGTCTAGGTCAAATATTTTTGGTTGTTACAAACAGCAGCACAAAGTCATTATACCCAAACCACATAGTGGTATAGGGTATAAAAAAGTTATTTGGCGGACCCTTTACAATGCTATGTGTGTGTTTATTAAATTTGTTAATGTAATAAAAATGAGTTTGTTTTTTGTGTGTTGATTAATGAATTGGCTATAATTGATTAGCATACCTTCAAGATCTTTATTTAATAAAAAAATAAAATTTCCTAGAATTTGCACTCGAATTTCGAGGGCTGGAATCTGCTAGTGTGTTATAATTGAAAACAATTACTAAAATAACAGTATCATTAACTTTTAAGAAATCCTCTTTAAAAGAGTAAAATGTAAACACAAACATTTTCTTTTAATTACAGTCTATTATTTTGAACAGCTGTGTACATATTTTTTTTTTTATTAAAACATGAAAATTCCAAAATTGTGAAAGTAACCACTTGTATTCACTCCTACAAGGAATCGAACCTTTGGTGGCATATCATTGAATGTGTTTTTTTTTCTCTAATGTATGTAGTAATTGAATTATAAGATATTGCAGTTAAGAGCAACACTTTAATTTTCATTAAAAACAAAAACAGTTTCATGTTAAATCGTTAAGAATATATAAAACTAAGTACACATATTATAGACGTATTTTAAACATGTTTTTAAATTAATTCCATATAGATATGCATCCGAATACCATTTACATCGTCATATCGATTCCCTTCACAAGGGTTCACGCTTTCACGTTTGTGATATTTGTGGTCAAAAATATAAATGTAAAGACTCTTTCAAAAAACATTATGACCAACATCAAGGTATTGTTGATCCACCCGTACAATGTTCGATATGTAAGAAATGGCTTAAAAATCAAAATAGTTTACGGTTGCATCGTTTTGTTCACGAGGAACACCCAGCACCGTGCGATGTTTGTGGAAAAGTGTTCAAAACTAAACGTACCCTAAGTAGACACATATTATATTGGCACAAATTGGACATGAACTTACAATGTAATTTTTGCGATAAAGTATTTCGAGAACAACGCAACCTAGATGAGCACATGGCAATACACACGGGTATACAGCTGTACAATTGTCCACATTGTGGCAAAGAATCCCGTTCGAGATCAAACATGTATGTTCATATCAAAAGGATACATCCAGATGAATGGTGGAAATCAAAAATGGAACGTTTAAATTTAACGACTAAAGATGTTGGTACTGGGTCATAGCCAGACTAACCACAAGCAGAAAAAAAGATTGTTCGGAAGAGAAATTACTATTGCATATAAATTTATAAATATTATCTTTTTATTATAAAGTTTTATTAATTTTAAATATAATAACAAACAAATATGTATATATAAAATATGTTTTTATTTATGCGAAATATCTCCTGCAAACATGGACCTGATTTAATTTCTAACTTAATCATTAAAATGACATAGATCGAAATTAGAATTTTTTAAACTCTTTCTTTTAACTCATACTCTGTCTGTCTGTCTGTCTGTCGTGGGGCAACCCCATTCCCCTTCAACCAATTGATCTGAAACTTGGTCCATACGCTTACTGTGAAAAAAAGATTAACTTTGACGGGGAGACTTCAAACGGATTTCCCCTCATCCAATCAATCTGAAACTTGGTCGATATACTTGCTGTAAAGAAAGATTAACTTCGACATAGTCACGCACAGTCACGGAGTGATTTAAAACCAATTTCCCCTTGTCCGAACGATCTGAAACTTGGTCGATAGACACGGAGAGATTCAAAACTCATATGCATAAGGAAAGAAAGAGTTTGGTTTTTTTATTGGTTAGATTATTTTTTAAATAAAATACGGAGGGCACGCCGTTAACGATAAATGTAAGTTTAGCAAAAACAAATAGTTGTTTTTTCGAAAAAAAAAAAAAAAACAACAACAAGTATATTGTAGTATGCAAAGTGTACACATATAGAAAAACATTGGTTTAAAATTGTTTTATATTTTAGTTTGTTATTTTGTAAAAGGTTTAATAGTTAGTATAACAGTTTGCTTGGATTCTCATTGCATTGGTTTCACAGCTAATTAACTTTTTACCAAACAACCTATCTACTGCTTTTGGTTACTGATGAATGTTGGTGACTCCATCCGAAACAGCTGTATAACCCGTCATGCAGAATATAGATCAATTTTTTAAAAACAAATATGGCAGTTTTTTTTTTTGCTTTCTTTAAAGAAAAACATTTCATCTTAAGCCTGATTTAATTTCTAACTCAACCATTAAAATTATATAGATCGGAATATGAATTTTTTATTATGATAATTGTTAATGTTGTCATTTATAGCACATTTACACTGACAGTCTAATCCAGTTTAAAGTAGATTAATCTACTTAAAAAGGTGATACTATTTCCATACGATATTACAAATTAATTGCAACTCTGCATTTTACTAATCCGAATATCGTTGTTATAATCTATACCACTATGTAGTCATGGTATAATGAATTTGTGCTGATATATGTAACTACCGAAAATATTTGACCTAGAACCATCTTTTTTTATACCGATCGACTCAGAATCACTTTCTGGGTCGATAAATCGATGTCCGCTGTCCATCCGTCTGTGTAATCAAACTACAGGTCGCAAATATGAATATATTTTGATGAAATTTGGTACATAAGCTCTATAGGCCATAGGATGAACGCTTTTGAGATCGACTTGAATTGCCATAAGATCCAAATTATCATACAGATATCGGTCAAATTGGGTTTGTGTGTGCTTATTACATCCATTAATCAGTAGTCCAAAAATAAACCCATATAAAGCTGCTTCCCGATCTTCACTTAAACCTATTAAAAACAAAAGTATTGCGCAGATTTTCTCAAATTTGGTTTGTATATGATTTTGAAAAAAATAAGTGACTATGCTAAATATGGTCAGTATTGGTCCATTTTTCGACCTAGTCCCCATATAAGTATAGCATCCGATATGAACTTCAAATCTGCAGACAATAAAATTAATAAAAATTCCATTCAGATTTGGTTTATGCCTATTTCCTATACCCAATTAGTTGAACCTAAGACTTAATACTCTAAACGCATGGTATAGTGTATCACATAGTCGGTCTAGACTATAATTCTCTTACTTGTGTTTTTAGTGTATTGCTACAAAAAGCGAAATTTTTTTACAGATAACACAGTGAAAGCTAAACCCCAAAATTCAGTTTTTAGGGCCATTTGGGCAAAAATGTCGACTTCTTCAATATAGATCAAGAATGTTAAATATTTATTTTTAACCATATTGGCATTTTTTTTAATTAACATATTTTATCATCATGATATCTGTGCAAAATCTACTTATCGTAGCACACATACTGCAGAAGTATGGGCGAAAAAATTTGATTATTTCCAACATTTTGACCTAAAAGACCTCCAAATCTGAATTTTCGGAATTGGTATGTTCCCAAAATGTTTACCCTAGAACATTTTGAACAACCAACATCGTGCAAAATAGATAGAGACTGTCAAAAAATGAGATAGTCCCGTAGAAAACATCTTGTTAGCTCCCAGAAGATGGTTAATGAATTTAACCGAAATATCGGAAGAAAATAATAAATTAAAATACGAACCTTGTGTGTTTTTATTTTTATAACATACAACAAAAGACCTTAAGCCAAAATAAAAACAATTTCACGCTTCAATGTAGGTCAACAATAAAAACACCCTACAAAAAAAATATGAAGGCATCGTGATAACTCGAAAAACGAATGATGTAGTTCGATTCCTAACACCCGAAAAAGTTGATACCACGCAGATCTTTTTTAAATAAACTTGCATTGTGTAATTATTTTAATTTTATTAAAGATTGTTTTTATAAATGAATTCCAAATGATTTAAACCAGGGACGGAAAATAATTGCTATTTTTTTTAAGCAAAGGTTTTGCTTAAATTCGATTTATTTGTTTTAGGGAAATTTTAACAACTATCGTTAGATACATACATATATAGTATTTTGGTTATTTTAACCAATTGAAGTGAGAAATATTTTTTTTTTTGGTTATGAATAACCATTATAGCAACCAAAATTTTTTTTGGTTAACAATAACCATTATCGAAAATATTTTTTTTTTTTTTTCTTATTCCTACCGGGATATCGTATTTTTGATGTAATATATGGTGCATTTCTAACGGATTTGTGGAGCAAGGAATAAAAATATCTTTGGTAAAGTAAACAAAACGGGCAGTTTTGTAAGAATTGTTTATTAATTTTGTAAATAAAATATTATTTAATGGAAAAGTGGATTAATAATTAAACTTTAAGTAGTTTAATTGAATTAGTTTTATAATTAAACTACAACCCTCTTAGAAATGGCTCCATTAAATCAAAACAGGTAAGAAAATTATAGTCAGTCTAGCCCGACTATACGATACCCTATACCATGGTTTAGAGACCCTATCTCTTCGGTCCAACTAATTAGATATAGAAATTAAGCATAAATTTGAGAGCCATTGTTATTAATTTTTTTGGCTGCAGATATGAAAAAGTTCATATCGGGTGCTATATTTATATGGGGACTAGGTCGACAAATGGACCAATCCCTACCATATTTGGTAAAGTCACTTATATTTTGAAAAAATATATACAAACCGATTTTGAGAAAAATCTGTGCAATATTTTTGCTTTTTGATAGATTTAAGTGGAGAACGGGGAGCAGCTCTATATGGGGCCTATGACTAAGAATTGGCCAATAGGTATTATTTTTGAACTACTGATTAATGGATATAATAAACACATACAAACCCAATTTGACTGAGATCTATATGATAATTTGGATCTTATGGCAATTTATGTCAATTTCATAGGGGTCATTTGTATGGGAGCTAGGTCTGAACATGGACCGAATTTCACCAATTTCAATAGCGTTCATCCTATGGCCGATAAAAGCTTACATACCAAATTTAATCAAAATATATTCATATTTGCGACCTGTAGTGTGATTACAAGCTTTACATGGTCACACAGACGGACGGACGGACATCGCTAAATCGACTCAGAAAGTGATTCTGAGTCGATCGGTATAATAAAAGATGGGTCTAGGTCAAATATTTTTGGTAGTTACAAACAGCAGCACAAAGTCATTATACCCAAAACATATTGGACGGACGGACGGACATCGCTAAATCGACTCAGAAAGTGATTCTGAGTCGATCGGTATAATAGGTCAAATATTTTTGGTTGTTACAAACAGCAGCACAAAGTCATTATATCCAAAACATAGTGGTGTAGGGTATAAATACGATATGTATCCGGGTCGGAATAACAAAAAAAAATTATTTTCGATAATGGTTATTGTTAACCAAGAAAATTTTTTGGTTGCTATAATGGTTATTCATAACCAAAAAAAAAAAACAAGTAAGAAAATTATAGTCGGTCTAGGCCGACTATACGATACCCTATACCATGCGTTTAGAGACCCTATCTCTCAGGCCCAACTAACTGGATATAGAAAATAAGCATAAACCAAATTTGAGTGGGATTTTTTTTAATTTTTTCGGCTGCAGATATGAAAAAGTTCATATCGGATGCTATATCTATATGGGGACTAGGCCCAAAAATGGACCGATTCTGACCATGTTTGGTAAAGTCTCTTGTATTTTGCAAAAATATATACAAACAAAATTTGAGAAGAATCAGTGCAATATTTTTGTTTTTTGATAGATTTAAGTGAAGATCGGGAAGCAGCTCTATATGGGGCCTATGACTAAGAGCTGTCCAATAGGGATCATTTTTGGACTACTGATTAATGGATATAACATATACATTCATATCCAATTTGACTAAGATTTGTATGATAATTTGGATCTTATGGAAATATATGCTGATTTCATAGGGGTCATTTGCAGGGGGGCTAGGTCTGAACATGGACCGATTCTCACCAATTTCAATAGCGTTCATCCTATGGCCGATAAAAGCTTACATACCAAATTTAATCAAAATATATTTATATTTGCGACCTGTAGTGTGATTACAAGTTTTACATGGACACACAGACGGACGGACGGACGGATATCGCTAAATCGACTCAGAAAGTGATTCTGAGTCGATCGGTATAATGAAAGATGGGTCTAGGTCAAATATTTTTGGTAGTTACAAACAGCAGCACAAAATCATTATACCCAAACCACATAGTGGTATAGGGTATAAATACGATATGCATCCGGGTCGGAATAACAAAAAAAAAATATTTTCGATAATGGTTATTGTTAACCAAGAAAATTTTTTGGTTGCATAATGATTATTCATAACCAAAAAAAAATATATTTCTCGCTTCAATTGGTTAAAATAGCCAAAATACTATCGCCCGTATTCATAATCAAATTCTAGCAGTTAGCTAACTTTTTTCATACAAATTTTGAAATTTTCGTATGAAAAAAAGTTAGCCAACTGCTGGAATTTGATTATCAATACGGGCGTATATGTATATCTTACAATAATTGTTAATTATAACCATTATTTGAATTCATCAATGTTAATGGTTAAATAAGACTTTTTCGTCATTTCTCTTATAACTGTTACGCCCCTGCTTTAAACATATTACAATAAAAGCATTACAAATTTGTTGTTTTTATAATTTTATTTTTGTAGGAAAACAGATGACAATTTCCAATCCTAGACTTCCAATCTGTTGAAAATGCCAATGCCAAGATTTGAAAGAAGTATAGAAATCCAGATCCAATAGTTTAGAATCTTAGTGTAAAAATATTATTAGTTTTTTTGTTTTTTTTTAATATATTTTAGTACATCAAAAATATGCATTTAAACGTGATTTGTGTTAAGGCAGGACATGACAAAGGGCTTTATAAAATTATCAACGACTGGTGTAATAAAATTGTTGTGGAGTATGTAATGAATTATATACAGTGAGTGACAACACAATGAAAACATTTAACAAAATATATTTTTGACGACTGAGCGGTAAATACCAAAAAATTAGTATATAAAATTAAAAACTCTTTTATTAATTTAAAAATTTGTATGTTCTATTTATCTAAAAAAGAAAAAATTATAGTTGAACTTCGGAAAAAAATAACAAAACTTAAAAGCATATATGAAAGACCTGATAAAGAGCTTTATCAAACTTATTAACGACTAGTGTTAGAAAATTGAAAACAGTTTAGTTTTGAAATAAGTAATATAAATACCTACACATCTTTTCCGAAATTATGTTAGACATAGATTTATGTCTTAAAGGTTGTCTAATATTAATTTATGTTATACAACATACATTCTGTTGTACGATTAAACAAAGAAAAGTTTAATTGTTAAATCACAATACTAAACTGGTTATAAAATAATATCTACTTTTTTTTTAAATTAAATTTTATATAGATTTTCCTCGGAAATCAATTTAACTCGTCATATCCAAACCATACACTTGAATGCTATTCATCATGTTTGTGACATTTGTGGTAGAAAATTTAAAAACAAAGATTCTTTCAAGAAACATCTTGCCCAGCATCAAGGTATTGTGGAACCAGCCGTCCAATGTTCCATATGCAATTCATGGCTGAAAAATAAGCACAGCTTGAGATTACACCGTTTTGTACACGAGAAAAATCCAACACCATGTGACGTTTGTGGGAAAGTTTTCGAAACCAAACATAGATTACGTAAACATAAATCGTATTGGCATAAATCCGACCTAAATTTACAATGTTCTTTTTGTGACAAAGTATTTCGACAACAACGTAATCTTGATGAACATATGGCAATTCATACCGGTATTAGCCTCTACACATGTCCACATTGTAGTAAAGAATCCCGTTCCAAATCAAATATGTATGTTCACATAAAACGGATACATCCAACTGAATGGTGGCAATCAAAAATGGAACGTTTCAATATCGAACCTAAAACGGAAAATCCCGAAATGGAACCAGAGCATCTAAACCAATAACAACAACAACTATATTACTTTACATAGAATTAATCAATGTTCATTTCGTATACATATTTCTTTGTTTTTTTTTTTTGTTTAAATAATCCAATAAATAAATATAACCATAAATCTTTAACCATATAACCAAAATGACTTGCTTGTCTTTTTTTAACGAGAAATTTTAGTAGGAATTGGAAGCGTAATAATGGAAGCCGATTTGGGGGGAAAAAAAATGTAATACAAAATTTGCTTTGAAATAACTTGTGTTCAACACAATAACAGGGAAATGTTCAAATTATTTATAAAATTTACTTACACTAAACAATAAAAATAAAAAAACATTTTACTAAATACTTTAAATAATTCAAAATGTTAGTAGCTTAAAAAGAAAGTTCAAAAATAATGTCAGAATATTTATATGTATATGTTTGTTCGTCTAGAAAATGTTTATGAAAACTGTAAAAAATATTTTAAAGTTGGCAACTCTGGTTGTTTTGTTTATTTTTTTTTTTTTTTAATTTTAATTTCTGGTTGTATTAAAAGTAACAAAATCTGCTTAAAGAAATACCAGGTGCAAAGGGCTTACTGTTTTGAACTATCTTTAATTTAATTTGATTCTAAAAATTTGTAAATAAAATTCTGCATCATTTATTAAGGCTTTTCCATATAAAAAAAAACATGCTTGCTATTAAATTCTGAGTGCCTGGTATTAAGAGAAAATGTAAATGCGGCACAATTTTATGTTTTGTTTTTAAATTTATTAAAACATCTGCTCAAATTTTGCTTTAATTAATTTACAAAAAAACCTCCTTAAATCTCATCTAGAATTCCAACTATATATCGATTGCGTCATCATATCGAAGCGGTACATCATAATGCATTCAATCACATTTGTGATGTTTGTGGAAGAAAATTCAAATCAAAGACTGCATTTAAAAAGCATTGTGACGAACATTTGGGTATTGTTGAACCACCGGCTCAGTGTACAATATGCGGTGCATGGTTAAAAAATATCCATAGTCTTAAAGTACATCACCAGACGCATGAGGATCAACAATTTCCATGTGATATTTGTGAAAAAATCTTCAAAACTAAAAAGAATTTAAGTCGGCATAAAGGTTATTGGCATCGGCGGGACCGCAATCTACAATGTAGCTATTGTGATAAAGTATTTCGTGAAAAACGTAACCTCGACGAACACATGGCTATGCATACGGACACACACTTGTATACATGTCCGCATTGTGGTAAGGAATCTAGATCCAAATCCAATATGTATGTTCACATTAAGAGGCAACATCCAGACGAATGGTGGAAATCTAAACAGGATCGCTATAAACTAAAACCAGAAGAAGGTGGGGAAGGTGGTGACAATACGGTGAAAGATGATAAATCGTTTACAAAGCCTACAGCAACCATACAACAAAAGGAATGTTTGAACGTAGAATGAAAGGAAATAATTTTATATCTTACGTGTAATAAAAATTTTTCAATTTAAGGAATAAAACAAATAAAATATATAATAATTAATTTTATTTTTTTAATTTATTTTAAAAAATTTCGATAATTAAGATTGGAGTTCTTTCAATATTAATATTTTTAACTTTAACTGACAAATCTTAATAAATTATAACCATTTTCAATAACCAAATAAATTCTTTTCTTATATCGAACTTAATTTTTTGTTCGGCGATTTGTTTAACCGATATTTTTCCAACTGAAAAATAAGAAAATTTATTTTCAAAATTGTTTTATATAATAATAATAATTCGGAAATAGATTTGCAACATGAAATTTAAAAAAAGAAATGGAATTTTTACATTTAAAGCATTTTTATTGTTGGCGTTCACTGGCACTACCAGGCTTTAATAGCCAAACGTAACGTAGAATTATATTAAATATATTCATTTTATATATTTTTCTTGTATTCCTTACTATATTTAAAAAAAAAAAGCTGTTCTTGCTTATTTTGCCTTAAGTTCTTTAATTTATTGAATTTAATATAAGAAGAGCACATACATATATTTAACTTTCTTTAATACAATGTTTTACTATAAAAACAAATAAAACGATTTTAAATTTAAACCCATTTGTCTGAGTATATTATGTTTACATTTTCGTTTTATATTTAACTCATTTTTTAAGTTTTAATTTAATAAAATCGACATACATATACAATTCAATTGTATTGTATGATTGTGTTTTTATATGCTTTTTTTAGAAAAATTTTTGTTAAAAATTAAAAATAAAAACAAATTGCAAAGTAAAACTTTGCATAATTAAAAATAAAAATTAGTTTTTAAAATATTTTAAAAATTATAAAATCAAGAATATGTAAATTTTTACAAATTCTAAAATTATGCAAAATGAGTTATACTTTTTTTATTTGCAGAGTTTATAAGAAAAATAAGCTCAATTCTATAGACTCAACCTTGGCCATTGCATGCTTCCAATTTTGGTATGGAGAAAACAAACGCTAAGCAGCCAAATCGTAAAAGTGAACCATGTTGTAATATAGCTGTTCCTTCCCAAGCACCATTAATCATGGGAAGATCATCAAAGGGAGAACATTTACAATTAGGTTTTGGTGGTGGAGCCATTCTAATGAAGATATAAAAAATAAAGGAAGAAATCATTATTAAAAGGCTTTAGTACAGCTTAAATAAGTTTACAAACAAAGTTATCATTAAAATATGTTTCCGAAATGTTTGTGAAATCGATTTTTTTAAAAATTCATAATTCATAAAGCAATTGTTATGAACGTCGATCAATGCTAAATTCTGGAAGCATTGATTTTAAAATTAAGATCTGTGTTAAAATCTCTAAAAACAGGAACAGGCTTAATATTTTTAACGATCCTCTGAATTAAACTTTAGATACGATATTTATTTACGGTATTTCTCAAAAGTTTTCCAAAACTTATATACAGTTGTCTAAAGAACTGTGTTAAAGTGCGGTGAAGATAAAAGTTTAAATATGTTCAAAATCCCTTTTTCCACACATACATACAGTAAAATCTTTTTTTACACGGTAGGTACGTTCCTAAGAAAACCGTGTAAATCAAAATCGTGTAAATTTGGGGATCTGTTCCACAACCTCGTGTTAAATGAAAAAATTTAAGTATATTCTTAAAAAACCGTGCAAAAAGTGATATTAAACTCCATTAAATAATAATAAAACAAAACAATTCATATTTATTACAAGAAAATAAATTTAGTTTACAGTTTAAATTCAATCCATAAGTACAAAAAAATAAAAAAAATTAGGAAACAAGAGTACAGCTACTCATCGCTAGGTGATAACAATTGTGTACGTTTATTATGGACTGGCTTAAAAATAGCATTGTCGTTAGAAGATATGTCCAACACAACTGTTGGGCTTTGTTCTAATGCAGAATTATCTTCAGTATTAGCGGCCTCTATAGGTTATTTTTTTTGTTATAAAGCCTGTTAAAAGAAGTTGTTTTTTAGTTTCTCCAGTTGTTTAGATAATTCTTGATACCCAGCAACACACGATTTAAGTTTACGTTGGAATTGTAACACACGCTCCATGTCAGGATCATGAGCAAGAAAATGTTGTTCCAAACTTGTAGCGAATTTCAAGCCCTTACGAATTAAATTAGCCGTTAAAACCTGACCTTCACCTACGTCTTCGTCGATATCGACATCTTTATTCTCATTGATTGTCATAATTTCAATTAAGTCGTCATCATCAATATGACTTTATTGCATTAATTCAGCGATGTCAGCCGTTTGGATGTTGTCAAACCCACCGCCACCTATATTATTTGAAAGACTTATAATCTCAGAACAAATTTCTGATCTTTGCACCACTGAAGTTCCACTTTGAACGAAAGTTGGTAAAATGTTGATTGCCGCAACTGTTGGATGGCAAAAGAAACTTGTGTAATGCATTCCAAAATATTAAACTTTTTCCATGCTTCCATAACATTCAAATTTTTTTCTTCCACTGAATCTAAAATATATCGCTTGATGTAGTACATTCTAAATGCTGCTATAATACCCTGATCGAGTGGCTGAATCAGAGAAGAGGTATTAGGCGGCAAAAACAGCAATTCAATATTCGGATGTACCAGCACTGGATGGCTAGGTGCATTATCAACAAGCAAAAGTATTTTGAATTCTAAACCTTTTTGTGTCATATATTTCTGGACTTCAGGAATAAAACAGTTATAAAACCAATCTTTAAACAGATTAGCCGTCATCCATGCCTTTTTATTCGCCATAACTGGCGAAGGGATTTGTTGATTAAGAGTGGCTTCAACATTTTATCGCCAGATGCGTAACTGCAAAGCAAGAGGGTCACCCGATCTTTGGCTGCTTTAAAACCACCAGCTGTCTTTTGAGATTTTGCTATGTATGTTCTTTTTGGCATTTGCTTCCAAAACAATGCCGTTTCGTCGGCATTAAATATTTGATCTGGAGTATATCTGCCCTCTTGAATTATTTTTGCTAGTTCATCCGGATAGTTTTTTGCAGCATTTTCGTCTGCTGATGCCAATTCTCCTTAAATTTTTACATTGTGAAAAGCGTGTCTTTTCAGAAAACATGTCAGCCATCCATGACTTGCATTGAAAGCAATTTTATTAGTCCCTGATGGGATGCTGATGGTTCAAACTCCTGAAGTCGGTTGTATATTCTAAGTGCTTTCTCTTTAATAATTTTGCCATCAATAGGAATTTTTTTTCCCTGTAAATCTTCAATCCATAACACCATATGTTTTTCAGTTTTCTCCAAAGTAGAATTTCGACTATAAGAAGTTGTTTTTGAACTAAGTGCTGACCCAGAAATTACTGATTGTCGAATGGAACTCTCATTTTTTTAATTGTTCTTATTGTCGCTTCGTTTAAACCAAAAGCTCTGCCAACAGATGTTGAACCTTCGCCACTTCTTAGACAGTCTAGGATTTTTATTTTCGTTTCTAATGAAATTGTTTGTCTCTTCAGAATATGCTGTTGTTTAGACATTGTAATAATAAGGGCACTGTAAAAACGAAATAAAATAAAATTGCTTATTGCAATTTTCTAAGATAACAATCTAACACAATGTTACCTTTTGCAAAGTTATTAACAATTCCGATTATGTAATTTGAAGATTTCACCAAATTATAAAAAATAACTAACTTAAACATTAACTTTAAGAACTTTATTGAAATTATATATTGCGTCATCAACAAACTGATATGTTAAATAAAAAGGGTATTTCCCTTAAAATAAACAAGCCGTGAAGTAGAGTTGCCATTTGAATGATATCCAACACTGCAGAAAATCATATAAAAAATTAAATTTTTTTTAGAATTCGTGTTAAATCAAAAATAACGTGTAAAAAATTTAAAATTTCTTCTTGACGAACCGTGTTATTTCAAAATCGTGTAAAAAAGATTTTACTGTACATTGTTATGTATACGTAAGGTTTTAAAACTTTTTTTATTTTTTTTCTGAATTTACATGTCGAGAGTGTTGTGTTAAAATTGCAAGTGAATCGGATCAAAACTTAAGAAGATACAGCGTTTCCAGCGACCAGCCTCATTCGATATATCATATATAAATCAGTTTTTTAAAAACTTTAAATCAATTTTCTCGCAAATAACTTCTTTGAAGTCCGTGAACATCATAACCCAAAATCTACTTGACCGATTCTTTTGAAATTGTACACACTATTTCTACACATAAATTTGCAGGTAACCACCAAGAGTTTTTTTATTTTCCATATTCTTCCCCATTTTTTAACAACAAATTCACCGAAATTTTATAGCAAAAATGGTGTTTTTCACTTCAAAATGCTGCCAAAAATAAAAAATAAAAAAAATACTCTTCGTGATTACCTTGGGAAGCATGTCACCTTTTAAACCCATTTCTATTTTTTTATTTCACATGATCCGGTAACGAGTTATGATGTTCACCGCAAAACAACAATGCCTGCGGAGATTCGCTTTCACGGACTTATTTATTAAAATTTTCAATTGAAAATTTTTTCGAAGATTCTACAAATGTTACGCTATAACGATGACTCAAATCTTACCACTATAATGTCGATGTTTAACTTGTCAGCTGTCAACACAACGAGACCTACACACTTCACGTCAACAAATAGCACTTTGCATTGAAACATGCCAAAATTATACCAATACCAAAAACGGGTACCGAATACCGCCCGATTGCAATTCTTCCATATCTCTCAAAAGTTTTCGAGCACCTTTTACACAGACAAATCTTTAGGTATTTAAACGACAACAACTTACTTACAGAGCGTCAATCTGGTTTCAGGCCACAACATAGCTGTATAACAGCTTTATCTGATGTAGTTGAGGAGTTAAGAAGTAACATGGATGATGGAAAAATATTTTTTTTGGTTTTATTGGAACACTCAAAGGCATTTGACACGGTGCACCACTCAATTTTATGCCTCAAACTGAAGAGGTTTTTTAACTTTTCTACATTAGCAGTTAGACTCATGTTTTCATATCTCACAAACAGATCCCAATCTCAAACTCACTGCAAGTTATAAGAGGGGTACCATAGGGTTCAATCCTTGGACCACTACTTTATTCGATATATGCCAATGATCTTCAACAACAAATTAGATTCTCTAAGGTTCAGATGTACGCTGATGACATTCAGCTATTTTTAAGTAGTATCAAGGATTCAATTATTTCCAAAACTCAAGAACTAAATTATGATCTCAAACGTATTCTAAATTGGGCAACGGCAAATGGTCTACGACTTTATCCAAATAAATCTAAGTGTATTATAATAAAGAAAGTGATGCATTTGGAGAATGAGATTAATGTCTTCCTTGGGGGCTCTAAAATTGACATCGTGGACTCTGTACGAAATCTCGGAGTTGTGTTTAATGGAACTCTGACTTGGTCAGATCATATTAATCAATCCTGTGGCAGAATTTATAGTATGATAAGAAGCTTATGGTTAACACAGCACTTTACTCCACCGAAAATAAGATTGCTACTTGCTAAAACATATCTTTTACCAACATTACTATATTAGCGTGGCCCTTAATAAAAAATGTGTTCAAACTGTCGGTCTCACCCCCTAGAAATATGCGAATAGCAAAAAAAACTCAGAAATACAAAATTTTGGGCCAATCAAAAAACGTTTAGTCGTGGCGCAAAGCCATTGAAAATTTCAAGTGTGACTTTTATGACTTTTTTTCAGATTTTACGAAAATTTCGTTCTATACTTTAATTTTTCCGACAAGCTGTTATACAATTCAGGATCAGTATTAAATTATCCCTTAAAGGGCTATAAAACTTCAAAATCGAATAAAACCTCGCCAAGAAATAGCAAATGTCCCAGACCACTTTTGTGCCAAAAAAAAATAGGTCATGAAATTTGATGGCATTTTTTTCAACTTTGAGAAATTGATTAAAGCCATCATTCTTTTTTGGTCTCTATACTTACAAGTACTTGCAGATTAACTGTGTGAATTTTTAAGTAAATCCCTCTGCCACAATTTTTTTGACAAAGAATTTATTTTTGTGGATTTCGAGAAAAATTGGATTTTTGTGAAATATTCTGTAAATGTACTCTTTCTAAATACTTTGTATCAAAAATTCATCACTTTTCTACTTTTAAATGTTATATTTTATCTTAATAGCCTAGGATTTCGGAAAAAAATAATATGACTCCCTTAACGCTTTTGGAATTGGGGTCACATGTGACCCCAAACTAATAAAAGACAATTTATGTAAAAAATTCAAATTTTTTGTAAGTGCTGTCCAATTTTTAGATGCGACACTTAAAATATAATAACCAAATGTGTAGAAGTTTCGCTCCAAAAATTTGGGATAAATCCGAGAACGTTAACTCATTATTTGCCAAGGCCAGCTTTGGATTTTAAGATATTTTTAAATAAAAATGACCTAAAACGAGTTTTTCTATTAAACTCGTTGATACCACTACTTAGAATTTATTTATTGCTCCTGGGATCAAAATAATCCATTGTGGTATATCTTTTGTGCAATTATCTGCTTATTGCTCGCGAATATAAATTAAAACAACTTAGGTCATATGTCTAAAAAATAGGACGTTTTTGAAATTCAGTTTGATTTAATTTTGTAATTTATTCCATTAATTCAATATTAATTTAATATTACCTTTTATATATATTATTATATTTGAAATTTACTTTTATTTAATAAACTAATTAAAACTGGGAAATAAAATGGTTTAAGTTTCAAAACATGTAGGTGACATTGAAGATAATATAAAGCGACCGATTATAAAAAATCAAAAAATGTCAACCATTATAAGTAATGGCATCTTCACCGATTGACCTGAAAATTTTTTTTGGTGTTTTTTATCAATATCCACCAAATTGGTGGGTGAGACAGCAAGAAATTCAACTATTACTTTATTACATAAAGTAATTTTATTACAAAAAATTGGTTAAAAGTTGTTTTAATTTATATTCGCGAGCAATAAGCAGATAATTGCACAAAAGATATATCACAATGGATTATTTTCATCCCAGGAGCACTGAATGGTTAAATAAATAAAAATTAACCGAATTATTTTTCTTAAATTCTAAATAGTGGTATCAACGAGTTTAATAGAAAAACTCGTTTTAGGTCATTTTTATTTAAAAATATCTTAAAATCCAAAGCTGGCCTTGGCAAATAATGAGTTAACGTTCTCGGATTTATCCCAAATTTTTGGAGCGAAACTTCTACACATTTGGTTATTATATTTTAAGTATCGCATCTAAAAATTGGACAGCACTTACAAAAAATTTTAATTTTTTACATAAATTGTCTTTTATTAGTTTGGGGTCATATGTGACCCCAATTCCAAAAGGGTTAAGGGAGTCATATTATTTTTTTCCGAAATCCTAGGCTATTAAGATAAAATATAACATTTAAAAGTAGAAAAGTGATGAATTTTTGATACAAAGTATTTAGAAAGAGTACATTTACAGAATATTTCACAAAAATCCAATTTTTCTCGAAATCCGCAAAAATAAATTCCTTGTTAAAAAATTGTGGCAGAGGGATTTACTTAAAAATTCACACAGTTAATCTGCAACATGTATTTAATAAAACCTTAAAGTGATAGATTCAGTTTTTTAAATTTTGTTTAAGAAAATTTTTTCAAACTTAAAAAAGGAGTTTTAAAAATTTTATCAAAAAAATTTCCAATTTTCGGTCTCAATGGGCAATAGGTTAACAACGTGGTAATATAACAATACTTCATATCTGAGTACTTGTAAGTATAGAGACCAAAAAAGAATGATGGCTTTAATCGATTTCTCAAAGTTGAAAAAAATGCCATCAAATTTCATGACCTATTTTTTTTTTGGCACAAAAGTGGTCTGGGGCATTTGCTATTTCTTGGCGAGGTTTTATTCGATTTTGAAGTTTTATAGCACTTTGAAGGGATAATTTAATACTGATCCTGAATTGTATATCAGCTTCTCGGAAAAATGAAACTATAGAACGAAATTTTCGTAAAATCTAAAAAAAAAGTCATATTTTCCCCATATAAACACACTTGAAATTTTCAATCGCTTTGCGCCACGACTAAACGTTTTTTGATTGGCCCAAAACTTTGTATTTCTCAGTTTTTTTGCTATTCGCATATTTCTAGGGGGTGAGACCGACAGTTTGAACACTTTTTTTCCCTCCATATAACGAAGGGCCACCCTATTACTATATGCATCTAAGGTTTTCACAGGTTGCAACTCTAAGGATAACAGAAAACTTACTGTAACTTTCAACAACATTATTCGCAATATCTTTGGATTAAGAAAATTTGATCATGTATACCAATGCTCGTGTCATGTCTTACACATGTCATTTGACAACTATATTAAATTCAAGAACATTATATTGCTACATAAAATTATTATAACAAAGGCTCCAAAATATCTTTTTGAACTATTAAAGTTCGCAAGAGCTTCCAGAGGAAATACAACAATTCAATTTAAATATCGGGACCATGCCTCTGAATGTCAATTTTTTATTCTAACTATTCGTCTCTGGAATCAGCTTCCTAATGTCATGCAAAATACAAGCAACGCAATAGGGTTTAGAAAATTACTATACCAATACTTTAATTGATTTTATTTGATTTTTTTTTAATGTTTTTTAATTGTAATTTATATTTTAAATTTAGATTAAGAATTACTGATATTAAATATATAGTGAATAACTTATCTGATTCCATTACTGTAATTTATAAGATACTGCGTCTTGTTGTAATGGAAAATCGCATTTAATAAATAAATACAAATACAAAACAAATAATCCAACATTATTCATATTTCAAACAAGTAAGTAAATTATAGTCGGTCTAGACCGACTATACGATACCCTATACCATGGTTTAGAGACCCTATCGTTTCGGTCCAACTAATTGGATATAGAAAATAAGCATAAACCAAATTTGAGGAGAATTGTTTTTCATTTTTTAGGCTGCAGATATAAAAAAGTTCATATCGGTTGCTATATTTATATGGGGACTACGTCGAAAAATAACCCGATCCTGACCATATTTGGTAAAGTCACTTATATTTTGAAAAAATATATACAAACCAAATTTGAGAAAAATCTGTGCAACAATTTTGTTGTTTTAATAGATTTAAGTGAAGATCGGGAAGCAGCTCTATATGGGGCCTATGACTAAGAATTGTCCTATATGGATTATTTTTGGACTACTGATTAATGGATATAATAAACACATACAAACCCAATTTGACTGAGATCTATATGATAATTTGGATCTTATGGCAATTTATGTGGATTTTATAGGGGTCATTTGTATGGAGACTAGGTCTGAACATGGATCGAACTTCACCAATTTCAATATCGTTCATCCTATAGCCGATAAAAGCTTATATTTATACAAAATTTCATTAAAATATATTAATATTTGCGATCTGTAGTTTGATTACAAGGTTTACATGGACACACAGACGGACGGACGGATTTTCATTTCATTTTCCATTTTTCAACTTTTTTTTTTCAATTTTCATTTTCCATTTTCCATTTTTCAATTTCATTTTCCATTTTGCATTTACCATTTTTCATTTTTCAAAATTTTTTTTTTTCATTTTCCATTTGCATTTTGCAATTTTCATTTTCCATTTTTCATATTTCATTTTTAGTTTTCCATTTTCCACTTACCATTTTTCAATTTTCCATTTTTCATTTTTCAATTTTCATTTTCCATTTTTAAATTTTCATTTTCCATTTACAATTTTCCATTTTTCAATTTCATTTTTCATTTTTCATTTTTCAACTTTCTTTTTTCATTTTCCATTCTCCATTTTTCATTTTCTATTTTACATTTCTCATTTTCCGTTTTTCATTTTCCATTTTTCATTTTCCATTCTCCATTTTTTATTTTCCATTTTTCAATTTTCTATTTTCATTTTCCATTTTTCATTTTCCATTTTCTATTCTCCATTTTTCATTTTCTATTTTCCATTTTTCATTTTTCAAATTTCAATTTTCATTTTCCATTTTTCAATTCTCATTTTCCATTTTCCATATTCCATTTTTCAATTTTCATTTTCCATTTTTCATTTTCCATTTTCCATTTCTCAATTTTCATTTTCCATTTTTCATTTTTCAATTTTCAATTTTCATTTTCCATTTTTCAATTTTTATTTTCCATTTTGCGTTTTTATTTTCCATTTTTCATTTTTCAATTTTCCATTTTTCATTTTCCATTTTTCAATTTTCATTTTCCATTTTCCATTTTTAATTTTTCAATTTTCATTTTCCATTTTTCATATTCCATTTTTTATTTTCCATTTTTCATTTTTAATTTTTCAATTTTCAATTTCCATTTTCCATTAGTCATTTTTCAATTTTCATTTTAATTTTTCAATTTTCATTTTCCACTTTTAATTTTTCAATTTTGATTTTCCATTTTTCAATTTTCATTTTCCATTTTGCAATTTTCATTTACCATTTTTCATATTTCAATTTTCGTTTTCCATTTTCTACTTTCGATTTTTCATTTTTAAATTTTAATTTTCCACTTTTCATTTTTCAATTTTCATTTTCCATTTTTCAATTTCATTTTCCATTTTGCATTTTGCAATTTTCTTTTTTCATTTTCCATTACCATTTTTAATTTTCTATTTTTCATTTTCCATTTTTCATTTTCCATTCTCCATTTTTCATTTTCTATTTTCCATTTTTCATTTTCCATTTTCTATTCTCCATTCTTCATTTTCCATTTTCCGTTTTTCATTTTCCATTTTTCATTTTCCATTTTCATTTTACATTTTTCATTTTCCATTTTTCGTTTTCATTTTTTCTTTCATATTGGCAATTTTTTTTATTATAACGTGATAACGATAAAAAAAAAAATATGTGGCAATACTATTAACATGACCTATGTTATTGTGTTCTTGGTATCGTTAATATATATACATAATTTTTTGTGGCATTTTTTTATGTTGTTGTACAATTATTATGTTCAACCACTAAAATGTTACAACAAACACACTGGGTTTTATGTTTTTTTTTTTTTTTAGCTGTATATACATATTTTTGCTCATATCTAATCACAATGATGCCCGATTTAGCCCATTTTCAACACCAACCTGCTGGGAATTATGGCAAATGATATTATTGCAATCTTATCCAGTTAGATGGCATTTTTGTGAATGAGCGTGATTTCAACAGACAGACGGACATCGCTATATCGACTCCAGCTGTGATAAGGATCAGGAATATATATACTTTATGGGGTCTGAAATTAGTTTTTCGATGCGTTACAAACGGAATTACAAACCTATATATACCCTCTGCCTCTGACGTGTGGAGGGTATCATAAATGCAATTGAGATATTAAGATAAAAATTATAATTCAGCCTTTATTGTTGAAAGTTAAAGAATATTTATTACAGCCAAAATTTTCCTGGTTGAATTAGTTGTAATGGCTTCACTAATAAAAAAATATTTTTGATTGGTCTTACAAATTTAAATTCATTAATGCAATTAATGAAACAGTGGCTTCATTATCATCTAAGAGAAACTAGATCAGTTAGAAGTGCTAGTCATATAACAACTGAAGAAGTAATGATTGTATGGCAAAAAGCTGGCATTCCTACTATTCTTGTAACTCATGCAATTGAAAAGCTTGAAAAATTCATAACAAATTGCCTTTGTTAACGAAGAATAAAGGTCGTATCTCAAAATCCCAAAGAAAGAGAAAACTTCTTTTCAAAAATGACTCTCTGTTTGATGTTGCTCGTGCATCGTGATTTCCTAGTGGATCAGAGAAATAAACGTAAAATGTACTTCGGTGCTCACGACAAAGAACTGATAAAAAGCAAGAAAGAATTCTTGATAGAAAAAAGAAAGAAGAAGCACGAAATAATAAGCATTTTTTGAAGTATCAGCTGCATCAACCTCGGCTGTTAGTCCAATTGCAGATTCAGAAAACTCAATTTCTTAATCCAGTAGTGACGTAGATTTCTTGGACAATAAAAATAAAAGTCATGATGAAAAAGCTAAAGTGAAACAGTAAAAATCTACCGCTAAATTGCCCACCGCTCAATTATTTACTCCCCATGTTACTTGTGCTTTAGATCGCAATAAAATATAAGATCGGGAAGCACTTCGTATAATTGTTCCAGTTGTTGCAGCTTTGGTAGGTGAGTAGGTAGCGTGCTCGCCTATCATGCGGGGGTCGTGGGTTCGATTCCCACCAGAGATTAGAATCTACAGACAAGCCACTCGGCTTCGCGGAACTAGGCATAAAAAATAAATAAAAATATCTGGTAGCGATCAGCTTTATATTTGATAACGATCAGTTTTATATCTGGTAACATCAGCTTTATATCTGATAACGATCAGCTTTATATCTGGTAATGGTCTGGTTTATAGGAATTTTCGTATATGTTTGACATAAATAAAAAAAAAATGATCCTTCTACCCTTCTTTTATCAAGAAGTACAATTAAACGATCACGAAAAAGAGCTAGAAAAGAATTTGTTCAATCAGCGTTGACAAAATCCAAGCCCAGCCATCCAATTTACGACTACATTGGGATGGCTAACTGCTGCCCGAATATTTTGGATTAAATAAAGTTGATCGATTACTTGTATATGTGATCGACTATTTGTATATGCCGAAATTGGATGGTGGAGGTACAGAGCAAAACTTTGCAAAATCTGTATTCACACTATTAAAACAGTAGAATTTAGAAGGAAAAGTTCAAGCTGTGAGTTTTGATACGACTGCAAATACTGGTCATTTAAATGGGGCATGTGTTAATTTAGAACGACACATTGGTCTGAACTGTTGTGGCTAGCCTGTCGTCACCATATCATGGAACTAATTTTGGCAAGTATTCACAGTATATTTTGGACCCTCGTCCTAGTTAGAAATTCCTCCCTTCAACAGATTTAGAAATGTTTGGCAAGGAATTGAACAGAAAGGCCCTTATTATGAGGTTGCATTCGATCTTCGCTGGCTATAGAATGTCGACTATCGAATGTCAAATGAGCTGGCAGCACAATTTTGCTTTTGATGCTGGATGGCATTTTGTAAAACTTATTGAAAATATAAGTTGTAAATTATTTTAATTTCATGAGATTGATCTGAGTTGTGTGAATTGCCGATGCAGTTCATCTGTAGTAGACAGCAATTCCATAAACGCCTCCTTGCAGTCGAAAATTTGCTAAAAATCCGTAAACAAATGGTACCCTTGTTAAAACCTCACATACTTACGTAGTGGAATCCATTTCTAAAATGTTGGAAACATTTCTCATGACGAAGCATTCATCTTCATCAGACGATCATAGAACCATAAATCCATGTTAATAAATAATTCATTATTTTTTTCTTTAATAAATTTGTAAACAAACAATAAATATGTACTGTTGTGAATAATCCAATTGAGTGAAATTCACAATAGCGCTATTTTATCGAATGTGCGTCATAATACGAAATGAAAATTATTTCGATCAGTTAATTCGACCACAATCGAAAATCGAAAGTTGCTCATAATAGGCACCAAAAACTTTCAGGGAATTGAAATTGAAAAACGTTGAAGAATTTAAATCGCCTACTGTAGATTTTTTCTTTATCTGTAGATAAATCTTTAATAATTAGAAATTACTATAAAGAGGTAATTGAGTTGACATTAGCTGTTTTGGGTAATCCACTTGAGAAAATGCATTGGAAAGCACCAGCTGCAATTCACCAGGCTCGTTGGATGGCTAAACTTCTGTATGCTTTTAAAATCTTCCCATTCAGGGAACAGCAAGATGTTTTCCATACTATAAAGAAAGAACAGATACAACTCGGACGATTTGTACATTTTGCAGCTCTTTTATATAGTAAAGCATGGATTGAAGCTCCACTTGCTGCCGAAGCCCCTGAAAACGATCTGAAGTTATGGAAAGACCTAAAAAATATATGAGGTGATTGACTCTGAAATTGGAAAAGCAGCAGGAAAAGTTTTCGAAAAACACTTGTGGTATATTTCTGATGAATTAGTAGGTCTAGAATTATTTTCAGAAAAAATTTTAGCAGAAGATAAATGCCAAATTGTTCAAGGAATGAAAAACGCAAAAAATTCGCGAAATGTAAAAGGACCAGGGCAATTAAACGTATTAGAAGATAATGCTAGCCTTGAAGATTTTGCAAACTGAAAGTACTAGTGACTCGTTCTTAACATTATCGCCAAGAAAATGGGAAGAAAATAGCAACTATCAATTAGGGAAAAAACAATAAAAGAACTAAGAGTAGTTAATGATACAGCTGAGAGAGGTGTTCAGCTAATGCAAGATTTTAACAAACTGTTTACCAATGATGAAGATGATAAACAGTTTCTTTTTACAAGCGGTTGAAGCAAATCGAAAAGCAGTGCCTTCAGAAGCCACAAAGCGAGATATTGTTAATAGCCTTGCAAATACAAATGAATAAAGATATTAAAAATGCTAATTATTTTGTAATACTACATCATTAATATTGTTATCTACTGAATTCGAAATACATGTATGTCTGAATAAATTGGTTTCATTTCAAATTTTAATAATTTTTCTGTATGAATACCTGAAAACAGTCATAGAGCGATTGTAGGTGATAACTCTTTGATCATTGAGCACCATCTTAGAGTTGGAATTAAACACTGAAATTTTGTGAGAATATTAGTATAGGTAAATGTAAAAGAATGAGGGTGTGTCCTGAACTGTAGGTGAAAAAAAAATTTTACCCATGTATTTGTGAACCACCCAGTCATTTAGACTGGTTTAGGCAAAGTAGCTCTTTCGAAAATTCCGGTACACTTAATGTTAAATAAAAAAATCTTCACCAATATTTTTCTTTTTCTCTAACTTTTTCATACTAGTTGACTAAAAAATTTACCATTTTGTTACTATAACAACTATATATTCATTAGCGTTGTCCTACGTTATATGGACTCTTTTTAAATGGCGATTTTGAGAAGTGTCGGGGTCCTGTTTGTTTCCTTTCTATATAAAACTAATAAATGTGAAGTTTGTGGAAAATCGCGACGGAAAGCGATTGTAAATTTCAAGTGTGTTTATATGGGGAAAATATAACTTTTTTTTTTCAGATTTTTCGAAAATTTCGTTCTACAGTTAAATTTTTTTCGACAAGCTGTATGAATCGATTTCAGTATTTAATTATCTTTTCAAAAAGCTATATAACTTCAAAATCGAATAAAAACTCGCCAAGAAATAGCAAATGCCCCAGACTACTTTTATGCCAAAAAACACTAGGTCATAACTTTGAGAAAGTGATTAAAGCCGTCAATTTTTTTTTGTCTCTATACTCATAAGTACTCAGATATGAAGTATTTTTTTATTATCACGATGTTAACCTATTGCACAATGAGATCGAAATAGGTTATTTTTTTTTGATAAAAAATTTTAAAACACTTTTTTCAAGTTTTAAAAAATTTTCTTAAACAAAATTTAAAAAAATGGATCTCTTTAGGGTTTTGTTAAATACATGTTGGAGATTAACTGTGTGAATTTTTAGGCAAATCCCTCTTCTGGAATTTTTTAACAAGGATTTTTTTGGAGATTTCGGGAAAAAATAGATTTCTGCGAAATATTCAGAATACTTTGTATCAAAAATCAGTTTTCTACTTTAAAATGTTTTATTTCATCATTATAACTATGGGTTAGGGAAATAATAATTTAACGTCATTAAGCCATTTGGACAGCTTGAGGTCAAGCTGGTTTAGGACGATTAAGTCAAAAATCTAAATATTTTGCAAATACTGTTGAATTTTTAAAAGTAAAATTTCGGATATATCCGAGGACGTTAATCTATTATTTGCGATAACCTATTATTTTTAAATAAAGATTAACGAAAAGATATATAAGTCGGTTATTTTTTTTTATTTAACCCTTCAGTGCTTCTGGGATCAAAACAAACCGTTGTGATATATATTTTGGTGCGAGTGCCTGCATATTGTTCGCGAGTATAAATTAAAACAACTTTACAAAATTATTTTACTTTTAAAAACTTCTATAATTTTTTAAATAAAATAAGAACATTGTTGAGCTATAAACCAACATTGTTAAATTGAACTTGTCTTTGTATAGGAAGGATATTGTTTTTTGTATGATTCTACTATCTGGAGTAAAAACAGATTTTCTTCTTCATTATTTGTTAACACTTTATTAAAATCTTTTATGAATTTAACGCCTCTTTCGGCAGTATCGTTTACTACAAATAATTCCTTGCAGGAATTCTAACTCTCTTTAAAATCTTCATTAGATTCCCATGCCGATGGAGGAAATAATAAAATTCTGCAGAAATACTAAAACATTTTTTCTAAAATTATTTTTTACAATGGATCATTTTAATCCTAGGAGCACATAAGGGTAAGTTTTCGCAAAATATAGCAGAATTTTATTTCCCAATCAATAATATGGGTTTTATCTACGAGTAGTTTACTAGAACAATACATTATTTTTAGGTATTTTTTATACCCTATACCACTATGTGGTTTGGGTATAATGACTTTGTGCTGCTGTTTGTAACAACCAAAAATATTTGACCTACACCCATCTTTAATTATACCGATCGAATCAGAATCACTATCTGATTCGATTTAACGATGTCCGTCCGTCCGTCCGTCCGTCCGTCTGTGTGTCCATGTAAAGCTTGTAATCAAACTGCAGGTCGCAACTATGAATATATTTTGATGAAATTTTGAATTGAATCTTTTATCGGCCATGGGATGAACGCTATTGAAATTGGTGAGAATCGGTCCGTGTTCAGACCTAGCCCCCATACAAATGACCTCTATGAAATCAACATATATTGCCATAAGATCCAAATTATCATACAAATCTTAGTCAAATTGGGTTTGTATGTATATATTACATCCATTAATCAGTAGTCCAAAAATGATCCCTATGGGACAACTCTTAGTCATAGGCCCCATATAGAGCTGCTTCCCGAGCTTCACTTAAATCTATCAAAAAACAAAAATATTGCACGGATTCTTTTCAAATTTTGTTTGTATATATTTTTGCAAAATACAGGAGACTTTACTAATATAGATATAGCATATATTCGTATAGATATAGCATCCGATATGAACTTTTTCATATCTGCAGCCAAAAAAATTAATAAAAATCCCACTCAAATTTGGTTTATGCTTATTTTCTATATCCAGTTATTTGGGCTTGAGAGATAAGGTCTCTAAACGCATGGTATAGGGTATCGTATAGTCGCTCTAGACCGACTACAATTTTCTTACTTGTTTAATTATGGCAAAATTCGATTTGTTCCAAATTGTTAGCATGGAATATTTGCACATTTGGTTATTATATTTTAAGCATCCCATCTAAAAATTCAACAGCACTTAAAAAATATTTAAATTTTTTGAATAAATTGTCTTTCATTAGCTTGGGGTCATATGTGACCTCAGGTCCAAAAGGGTTAATGGGGTCATATTATTTTTTTGCGAAACCCTAGGCTATTAAGATAAAATATAACATTAAAAAGTATAAAACGAATTAATTTTTGATACAAAGAATTTAAAAAAAATTAACATGCATTTAACATCACTTTAACCTTAAAGTGCCAGATTCATTTTTTTAAATTAATTAAGTATAGAAACCAAAAAAATAATTATGGCTTTAATCAATTTCTCAAAGTTGAAAAAATGCCATCAAAATTAATGACCTAGTATTTTTTGGCACAAAAGTGGTCTGTAGCATTTGCTAGTTCTTGGCTAGTTTTTTATTCGATTTTGAAGTTATATAGCGTTTTGCAAAGATAATTTAATACTGAAATCGATACATATAACTTGTCGAAAAAATTTAACTGTAGAAAATTTTCGAAAAATCGGAAAAAAAGTTATATTTTTCCCATAATAAACACACTTCAAATTTTCAATCTATCCGATTGTCCCGAGACTTTACATTTATTAGTTTTACTATTTAGCTGTTTTAACCCGGTCTTGCCCGGGATTCAAAGGCCTTTGACTTTGAAAAATGGTTCACTATGCTTACCAGGTGCTGAGTACTTCCCCAATGAACAAATTTCCCAAAAAAATGAACTTTCTCCCAAAAATTTGATGTAAAAATTCCCCAATGTTTAAATTTTTTGGGAGTAAATTAATTTTTTTTTACTTCAATTTAAAATTTTTTGATTTTTTAATTTACATAGAAGTTTTTTATAAGACGCTACAGCAAAAATGCTTCAAAAATAAGCTGCGAAACCGCTTTAAGTTTTTTTTTTTTTTTTTTTTGAAGTTTATTTATTTTGTAAACATCAAATATAACGGAATCGTTTGCAAAATAAAGGAATTAGAACTTTTAACATTGAATTACTTATTCCAATAAGTGATCATCATTGAGCAGAGACATCAAATTTATAGAAGTTTCAAAAATGAAAAATGAATGCGACGTTTAGAATTGTGCCGCAAGGTTGCTAACTGCTTATAGTATATGAGTGGCCTATTTGGATCAACAGGTACTTATTGCATATAAGTACGTAGATAAAATTTATCATAAGACTTTTCACTAAGCTGTTCCGCGAGCGAGTCGCGGCCGCATCCGCGCTTTGGTTTATTTTTATCGCCCTAATATGTTTTTCAGATTATTCCGATATTTTAGCTGAGCTGTGTTCCGAGAACGCGTCGCGTCCGCGCGTTTGGCAGCTACACCCCTGCTGCCGCGCAATTGTCGTCAACTTATTTTAATCGCCAAAATATATTTTTCACATCATTGCGATATTTTAACTGAGCTGTGTTCGCGAGCGCGCCGCTCCCGCGCGTTTGTCAGCCACATCAGTGCTGCCACAAAGTTTTTTCAATTTATTTTAATTGCCAAACTATATTTTTCAGATCATTCCGATATTTTAGCTAAGCTGTGTTCCGCGAGCGTGTCGCGGAATAAATACAGATTTTAAATACGTTTATTGTAGGATAGATATCGAGAGTAGTATGGGGAATTTGTTCATTCCTTTTGGGGACCTTTTTTAAAAATTTGGGGAATTTGTTTATCAAGAAGTTATTCCCAATTTTTTGGAATTTGTTCATTGGGGACTACCATTACAACAAACTAAATTTATGCATGGATTATTTTTAGTGTATGATGTCAAAAAGTTACGAATTTTAGTTATTCTAGAGCTTTGGCAAATATAAATTTCTAGTTTTTCCTTCTGGTGCATATACGAAAAGATTGTGCTGGCTCCCAACTCTGGAGCAGGCGACATATAATTGTCTATGAGAAAAACAGGGAGATTCTAAGTTGATACCTGCTACCGTAAGAGATTGTCCTCTTATGCATGTTATGTTAGGAAAAACTTTTTGTACCATCTCTTGCAATGAAGGAACCAACTTAAAAAGTTTTCTGGTAGGGATATTAGAGCCATTTCAGCAGTTTCACATTACCTAGAGTCAGCTTGTTACCGTTGGGCCTCATGACGTTGTTGTCGCGTTTCAGGAGTTTCATATTCCCTGGAGTCAGCTTGTCTTATCCGTTGGGCCTGAAGACGTTGTTGAGTCGTTTCTGGAGTTTCACATTCCTTCGTCTTTAGTAGATATAGGCATTTCCGCTACTCTTAACAAAGTTTGTCTTGATCTTTGGGCTTCAAGACGTTATTGGGTTTGCTCAGGTATTTCAGCATTTCTCGACTCAGATTGTCTAACTCGTTGAGACTCGATACGAATTTGGGTCTAATCGGGTTCTCTAGATTTCTGTTTAGTCTAAGCTTTTTTGCATTTGAGATAGTACGCCTTTATGCTATGCTTTCATGTGCAAGTCACAATTGCAAATAGTTCTTTTTCCACCTTTACAACTCATTTATATAGTAAAAAAGATGAAATTGAAGTTTTGTAATAAGTTGCTTTCCAATATAGCCAAAAGGGGAGATGGTAATAAATGTAATATTTTGTTTTCCAATGTAGTTAAAAAGGCGAGATGGAAATATTTGTATGAAATAACCTCATCAGAGTAATGCTACAGTGGTAGTCAACCTGTATCTGTTCAACCATGAAATAAATCTGCTCTAATTTTGGGGTGTTACAACTCATATAGTAAAAAAGGCAAGACGGGAATATTTGTAATATGTTGATTTACAATATTTACTTCATAATGGTGTAATCTCAAGAGTAGTAAGTAAAGAGATTTATGCACAAAATTTTAGGGAAGTCCATTGAAAAATTAAAATATGTTAACAAACACCAAAAGCATATATAGAAAGTTAAAAAGGTGACGACCTTGCCTGGGATATAAAAAAATGTGCAGTAAATTCGAGCGAAACCCGTAAAAAAATTTTAAAAAAGTGGACGTAAAAGTATGCGTGGCTGGTAAAAAGCATATGACGACCTTCTCTGGGGTATAGAGATCGTGTATACCAAATTTCAGAGAAATTTGTTGAAATTTGTGTAGTGAACAAATGTACCAAAAAAACAGAAAAAGAGGGCTTAAAAGTAGGCGTAGCCGATAAGAGGCATATGGTGATCTTAGCGGGAGTACACGGATCCTGTGTACTAAGTTTCAGAGGAATCCGTTGACAAATCAATATTTTTATAGCGAAAAAATATACCCAAAAACAGAAAATGAATTTTATATAAAAAGTGGGCACAAAAGTAGACGTGAGGACAGAGATCCTGTGTACCAAATTTCAAAGAAATCCGTTAAGAAATAAAAATTGGTATAGCGAACAAATATACTAAAAAACAGAAAATGTCTTTTATATAAAAAGTGGGCGGGTACAGAGATCGTGTGTATTAAATTTCAGAGAAATCCGTTGAAAAATAAAAATTTGTATAGTGGTCAAACAAACAAACAGAAAATGAATTTTATATATATAGATATAGAAAGGAAACAAACTGGACCCCGATATACCACAAAATAGAATTTTCATTCATTTTTAAGAGCCACTCTAATATACATATTACAATAAATCTTAGACTAAAGCACTTGTGGCTTAGTCTAATTTTTTTTTTAATGCAATTAGTTCATTATATAACAAAGTATACAGATTCAGCTTTGACAAAGCAATGCATATCTGGCCGAAATTAGCATTTGGACTCAAAAAGTGATTTCGGTCCTATAGATGTTTAATATACACCAAAACCTCAATTTGCGTAGTTAAATGGGAAAAGAGAAATAAAGCGGAATATGATAAAAAGTTCCCATACAACATTTGTTCATATTCGGATGGTCACCCTAATGCTTATTTTGAAGCTGACACCTAGGGGACTCCACCTTCATTATATATTAATTTTTAATATTTTATTTATACATTTAACGAAAGAACTTTGTCGTATTTTGGCATTCGTTGTTAGTTCGTAAGTCCCGGTTTACACATGAAATTTTTCTTTCTGAAACTGTTTGAAATTTTTTTTTGAACTTTCAATATTTGTTCATGTTTTCTTTATCATTATTTATTTATATTAATTACAATACAAAGTAAATTTGTATTCTAATTTTGGTCCAGCGATAAGCCGGGTGACAAAGACCATTTGGCTGGTTTTTTGCAGCGACAGACCAAAGCCTCTGGTGGGAATCGAACCCACGACCCCCGCATGATAGGCAAGCACGCTACCTACTCACCTACCGGGGCGCTTATATACTTTATCATTTTATCTGTTTATTTTATCATTTTAATTCATAAAATTAACTTTATTTAAATTTATTATCTTTCTTAACACAAACAAAACATAAAAATTAAAGAAAACGTAAAATAACTTCACTTTGACAATTGCAAAGCAAGAAACAAAAGAATATTTCAGAGTACATGAAAGTATGTACCCCCTGCCATTCTTCTCTCCCGTCTCACCTATAAACTCAACCCTTTCAGCAAGAAAACTTTCATGTGTGCACACAGACTAATCAAATTGAGTTCTTTTTTCTTGTAGCGCTAAAGCTTGGTCGTAATTTCGCGGTATATTTTATAAGAGAAATTGTTTTTTAATTTCCAAAGTGTAATAAAGGAAAGTATATTTTTACTGCAAATTTTATGAACAAAATCAACTATCTTTCGTTTGTTTTTTTCTTACTGAATTTTTCCTAGCTCTCGTTTCAAGGTTGCTTATAATCCCCCTTTTGTTGTAGTACAAAGAAATTCAATTGGATTTTTTTTGCATTAAATAAAAAAATTTGTAAAATTTTACATGTATAGCCACAAAATTAACTTTTATATATAAATTTATGAAAAATAAATATAAATTTTCACAAAAAATCTAAAATTCATATCCTAAACTAAAAAACGCTGTAATCATTCATCATCATCGATAAATAAATATCAAAAGCGCAAGTGTTGGCAACACATGCCGACATTTGTTTTATATTGTATTTCATGTGTGCACACAGACTAATCAAATTGAGTTCTTTTTTCTTGTAGCGCTAAAGCTTGGTCGTAATTTCGCGGTATATTTTATAAGAGAAATTGTTTTTTAATTTCCAAAGTGTAATAAAGGAAAGTATATTTTTACTGCAAATTTTATGAACAAAATCAACTATCTTTCGTTTGTTTTTTTCTTACTGAATTTTCCCTAGCTCTCGTTTCAAGGTTGCTTATAATCCCCCTTTTGTTGTAGTACAAAGAAATTCAATTGGATTTTTTTTGCATTAAATAAAAAAATTTGTAAAATTTTACATGTATAGCCACAAAATTAACTTTTATATATAAATTTATGAAAAATAAATATAAATTTTCACAAAAAATCTAAAATTCATATCCTAAACTAAAAAACGCTGTAATCATTCATCATCATCGATAAATAAATATCAAAAGCGCAAGTGTTGGCAACACATGCCGACATTTGTTTTATATTGTATTTCTTCAAAGTGTCATCTCTAACACGATGACCAAAACATTTATTTTAAGAGCAACACAAATCAGACCGAGTTTACAACAAAAAACACACACAAATTTGAAATGTTGAAACAAGACTCTGCGACTATATCAAAAACTAAGTATCCATACCCTAGCTGCTGGCAAGATGAAGATCGAGTGCAAGTTCTACTGGCACCTTTTCGAGATCGTAGTGTTAATCCAGAAAACTACGACTCTAAAATGAAATTTTGGCAAAACACTATTCGGGAGTATTGTTTTTACAAAGGCAAAGCAAACTTCTGCAAACAGGAATTGCAGGAAACATTTACTAAAGGTCAGCGTGTACCTTGCTGTTTGGACTCTGTTCTCTATGAAATGCAAAGACTTAAAGTTCTGCGTTTACGTAAAGACTATGAATATGACCCTGAAAATGGCTGGACTGCATGGGCTGTAAGCAGTTTTCTAAAGAAACCCCTTAATTGGGGCTTTAATAAAATCAAGGAGCAACTAGGAGCGCACGATCCAAATCAAATGAGTTTAGTGGAGTATGTGCACTTGGAAGTCATAAGGGTAAGGAAAACAAAGAAATTGCTTGCGAAACGACGTTAACATATATATTTTTACTTTCAGAAATATTGCCGCGAATCAGAGGAAATTCTGCTGCAGCCATCCTATGCTGGGTCACTTCATCATTATGATAATCTGCAAAAAGAACTATGTGTGGCCATCAATATTTCAGAAGAATGTCTTCGACTTTGTCTTCATACCCTATTTTATCAACGTAAGATTGGTCTAGAATACAAACAAAACTTAAACGATCTTCATATACATCTAGTGAAGATACCAGGTAAGATTGAAAAGAAATCAATTCCATTTTTGAAGTCACATATTTTCGAATATTTTTATATTTCAGGAAAGAGTGATCCTAATGTGGCCATTACCGAAGCTGACCATGCTGTACACAATTTACAGGTGACTAAAAATAATTTACTAAAACAACTCGAAGATATTGAATGCGATATAAAAGAAAATGAAAATAAAGTCCGACAATATTTAAAAGAAAATAAGCGACTATCTGCGAAAACTTTTCTACGCAAGAAGCAATTGCTGGAAAAAAATCATGGTATAAAATCATATTCCACAGAAACACAACTATCACTATAGAAATTGTTTTTTCCACAGAGAAACGCAGTGTGGCCTTACATAATATTGAAACTCTGATATCTAATGTTGACGAAGCTAAACATAATGGTGTTATATTAGAAGCCTACAAATTTGGATCGAAAGCATTACAGAATGCTCTTGATGTTTCAAATCTTAAATACGATAATGTCGATGAAATTGTTTCAGATGTACGTGCCACTATGGACACTCACAGAGAGCTTGAAGATACATTAGCAAATGCCAACTTAAACGAATCCTTAACATCACAAGCTGACGAAGATGAACTCGAAAGGGAACTCAAGGAAATTATGGGAGACGTAAAGAATATCACATCAACATCACCTGTCAGAAATAGTCCAACGAACAATAACATTAGCATGCCAAAAAAGATAGAAATTACTGATGCCGAACTATTAGCCATGTTGGAAGGTTTAGAAGTAGAAGACAACTCGCCAAGTAAAGCAGCTACACAAAGCATAGTGCATAACAATGCATAACAAGCAAATATAATTGAAATTAACTACGTGAGCGAAATTGTTCAGTCCTAATGTTTTGTTGATTTCAATAAATTGTTCAATGATATATGGTTAAATTAAAAAAAATTTAATGACCATTGGAGTTTCACATAGCATTAGGAATATTTTTTTATTATCAATGCTATTTTACGCTTGAGTATATGTTACAGAAAATTTCGGTTCATACTTTGAGTTTTGTATGAGTTAACGCGTAAACTAGTAGATTCAATAAATAAAAGAAAGTGTCCATTGAAACAATTAAAAATGTTTAATGATCTAAAATTTTTAATTTTCTACTTTTTCAATATGAATGAACCTGGATCTAAATGAATTGAATTTTTAGCAAAAAAAAAATTTAAAATTTGTTTTTAAAAATTAAAAAGAATATTATTCATATCGGTACATACCTTGCACTATTATCAATGACATAATAATGACGTTGCACACCTCGTCGCTTGTCTAAAATGGCCTGCACTTTTCTCTGCAATTCCACATCATCATTTTTAAATTTCTTAGCTGGAGTTGGATCACGTTCAGAAAAATCACACGAGTACAATTGTCCATTAACTTCGGTACCATGTTCCGAATAATTAATTAATTCGTAAGTTTTTGTAAAATCATCAAAGAAGATGGTGGCATGTTTGGGGGAAACACGACGACAGTAACCTATCAAGGATAGATTAACATCAACGCCAGCGTTTGAATCACCGTAACCAATATTTAAACTGCGATAACGCATAAGGAATGAATTGTGCAATTCAACGTTACTAAACCAGCGATTATCTTCGAGAATATCACCGAGGGGTGTAAGGACAGCACGAGCACGAACCTTACGTCTCAGCAACTTTAGTTCCAAACGCGTTGCAATTTCAAAAGCTTTTTCTTGATCTGTTCGTATGCGTGGCATATATTTCTGTTCTTCTTCATCAGCAGCTACTATGGCAGCAGCTGTGGCTAAAGCAGGGTGTAATTGTGGTAAATCCATATCGGTAGCTGAGTTAGGTTCAGCCAGAATGGAAGATGTTTCTCCAGTAAACATTATACACAAGCGTTTTACATCAGTAGGTGAAAGAATTTCCGAAGGAATAGTTTGAGGAGCCGTTTGTTGTTGACCTACTACCTGCAAATATTGTTGTTGCTGGGCCAGTTCTCTTATATGTTTCGCTGCAGTACGATTTTGATATTGTACCACAATTTCCGGATGATCTTGTACTAATTGCTGTAACCGTTGAAAAGCTAATTTCTTGATTAGATCAACATCTAAATATTGAAGTTCTTTATCAATTTGTGGATCATATTTAGTTTCTCCGTCTGAGTCTTCCGCGCTTTGATCGTTGTTTTCAGTTTTGATTTGATCGTTTAAGATTTGAAGTGATTTTTCGTCTTTATCGTTTGCCGGAGAATCTTCTCTTTTTATTTGGGTTTCTTGAATCGTTTGGTTTGCCACATTTTGCTTTGTTCTTTTTGATTTTTGTTGTGGTTTTTTCACATTCTTATCTTTTGTTTCATCATCTTTATTATCGTTCGCTGTATCCTCTTCTTTTGAAGCCACATCTACAGTTGTGTCCTTTATTTTTTCCTCAATCTCTTCATCTTCACTACTACTGCTACTTAACTCTTCAACATGACCCAATTCTTTCTGAATTTCCCTAAATTTAGCTTTAGCCGATTTTAAAGCTTCTAAATCTTTGACTAAAGACTCTGCTACACTTTCTTTAGATATTATTTCTGGAGCACTTGGTAAACATTTACGTCTTTTAACTATATCATAACGTAATGTTTCCCTTAGAGAGGGCAACAAAGGTGGGGGATTTTCGTAGTGGTATTTAACCATTGGAGGTATTTCTATGGTTTCTCTCGATCGCATGGGGATCTTAATGCGGAAGGGTGGATTTTTCATATGTACTCGACGGAAAAAGTCCATTTTCACAGCTTCATGATCAAATGGTTGGGCAAATTTATCCCATAAACGAACACGTTCCGTTGCTGAGATACTTGATAATAGATTGTCGTCCTAAATAAGAAGTAAAGCATTGTATATTGTGTAAACAGTTTTATTGTGAGCAATTAGCTACTTACTATAAAATTTTCTACATGATTAGGACACATCCATAGCCCTGTTGGTAAAGCAGTCATTGGTGGATCCAAACAATCTTGATGAAAATATAATGGACAATAATCACATGCGACTAATGGTGCTTTTTTACATGAACGACGGCAATAAAAACAAGTTTTTGCTGGTAAAGGCACTAAACCTTGTGTATCCAATTCAAAGGGTTTTGAGTTACGCCGAAAATTTGGTTTTCTGTGGTTATTACCATTCGTACGTATGGGTTCAACTGGAAAAGGTAAATTAATGTATTAATGTAAGACATGAAAGTAATAAAACATTTTAAGACAATTTCTGAAATCCCAGCTAAAAAGAAGACTTGAAAATATGTTTCGCAAAAATTGTTCCGAGAGAGTATGATTTTTGTGAGTGGAATGTGCAGATTTCGAAAATAAAAAGAATATTGTAGATAAAACTTACTTTTGTCATTGCCTGGAAATTGCGTGTGTATTTCCAGTTCTCTTGGCAGTTCAAATTGTTTAGGATTTAAAATACTTGCAGCCTTTATAAGCTCATCTAAAGGGGTTGGTTTCTTGTTCGGGTCTAAAGCACGTTGTATGCCAACTGGTAATTTGGAAAGATATTTCTCAGCACCACTTAAATCGCTACAAAACGAAGCACGACTACTGCTGCGTTTACGTAAATGACGAAGTTTTAAAGGAATCGATTCTAAATCACCACCACCAGAGGGAGTATTAGGTCGAGAACTGACAGTAGCTGAAGCCGTTGAAGTACGTTCCACCGAACTAGATTTTGAGGAAGTGGCCGTCTTAAGGGTCATGCGGCAGTAGTGGCACAACCATTGACCACTAGGTATATCATCTTCTGTTAAAGGTGGATCACTTTAAAAGGAAAGAGAAAATGAAAGATTATTAGGTTATGTGTGACGTGAGTTTATTTTACATATATAACTCTAATACTTACTGGCATTGCAAATGAAAACTAGAGGGACAACGATCACAACATAGTAAATCACCTCCTTCCTCACATGCATCACACAAGTCATGGTTATGGCCACGTCCAGGTCTTTTATAATACGGATGTTTTACAACCGTGGGACGTATACCTGATTTCTCCTCTTCATTAGGTGGAGGTTTTATAAGAATCTGTATTTGCTAACAAATTTAACAAAAACATATTATGAAATAGTTTTCGAGTTAAAATGGAATATTAAAAATATTTGTAAATTATAGCCAGAGAAATGCTCAATTCCAAACTATTTTGTAAAGCGCTACAAATCTTTCAAATGGTACGAGGATTTCACTTCAATTATTCAAGCTCTTTTAGACTTACCTCCATAATAGTTAAATCATCATTGGGATTGGTATCAACTTTAGACATTTTTTTTTTTTAATTTTTGTATATCTGTAGATTTATTTCAAAAAATAAATGTGATGAAGGACTTATCCGTGTTTTCGTTGGTAAATTAAAATTTTGATATTACAATACTACTTCAACTAAATTTAAGCAGTGTTGCATGAAATACAGTCAGTCAATAAAGTTTGTAAGCAAACTGTAAATCAGAATTCAATTTAACATTTTTCACATACCCTGTATTACCTTGCAGTCTTTATTTTTCTGTTTTGTTGTTTATTATGTTAGCTTCCATCATCTACTTAGGCCCAATTCACTGACGATTTTTAACGACGTCGTTTTTCTTAATTCTCTTTTGAAGCTGCTACCAAAAACCTATTGCATTCATACAATGATTTTAGTTGCATTTCTTTTTTTTAATCTGTTTTAATTAATTTTTCACATTAAGAAAAATATAAAAAATATATGAATTAATGTAAATTCATGATATAATGAATCGGTTTGTCTATTTACATATTTTAAAAAATAATGTGCATATAACTGCTGCAAAACTTGGGATTGCGGAGTCATTTGTGTTCCAGCAAGACGACGATCAAAAGCACACCGCGCTTATTGTCAAAGAGTGGCTCCTCTATAAAGTAAAAAAACAACTTAAAACCCCACCCCAGTCGCCCAATATTAATCCCATTGACCATTTGTGGGACCACCTGGACGGCCAAATCAGAAAACACGACATAAGAGGCAAAGAAGACATATTTTTGAGGATATTATTGCTTAAGTTGTTGTTATTTAAGACGTTAAGTTTCTCTTTGCTGCTTTTTTTTATTTCGAAATAAAATCTTCAATTTTTTCTGTAAAAAAATTATTTTTTCTTTCATCGCTGTACAGTGAATATATAAGTATAAGCTACTCGATTGCACACAAACTTAATTGACTGACTGTAGGTATTTTTTGATTAACTAAACATACCTTTTTGGACACTAAAATGAACATACCCTTTATAATATATATTTTTGTTTTGGTTTCTGTATTACGCATCGTCGTTTGATAAATAATTTATTAATAAACTAATTATCTATATTTATAAAGTTTCCGAAATGCTTTCATTTTTCTCTAAGAAAAAACACAGTTCAGATACACCAACAGAAGAAATTCAAGGTCCATCTGAGCCAGCACAAAACAATGGCGCAGATGAATTTATTTTTGTTGAAAGAAAAGGCAGTGATGATCCCTCAGGGCAGCCACAATCACCATCAAGGAATCATATATATCCACCCATGCCTCCAGCATTTGGTACAGCACAGTATCCCTCAGGTCCGTATCCACCAGGAGGACCAGCTGCGGTAGCTACAAATGTTAGTCAAAATCCTGTATGTTACGTTCAGGATGTACCTTTTGTGTTGGCTCCTCAACTGTGCACTAAGAATACACATGATTTAACTCAAACTCAAGTAGATGGTATATTGGCGTTTTTAACGCGGCAAATGTCAGTGGATGATCAAGAGGAATATAATTTTGCTTTGGAACTTTCTGTTCAAAATGAATGCTATTAGCTTTTTAAGAAATTGTGATGAAATTCCTAATATGAACGCCATGTACTGCTTAAATTAATAATAAAAAAAAAAGATTAGATTAATTAAAAAATAATATTTAGTTATTATTAAGATATACCGATTACCAGTTTAATTTGACATCCATTTGAGATGTAACAGTTTAACAAATGTTAAAAAATTTTCTTGTAAAGGCAGAAAATTTAACCTGTCGTGGTCAGCCTTTTAGAAGTTGGCAACTCTTTTTATTTGTCATGTGCAACCAACTTCACGTCATATACAATAAAATTTCGAATTTAGCGCATTTTGAACTGTTCACTGGTGAAACATATTTTTGTCACGAATTTAATAATAATTTAAGACATGGATTTTGATGACGCTAAGGAAAATATACAACCTTTGGTACAAGGTCGTAATGCAAGTATATTACAAGCATCTCTTAAAGTAGAATCCCCTCAAGAACTGTTGGCTCAACGCAAAGATTTTGAAAAAAAAATCCACGATTATTCGGGTGATGATCCTTTGAGTGCTTGGTACAGCTACATCGAGTGGATAGAGCAAAGCTTTCCCTCGGGAGGCAAAGAGTCCGGGTTGCAAGAAGTTTTATCAAAATGTTTGTCACATTTTGAAAGTGATCAAAAATATAATCAGGATCGTAGAATGGTAAAACTGTTCATAAAGTTTGTAAGTATACACTAAAAAGTCATGATATTGTTTTTTTTATTTAAAACTCGCATGTTCATTGATTGTTAATGTGAGAAGTAGTACCAAAAAGGGGCGGAATCGATTCAATGGAGGTGGCATCTCCCACTCAAAGAAATATCTAGAATACTATGAAAGTGACAGTCTTTAAACTTAACGTGGGCCCATGAATTATGTATGTTTGTGAGTAATTGCTTGAAAAGTCGGCACGAACAAATGGGCATGGCGCTATCCACACAAAGTAAATATTTATCATTATATGATATAAATATCTTTAAATTTTTGTTAGTTAAGTGAAGATAATATAAAGTCAAATATTTGTAATACAATGATATCGAGGGTCTTGAGTCTTTGTGTGAGTTAATAAATTAGTTATACAATAATAGAACTAAAAATGGGCGTGATACTTCCCTTACAAAGTGAATATCTAATATAATATATCTGTAATACTATTTATAATAGCGGGAGTCTTTTCATCGCAACAAAATCAAAGAAATATAGCAGCCAAATACATATATATTTTATTTAATTTCATTACGATAAGTGTAGCTTATCGCATAATTTAAAAGTCAATATAACTACAAAACAATGCAAATATTCTGAATAGACTCTTAACTATAAAAAAAAATAATTTTATGTGTGCATATATTCAAATCTAAGTACACGTATAACTTTTATAAAAAAAAAAAATTCCCTAATAGGTAGATTCAATTTAAATAATTTTTCAATTGTATTTCCATCATTTAATATCAGATTGACAGTCAAAAGGATCCCGCAGAATGTTATCAACAATTATTTAATGCTGGCATTGGTTCTATGGTGGCAGATTTTTATATTGCCTGGGCTTATTGTTACGACTTAGTTGGTAATACCCGTAAAGCCGACGAAATATTTCGTCGTGGAATTGCATGCCGAGCTCAACCCCTGGAAGAACTTCAAGAAGCTCATCAACATTTTGGATTCACTGTTGCTCAACGCTTAATTTATAAGGATGATGACACTGTTAAAGAAGAAACAGACCGGCAACTACAAGAAAGGCGTTTAGCATTGACTTCATTAAGAGGTCATCGAAGAAAACAGCTTGTTGGAAGTTCTAGAACTGGAGCAGCAGTAAAAAACTTAATGCCTGGAATAGTTAAGGTAATTTATTTTCCAAAACAAAATATTGAAAATCTTAAATATTTATTAAAAAGTCCCTTATTTTATTTATTCATACAAGAATTGTGATCTTCGAAATCCATTAGATCTTTGTTTCCACTTCGTTGATTAATTTTTTTGTTTTACATAAACGAGTATTTTTTAAAATTTAATTTAATTAAGTAGTATGTTGAATACTTTTTCATGACATATTTAATAAATTACATATCGCACTTGTAACTCTAAAGTGAGTGAACTCAAAATTATTCAATTTTCCATTTCTGCAAGAAAACGATACACAGTGGTCATATCTAACCACTCTAAAAATCTTACATCGGTTTTTCTAGTCTTCCACAAAAAAAAAAAAAAAAAAATACAGTTAGAATCCACTAAAAAGACATATTTTGAGTTACACCCAAAAAATTTATTTTTGATGATCACTGGAAAAATTGCAAAAAACAACTACTGTTATATACTTATTATTCCCAATTCTTTACAATGAAACAACTGTTTTTAAATTTTGTAGTAAATATTAAAAAAAAACCGTTTTTTGCCTCTATTGAAAATTTGTAAATTTTGAGTTGACTCACTTTAGAGGTACAGGTGCGATATGTAAGCTCCGGTTTATATTAATATTTCTTATAAGAGTTACAAGTTTTCTTCTGAAATGTTAGTATTAAATTCAATTTTAATATTATTTGGCATCATGTTGTAAAAACTCAATCCTTTGTAAAGTAGAGATTTTTTCATATCATTAGCCTGAAATCCATAGTATTCCTCAAGCTGTATGGTTGCATCTCACGTACTTACCTTATCCATTCTTCATTTTTTGTATGAAATTTAATGCTTTTAGCTTTAATCTTTGCTGTTCAGCCATTTATATAAAATAAGATTTATTGAGGTAAATCGATTACATATCAAAATTGCACGCATCGTATTATTTTGTAGTTTTGTAGTCTTGTTAATAATTGTATTATATATATTTATATCGGTGATAATTGACAGTTTATTCTTATTCGTTTAAAGAATCCTACTTTTTTATCTATTTTTTTTTTTTACATATATATTCAAGATGTTCCTTGAAATTTAAGTCTGCCTATGAAGAAACCCAGTTATTTAATGTTGTAAACTTTTTCTGTTATTACATTATTTATTTTAAATGTTATATTAGTGTTCATATTTATTTCCATTAATTTCGTTTTACTTTCGCTTAATTTTAGTTTATACATTTATTGATATACATTGTTAAATTTTCTTAACACATTTCTTCAGTTAATTAATAGTATTTAAATACTACTAATAATAATAAATAATTCCAAAACCATAGTTCATACAGCTTTTGCTGCAACAGAGCTTATCCCGTGATTCGTTCCAGGAATGAGTAATCTCTAGCATATGCGGACGTATGCAAGGGTGGATTTATTTCTAATAATAATAATAATAATAATAATAAAATTATGTAACGGCTGCATATAGAACAATTTTGCATTAGTTTTAAATTTTTTTTTTCATATCGTTAATGTATATAAAAAATATATAAGAGACTTGGGGCACTTCACAATCATTCTCTATTGCACTTATTCAATATTATTAACTTTTGTAATTTGTCTGCGGTTAGTTAAATATTATTTAAACTCTTCTGATTCCTTATCCTCAATGCTGCACTTATACAGTTTCTGCAGCAGGATATTTCTATCAATTGTTTCGAACGCTCTCTTGAAGTCTGAAAAATAGCCAATATGTTATTATTCCTTGTACTTCCATCTATTAATAACATAGTGGACCGCTTATTCTCATGAATATCTCTTTCTAAAACCAGATTGATACTTTGACAATAACTTGTGTTGTTCCAGACAATGCTCCAATTGATTTTAAACTATAGTTTTAATATTTTTTGCACCTTTTTAATGTGTTAATTGGACGGTATTCTTCATATTTGGTAGTATTTTTACTTTTTCGATAGGTGTAATCATCGTAAAACTCCATTTCTAAGCGACATTTATAATATTAAGCATAATATTACCTGTTATGTCCCAGTTATATAAGTTTATTTTTTTGAAATTTTATTTTGGTCTTCATATTTTTACATATAATTTTTAGTTCTTGTAAAGATATTACACAAAATTTAAATTTTGACTCTTATACATATTTTATTGTTATATTGCACATTTTCAATGAAGTTTCCTATTTCCTTAATACTATTACAAAATAATTTATGGGTTTACTTAGTACTACTTCTTTCATTTTGCTCAACATTTCTTTCTGGCTATCTGTATTGGTTATTTTATTGTTTACTTAATTATTTTTTCGTTTTAATTTTAACTTTATATGTAGTTCATATTCATTTATAACTCTTCCGTGCCGCAGTGGTGTTTTCAATAATTACCTTTTGATATTTAAGAACTCTTATTCCTATCAGTATTCTGAGTTCGTTTTTAAAACAAATAATTATTGTTGTTGTCATTTATTTTCCTTTTAATAGTTAATTTTTGTATTATATTTTCGAAACAGATATCAAAATTGTGCACATAATCGTTTAAATCATTTATTTTATTACATTATATTAATGCACTACTTACTTCATTATTAAAATTATTGTTATTATATGTAAAAATTTATATCGAATTTCTTTAGTTTGTTTTTCCCGGTCTATACTTTCGTTTTTAATAAAAATGTCTATGGATTCATGATCCGCTATTTTATTATTTATATCTGTGGTCACAAGTCGAAAATCATGCATTTGAGAAAAATAACTTTTTATATAAATGTAATGGGGCTTCATTACGACTTAGGTCAGTATGTTTTCATTAACAACTTTTTATTAAACAGTGTTAGAGAAATGGGGATTTCAATTATAAAGCGTTTCTAGTGGAATATGGTAGCATATATAACTCAACCAGATATTATTTATTGTCGAATTCATTTCATTTTTTGTTATGATATAGTCTATCAAGGTTTTTGAATTTTGTGTTATTTTAGTATATTTGTTCATTATTTGTTTTATACTTGCTAATTTATTTATTAAAGATCTTTATTCAAATCTATGTTAAAATCTCCATCTATTATAATATTGCAATTTTTTTTTCACACACAGTTCTTCCAAAAAAATCACAAAATTCCGCTTTATGACAAATATTTTGAGTCTTGACATTGTCTTAATTTTTATTTATATTCCATTGCTTTTTGAAATAAATAATTACTCCACCAGTCTTAGACGAATATCATAATGTAATGTAATGGTCATACTGTTTTATTTAAATCTCCTTTTCATCTATTTTCGTAGTTAGATGGATTTCAGTCAGAAATATGAAATCCGGTTTAACGGTTTCAGTAATAACTTCTAGTTGATTAAAGTTGTTTATTAGTCCTTGAATGTTAGTATATATTCCATGTAAACTGTTAGGTTGTTAAACCTATCCTTCTCTTTTTTAAACTGAGTTTATTTGATAACGAACATTATTGGTTGCATGGTTTTCTTCAAGTCCTAAATTAAGTCTTCTATTTTCATTTATACAGTTAACATATATCATTATATTTTCCTTTACTCTTGTGTTTTCCATGACATTTGTGACATATTTCTTAATTTTTGCATTCCAAAGACTATATCCTTGACATTTAAAACACTGTATTATATTTATACCATCGGAAACTCTGCATCTATCCCATCCAACATTAAGTATCTGTTCTGATATAACTTTTGGATATGATTCATTGTCAATTTTTAGTTTTGCATTAAATGTTCTATTATATATTTTTTTGTATTTTTATTAATTCCATTTAACAATTCTTCATTATTTCATTTTGTTTTTTTATTTTCGCTATTAATTCTACTTCAGGTATTTTAAAATCTATATCAGTTATAAAAATTTTCATATCGATTTTTTTTTTAACTTTTATTCGTAATTTTCTTTTACTTCATTTTGTATTGTCTACTTAATTTTTTCTTGTTCTTCAATAGTCTCAATTTGAATAACTAAAGTACCATTTTTTCTATTTTCAAAATTTGGTTATTGGAAAATTAATGATCTTTTTTCCATTTTATATATTTTTTTTAAGTCTGAGACTCCATCAACTTCATCTCATCGTAGCAACGTTCGAGTTCAAGTTTTTAAAGATGAAAATGAAAGTCCGAATTTTGCAGCATCTTCTCAAACAGATTCTGCGGCGACAACAATAGCAGATGAAGGAAAATCCGTTGTACGTTCTATTATAGATGCTGCACGAAATCAAGAAAATCAGAAAGAACCCGGGCCCTGGAACAAAGCAAGCCTTAGAAAAAAAGGAAAGTTATTTGGCAAAACAACACTAACCAATGATTTAGGATTTGAAATTCACGAAGACAATGAATCAGAAAACAAGGAATTTGTTAATAAACCATGCATACCACCTATTCCCATTTCAGAAAGTGAAGTTAAATTTGATAAACCTTTTATTTATCCAACGAATTTCTGTCCACGGTCACATCCCATAAAACGTTGGGAGACACCAGTTACCACAGAAGAGGAACCCGATAAAAATGCAATACCTCAATATAACAAATGCAAATTATATCCAAGACCGAATGTAGAATTTCAACCCGAAGAGTTGAAGGCTTTTAATATCATAAAGAAACTTAACATTGAAAATGATTTCTATAAAGAACGTATCGTATATTGGGGCTGTGGTCCAGATTACAATATGCGATTATATCCACACTTTGCTAAACGGTCTAAACCACAAAAGTTGGATGTTATGGATGAACCGTATATACCCGACTATATACCACCGCATTTAAAAGTGGCGTTTAATGAAATTTATAACAAAGAAGAGAAAGTCGAGCGACAAAATGAAGAAATTTTGGCGTTGAGATTTAAACGAAATGAAACTATAATGAAAACTACCGATATGGAGGAGACCATGTGTGTTTCTAACGAAAGACAACAAAGACGTAAAAGTTTCTTTCCAATGCGTAAATCCTTAGCACCTTCCGCTATAAAATCTACTCGTAAAGTTTCCATATTGCCAGAGTGTGTAGAACAAAATAGAAGTGAATTAAAAGAGGACAGCGAAAAATCTATTATTAGAGACAATCTAAAACCTTTAGTCGGCGTTACCATCTTTGAAAATGTTAATAATAGCAGGGAAGCTGATAGAAGAGAAATAATTAAAAAAAGTCCTAAGCTGACAAAAACAAATCAAACTGATGCTAATTTATTAAAATCGCTGGAAACGTCAACAAATGATGGATCAACTAAGGTGATTTCAATTAATGATGAGTTGGACAATTTGCCATCATCATCATCATCAAATAAACCTGTTCAGCCAGAAGAGGACTTTCAATTTAAAACTCCTGCTTTACCGCTTATTATTCCTAAAATACATTTTGAAATATTTGAAGATGAGACTGCATCAAATAAACAGTGTTCAAATGTACCAAATCCTGATTTTGTTTGTGGTACAGGTGGATTTTTTGATCCTGAAGAAACTTGTTCTACTCAAACATTTAATATATTCATTAAATCGCAAAGTGTTAGTACACCAAAGGCCATAACAAAATCCCAACCCCAAAGAGTATTTGGTAATATTTTAAAAGAATCCGCATTTACACTGCCAGAACATCAAGAAGTACAACAATTAGCTGTGGGAACAGCTAACAAAGACTTTGCAAGCGAAAACTCACCATCTCCATCAGCAACAGTAGGATATTCACCTCCTCGACAACAGTTATCTACAATTTTAGAAACTTCTGAACATGGTACGACTCAAGGTACCCATACAACAGGAGCCACTACAAAATCTACTTTAAGTTCACCAGAAGTTGAAATTGAATCTCAAGTTCAATCAACTCCTAGCAACACACAATCACATGTAACTGCCTTAGAAACTGTTAAGGAATCAACTGGCGAAACATCTACGATTACACCAAATGATGGACATATTGAAGAACTTATGACTAGCCTGCAAATACAAAATAAAAGTGATATATCGAAGCAATATCAACAAAATCTTGTTACACCGGCAGCAGTTAGATTACAGAAAAGATCTGAAAATGGTGGATTAAATTTCTCAATTTTTGAAGATACCATTGACAAACAGGACAAACAAGTTGGTAATTTTTCACGTTTAGTAGAAAAAGAAGATACGGCCGCTGGGTTTGTCTATAAGCAACTGCCACAGATACGTTTTCAAGATGATAAAACTGAAACTATACCAAAAATGTTAATGGCTCCATTACAAATGGTACAATTTTCTGAAGATAAAACTGAAACTATACCAAATATGTTAATGGCTCCAATACAAACGGTACAATTTTCTGAAGATAAAACTGAAACAATATCAAAAATGTTAATGCAAAAAATACAATATCCGGAAGATAAAACTGAAACTATATCGAAAATGTTATTGGCACCACTGCAGCCACCAATAAAATTTTCTGAAAACAACGCAGAAATTATATCGAAATTTCAAGAAAATATAATTAATGATCCTTTGACACAGAAACCAAACAGAAATGAAATAATCCCAGAACCTATGTCTCAAGACGATTCCTTTCAATTTTTTGGTGAAACCCCACCCAAAGCAATTAAGATTATTAATCAAGTTGAGAAGGAGGGGTTTACAACTGCCCAATTAAGAACTATGGCAGATTGTCGGACACCATTAAATTTTGATTCTAAAAGATTTTGTAACAAGGATACACCAGATACACAACATAAAAATTCAAGAGAAAAGGTACTATTCGAAGACGAATTACATTCACAAAATATCAACAAAAATAAAGAGTTATCACAAAAACAAAAACTGATTCCAAGAGATTCTTTTATTCCTGATTTTTCATTGACAGAAGAAAGCCAACCTAAAGGCAAAATTATACCACCTATTAAAATGAGCAAATCTGTCTTTAGAGATTCCTTTATACCTGATTTTTCAATACTTGAAGATTCTCAGCCTCAATGTCAACAAAAACTTTTGCAAATGAAAGCTACCACAAATAGTTCAGATTTTTCGATAATTGAAGATTCACAGCCCCAAAAACAAGCCTCACAAATGAAGCATATAAAAGTCACAAACAATTCATTTTTACCAGATTTTTGTAATATACCAGAAACACAACCAAATGATTCTGTTATCTTGCCATCTCAATCTGTGGAACCTATAATATTAAAACAAAATTCAATAAAATCTTCAATGCCATCATCCTTGTTAGCTGACTTCCCAAAAACTAATACAGAGAATCAACTTAAAGATAATAACGATGCTAACCACTGGAAGCAAACTCCTAATCCAAAATGTGTGGCGAACCAAACTCAAGATGGTACGAATTTGAAAAATATTCTCATGGATACATTTATGAAAGATTTTTCGGAAATAAATGAACCTCCGCCAATACCTAAAGATATTAAGGAAATGACTATGGTGCAGCCAAATAGAAGCAACTCATCTCTAAGATTTCTTAATGAATCTTCGCAACAAAAAACACTCGTTTATAATAAGGAGGAAAATATTTCTAAAAATATGAATACATCAAAAAAATTTTCTACGTCCATTAAAGATACAAAATTGAATTTTCTTCAACCAGCTCCTCCTCAAAAATCACCAGCTAAAAATAATAAACATTCAGTTAGCAGTGGTTTTAAAAGCGATGATAAGTATTTTGAAATGAATTATGAAGCAGAAATGTTTAGTTCAAACAGTATGATTAAGAATTCTACATGGCTACCAAATCATGGTCCCGTTAACAAAACAACAGCAAATTTGACGCCATTATCCCAAATACAAGGAGATTCTTTACATATTAAACAAGAACACATATCCCCATACGATACTGGTTCAAAATCTAACTTGGAGCAGACATCAAAATCTTTAACCAGTACTTCAAAATCAAAATTAAGTTTTTTGGAAGAGTCACATAATCGCAGTTATGAAATAAGTGCCACTGAATTGGCTGCCATCAAAAATGCTCAAAAACTACAGACATCTCAGACTAAACAAAAGTCAATTGTCATTAATGAATCTACCAAGCATGAAGAAGATTGCGAAATGAGTATTTATTATAAACAAACACCTAAGACACCAAAAGTTCAAGTTCATAATTGGGATGACGCTGAAGCTTTTAAAACTCCCAATAATAATCTTCATTCGTATACCGAACCTGATTTAAATCAAACAAATCAAGTTATTGAAAATATTTGTGTTGATCCAAATGTTAATCCCTTCAATGTCGATTTGATACATGCTTTTTTGGAACAAAACTTCTTTATAAGTTATTTGCAACGTTTACCGAGTTGTATGCTGGTTGCTTGTATTCAACGTTTAAGACAAAACTGCACAATAAATGTAAATGGTGTTAAATTCGAAGTTCTTAAATTAATTGGTGAAGGCGCATACGGTGCAGTATTTTGGTAAGTAGAACAGATTACAATATGTACTATCCGATTTATAGAAATTTAAAGTTTAATGAATTTGTTAAAACATTTTAATATTTAACTACACCATCAAATCTATTTCAGAAATAATAGATTTTCAGAAATGATTAAATCTATTGCAAATATTAGCAAGTAACAAATGTATTCCAGATGTTATTTCAGAAAACATCAAATGTATTTCAGAAATGATCAAATGTATTTCAGAAATTATCATTTAATTTTAGTTAACATCAATTCAATTATCATTTAACATCAATTCAATTTCAGATTAACAAAAACATATTTTTTTTTTATTTTTCTTTATATAATCGAGCCCATGGTACCATATACAATTATTACACTTAATTATAATATATAAACAGTAAGCTAGATTAAAGTAAAACAAAAAATTACATTAGTGGTTGAAGGCGAAGTACGCCAAATACTTGTGCAGTGTACCTTAAACTTTTCAGATTAATGGGAAGCCTATTCCAAAGTCTGGACGCTCTTATGTGGAATGATTTTTCCAGAGTTCAGAAAAAAACACACACTGAATAAAAAACTCGTACATATATGTAAACAAACATAGCTCAGACCAACAAACACATATTTTTATTTTCATATCAATTATGTGTGTTTCTTCATTTTGTACGGTGCCCAACACAATCATGACTGCGTTTCGTTTTAATATTTCGTAATCTACACGAACATTTTTCTATCACGTATTTTTTGTTTCGAACACACATAAACCACACAGATTCGAGTGTAGCTTTATTTTAAGTTCGTTTTCTTGCACGTATACTGCTAAAACACAGAACATGTTCTTCAACGCGTACATCATCCACTCGCGATCGGAAAATTCTTAAACACCCCTTTAATAACGACAACAATTGTTTCAACCAAATTTATTAAAAAAATCTAAAGTAATTCATAAGCAGTTATAAAAAAATAAAAATAAAAAGATAATAATAAAAACAAAAAAAAAAAAGATAGTAATAAAATAGAAAACAGAGAAATTTTATACGAAACAAAAAATACTTGATAGAAAAATGTTCGTGTAGATAACGAAATATTAAATCGAAGCACACTCATGATTGTGTTGGGCACCGTACAAAATTTAGAAACACACATAATTCATATGAAAATAAAAATATGTGTTGGCTGCTTTAGAACAGAACATTGTGTGTTTCATGTGTGTATTTTCAGAACCTTGGATTTCTCAAAAATGGAGTTCGAAATTCTCGGAAGAACTATTTCAGGGTTTCGTGAAGATCGCAAGAATCTAAAAGAGTCAAAAATATCCTAGATTTGAAAAGAGCAATGTATAAAATTAACTACTGTTTGCATGTTTATACATTGTTAGAAGTATTGTTCATTATGTACTTGATGTTCGTGTACGTGATCATGACCGAGTTTCTGAACTATTCCTCCAGACTTTTTAGGTTGTGAATTTCATAATTACTTGAATTTACGTTCACTGCTCTGTTTCTATAAAAATTATGAAGTTGGGACAGACCTTTTTGTCTAGTTGATGACTTCACCTTTATTCATTCTTGAATGTACATTTAAAATTATAGTATTTCGTATTTGTAAACATCTAAACAATAAAGAATGTGGGTCATAAGAAGTGAGTGAGCTAGGTTAATTATTATGTTTATTAATAGAAAACATTCAAGATTATGGAGGAATCGAGGAGACATATTAAATTTCGCCGAAACCGCAGAAATATGGTTTTCATAATTGAGATAGCTCTCAAGAGTTACAACCAAACAATTGAGGGAATCTACAAATTGAACATGGACACCATCAAAGTTAATGTTTAAAGTGTGAAGAGCATTTGCAATAGATCCATAAATTAGAGCCTTGGTTTTGTTTGGGTTAAAATTAAGCTTATTACGAACTGGCCAGGTGGAAACTAGGGACAAAATATCATCAATGTTAGCTTTATGACAATCTTTTTATTTCAAAAGAAACAATAAGCAAATCTTATGATAATTAAAAAATAACTGTATTCACCGAGTTCCAATGAACCCGATAGATAAGAAGAAAATAAACAATTTATGAAAAGGGAGATCAAGTACGTGGAATATTTTCAATCTTTTTACTTCGTTACTATCATTTAAAAGGTTAATTGCTAAAACATTTGAATGATAGCTCAGCCTTTGAAGATATCGCTGAATTTTTATTTTTTTTTTTTCATCTTTAATTGTATCAATATTGAGATCACGGTGTATGTTTTTGTTATTTATGAACCAGGGTGCGTTAGAAATTTGTCTTAGTGTTTTGGGCTGGTATCTTTGTAAAATTTCTACATTAGAATTGCTAGCTGTACCCCAGAGCTGTACACTATATGTCCATATTGGTTTCAGTATTGTTTTGTATAATATTACTTTATATTCTAGGGTTTATGCTGAGTTGGGTCTTAGAAGCCAATACATTTTCTATGTTTTGGTGTTTAATTGTTTCCGTTTGTTTTTTATGTGCCTCACCCCATGTTAATTTTCTGTCTATGTAACATTTTCAGTCAAAATGACAATCACTAAGCAATTTACTATTGTTTCATTTGATTTTTTGAAACTAGCTCAAATGCCTTCGATCGACAAATTGAAATTGTCCAAACTTTCGGTGCCACTTTTCTTCTGTACTGGCACAAACTTGAGGTTTTCCGTCTAAATTAAAAACCAAGGTCTGAAAAATCATGAAAATTAGGTAAAATATCTACAGATGAATTTTATATAGCAAAAAGTAGTTATTACAAATTTCTGGATCACATTGATCGAAAGAACAATTTGTTTTATTTGGGCGCAGATTTTTACCACATTCTGTAGAGCTAAAATTTTTAAATTTTGCGGACCAATATTTTGTCTTGTGTTTTCTTAATATGCTTTTTAACCTTTTTCGATGATTGCAGTAAGTTCTCCAACAATCGATATTCATGTTTTCTTTATAAGCTTTAAAAATTAAAAACATAATCCCTTATACCCCAAACAATTTTTACTTCGGCTATGTTGCGGAAATCAGTCCTTTTATATAAACGTTTAATACTGACGGGCAGAGTGTTATGTAGATTACGCAAAAGCGTGTCAAAATTTTCCAATTGAAGTGTAAAAATTTCATCCATTTCTTGATTTTTGAAATACATTTGATACTTTCTGAAAGGCATTTATAATATCTCTGAAATAAATTAAACCTTCTGCAATACATTTAATAATTTCTGAAAATCAATTGATGTTTTTTGAAATACATTTGATTTGTTGCTGAAAAACAATTGATGTTTTCTTAAATTCAATTGATCATTATTTCTGAAAATCAATTGATATTTACTGACATTCAATCGGAAATGGCGTAGTTTTTGCTCTCTACATTCACAATTTATTATAAAGTCACTGACATTACACAAATCCACAAAAATCTATTGAATTACAGTGGCAAAGAAACGGCTACTGGTAAAACAGTTGCTATGAAGCAGGAGAAACCACCAAATTATTGGGAATATTATATATGCTTGGAAATACAATCCCGTATACAAGTTGATGAAATGGTAAATAATAATAATAGAAAATTTCTACTAGGATATCGAATGAATAAAATCCATAACTATTTCTTTTTCTTAGCTTCCTGCATATATGAGTATTGACAATGCACTCATTGGGAATAACTCAAGTATTTTGATATCACATTTCTCCCCATATGGTTCATTAATAAGTGTTTGTAATAAAATAAAAAAATATACGCTGAGAAATGTGGAAGAGTATGTTGTAATGTTGATGGCATGTGAGTTATTAGATATTATGGATCATTTACATGCAGTTAATATAATTCATGCTGATATAAAAGCTGATAATTTTTTGCTTATCAACAAGTAAGTTAAGTTTTATTGAAAAAGAGAATAAAACGATAAATTGAAAATTTGTAATACCAGAATTGCAATAAACATTAATTTTTTTTTATTATTATTAATATCCATTTAGGTTAACCTATCCTTCTACAGAACGTTGCTTACAATTAATTGACTTTGGTGTTTCAATTGATATGAAACTTTTTAAAGAAGGACAAACATTTTCCTATGTTCATAATGACAATTCAATTAAGTGTCCGGAAATGCGTGAACGACGACCATGGACATACCAATTAGATTTATATGGTATAGCTGGAGTTTTGCATGTTTTACTATTTGGTAAATTTATGGACATAGAAAAAAAATCCAGTGGTATCTGGATGCATAAAACACATGTTCCACGTTATTTTAAAAAGTCTCTGTGGGACACCATATTTAAAACTTTACTTAATGTACGTGATTGCAACTCAATGCCAAACTTACAAGATTTGCGTGCTTTACTGAAAGAAGAAATCGAAGATAAAGAAAAGAGTGTTGCCAAAATGGTACTGGAATTTAATAGAGCATTAAATAACTGAAAGTTTATATTAAATTTCAACGTATATTATTATTATTTCATTTTTTTATACAACTTTAAGGGTAATTTATTAATAAATTTTTATAACAAAAAAAAAAAACGAAAATTTTTTTACAATTTAATTAAAACACATTTGATGTAAATAATTTGTACTAAAATTTATTAAATGTAATTTTAATGAACTAAAAATCTACAGAAAGAATATTATACCTTATTTTATCTATAACTACTTAAACTACTTGTTGTTTCCATTTAATTTATTTAACTGGCATATCCTTCATTTGCAATATGTCATTGTGATATATATTTGATTTCTTTATTGCTCTGGTGCAGTCTTCAACAGAAATTGTAGCAATAATTTGATCAATGTATTTTTCTGCCGTTACTAAACGATCTTCTTTTACTTCATTATTAGATAATGAAACATTAGGATTACTTTTAATATTTGATATAATATTATTCCACATAGTTTCCATGGGATTAAGCATGTAGGAGTATGGACTCAATAGGAGTAAAGTAACTTCGGAATTATTGAAATATTCATCAAGTTCAGAAAAACAATAATCACTATCACAAACAATAACCAAATTTGTCACATCATCACTGTTGGCAGGCGGCCAGTATTTAAATATATTGTCTGGTCTGATTCGGTCTCGACTTCTTTGAACACCAACAACGCCCTCTAGTGATATGGCACCCATGATAAATATGGTGGGATCAAATGTTGCAAACGTTGAATTAGTATTGAAACGACCCTTGGCACGACGACAAAACATTTTAAAACTTGTTTCACCCAACCACACAATAGTCTTCTTTAAATTCATATAATAGTTAAGGGTGTTTACGTACTCTGAACGTTTCCTTCTAGTCTCGAGAGTATTTATTAACAGCGGATGATAGTCTAGTGATCGTTTATGACGATACAGACGGCCTTCCAGACTGCCTTCGACAAAATAAACGCATACTTCCTTACGCATTAGTATTTTAACTTTGGCTACTATTTCCTTTAATGTTATTTGACGATTATTTTCAATCCACTGTATTATGGTGTCGATTTCTTTTGCAGTAAATGTGCTATTATTTTTTAGAAACATTTCTTTGCGGCTAGTCGATACCCATGTGTATGCTGTTTTATACTTGACACCCAATTCGGTGGCTAAGGCTGACCAATCGTCACCCCGATTTGCAGCTTCGACAATTCTGGCGCGATCTTCAGGTGTGTGGGTTTTATAGGGAGTTTTACGGGGTGGTTTTGGAGGAGTTTTAGATCTAAAATGTAGGTAATTGCAAATTGTTTTATTATTTAAATATCACCCACAAATTACATTATACATAATGTGCATATTCATATCTGATTAAACAAAATGAATAATATATTTCAGAATAATGTGAATAGAACGACAATTTTTAATAGAAATAAAATAAGTTAATCAAATTTTATTAAATTGTGTGTAAATCATGTTAAAGCCTAAAATGTTTATATTGCCTTGGACGAACTATGAATAAAGTACACTTTAAACAAATCGACTAGTGGTTCTCCGATATTGATAATAAACCAAAATACACAAACTTTTGATTGGTATAACTTATTATTAGTACATAATAAAAATATCAAATAACTAGTTGAAAAGAGAATTTTGGAAATGGGAAATTTGCAAACAATAAGAGCCAAATTAAACTATAAATTTAAAACTTACTTTGATATGGTATCATGTCCTCCTAACCACGGCTTTTGATCAAAACTGGACATAGACATACTGGTGTCTGCGTAGAAACTGCTATTATTTTGAAAATCATTCATTGTTTCACTGACCATTAGTAAATCGTCTTGTGGAAAATTCATTTCATTATTTTCCAACAATAAATCTGCATCAGTCTTGAATTCAACTAAAACATCTGTATCCCTAATGTAACCAACTTCTTCCTGGTCATCGTCAGAATCTTCTACTTTAATGGTGGGTATATCGGCGGCCATTGATTCTTGCTTTTCTTTTATCAGTAGAGCAAATTTATGGAAATCATCTAAATGTGTGTAGCAAGCTTGACATATTAACGATGATTGAGACTCTGTAGTTTTTACCTTGTTATTGTTGTTGGGGAGAAATAAGTTAACCATCAATAATCTTTGTATTATTAGTTGTTATTCTATTCACATTTCCTCCTTTATAATCTACCCCACAACTACTCACCTCCATTTGTAAATATTTTTGTATTATATCCACTAGTCGATTAGTGCTATCAAAAAATTCTTCATAAATACTGTAAGATTTAGCCTTTCTTAAAGGGCTAAAACACAAATCACAATTCATTGTTTTATTTAAATGAATTTTTGTGTAAATATTTTTATATTATTAAAATCTAATTAAAATGCACACCAATACCAATACAGACAATTGTCACTGCCTGCCACCGTCAGTCAGGGCACACACTAGCGACATCTACATTTATTTTGTGAACTACCAAAATTTTACACATTTCAACGCAGATGAAACAACATAGCAACGCAGATGACGTCAACGACTTTATTAACGAATTTATTTGTATCACAAGAAACAAAATTTTCATAATGTACTAGTAGGGGTCTCGGGGATTATGAAGCTTTCCATGAAATTTTTTCACTTCTCTTTTGTAAAAATCATTGTAAATGACCATTTTATCGTCTAGTTGTTCATTCGCTACTATATAGATACGAAACAAATATATATTTTATAATGAGTGTAAAGACAAATTTAAGAAAAAAATCATGAAAAACAGAAATCGTGAAATATTTTCTACCCCGCTTGCTTCTCTACCTCGTTCGAAATCATGTTGCATGAAATTTTCCCGCATTTAACCCGTATAGCTTGTCATTCACAGTAGACTCATTTCATTTCCTCAAAGTTTGGATTACTTAAAAAATATTGTTCGTGGGATAGCAGTGTCTATGTAATTTTGATCATATGTAGAACTTTTCAGAATTCCCACTACGTTAAATTATCTGAAAAAAAGTTTGTAAAATTTCCACGAAACTGCAATCATGTTATAAGGAACTGTGTTTAGAAAAAATAATAATATCTTAAAAAAGAAATGGATTAAACTTATTAAAATCACGCTTAAAAGTTCTATATGAGGAAAAAAAAATTAAAGAATTATGTTATGGAAGTTAACTGCAATTGTTCTGATTTTAAATATATTTTCTGTAGTTTTTAATTGATATTTGATTTCAGTGAATTGAAATCTATGATGGCGATAAAAAACGTTACAGCGTGACGCTTTAGAGAAATCAAATCCCTGATATATTCTGTTATCATATCGTAGTGATTGGTTTTTGCATATTTTTTTAAGAAGAAGCATTTGTAATAAATTTATTAAAGAGCTGCGGATATCTGTGATTTATTTTATTGAATTTACTTATTATTTTGGTACAAAACCCTCGGAAAAATAATGGCTGATTTAGACAAATGGATAGAAATAGTAAAGGAATGTAAATATTTACCAGAAAATGATTTGAAAAAACTTTGTGATCTTGTATGTGAAATACTGTTGGAAGAATCTAACATACAACCCGTTAGCACACCCGTCACAGTTTGTGGTGATATACATGGGCAGGTAAATTGTGTTGGCCGAAAATATATGTTCAAAAGAGGGTCGTTGTTAATTAAAGGTTTTTTTTTAGTTCTATGACTTGGAAGAGCTATTTCGCACTGGTGGTCCCATACCTGATACCAACTATATATTTATGGGAGATTTTGTAGATCGTGGTTATTATAGTTTAGAAACATTAACCCGCTTACTTACGTTAAAGGTAGGCAAAATTATTTAGATTCTAAGTAATAATTTTTAAGTTAAACTATCAAATTGTACAAAAATTTAGGCCCGCTATCCGGATCGTATTACATTGCTTAGAGGAAATCATGAATCACGTCAAATCACTAAGGTATATGGTTTCTATGATGAATGCTTCAGCAAGTATGGTAATGCTAATGCTTGGAAATATTGCTGTAAAGTATTTGATTTATTAACTATAGCAGCTGTAAGTGGTAGCACAATAATTTCTATGGTGACATTATTAGTAAGTTTTTCTCTAATTTAGATTATTGATGAAGAAGTTTTATGTGTTCATGGTGGTCTAAGTCCTGAAATCATTACCCTCGATCAAATACGAACAATAGAACGAAATGGAGAAATTCCCTATAAGGGAGCTTTCTGTGATTTAGTTTGGTCCGATCCAGAGGATATGGATTGTTGGTATGTTACAATTTCATACAAAATTATTAGTATCTGAACATTTTATTTTATGATTATTGACTGTTGTTTGATTATTACAATTAAATGTAAAGAAAATTTGTTTTTTGCAATACTCAGCAATGTTTAGTGTTCTAGCAATTTGTTTTTAAAAACAATGCTCTTAGAAACAAGTTGAACATTTAATAGAACCGTAAAATACACATGCATGCGCCTTGTTTCATACACAAACATATTTTTTACGCAAGAGTTAACATTTTGATACCTTTCTTATTTTTCAGGGGCCAAAGTCCTAGAGGAGCAGGTTGGCTTTTTGGACAACTGGTTACCAAAGATTTCATGGAAATTAATAATTTAGAATTAATTTGTCGAGCTCATCAATTGGTAAATGAAGGTATCAAATATATGTTTGACAGTAAATTAGTCACAGTATGGTCAGCTCCAAACTATTGTTATCGTTGTGGTAATGTGGCGGCTATATTAAGTTTTCAAACAGCTAAAGATCGTAAAACAAAAATATTTGTAGCAGTACCAGAAACGGATCGTGTAATACCACCACATAATACAACGCCATATTTCCTATAAAAGAATGTTCGGTAACAGATTAACAAAAAAAAAAAACAAGACATTTATAAATTTGGCATAAAATGCTTATAATTTTGTATGTAATTTAAATAGAAAAACATAAAATCCATATCTTATAAAAAAAATTATATAAACAAATTTAGTATTTTTTAGTTAACAAAAAAAAAAAAGAAAAATAATGATAAAAGGGACTTAATTAAGTCTTAGTTAAGTGGCTTTTGATTATACCGATATTTTCGTTTTATTTTTTAATGTTGTTTTTCAAACCTTGGAAAATTGTGTTAAATTTTGTTTGCTTTAAATATTATAATCATAATAAAATAATTAAAAAAAACAAGCATCACATTTGTATATACAAAACAGTTGTATATAAGTTGCATTTATTTATTTTTTCTTTACACAAAAAATGTAAAATAGAGGATGAGGGAGTGTTTGTATCGTGAAAATGAAATAAAGACTCTTAGTAAATACTTTGGTGCAAGATTTGTAATAATATAAAAAATATATGTGTTTTAAATTCGTTTAGACATACACATTTTATCAAATAAATAAAGTTTTATATCTCAATTAAAGATGAGTGAACAATTTGATATTAAGGAAGAGAGCATAAATATTTCTTCTGTTAAATTTGTCAGATGCTGCGGTGTGGCTATCAATGTTGGTGCAAACACTGTGGCCAAATTATGTTCATTCATTTTGTTAACGGCATAATGGGAGGCAACTCTAAAAAATAAGATTTTAAAAATAACTTTTCAATAAATAAATAAAATTATGCTCTTATTCTAGAATTTAAGCATTGCGTTTGTCCAGAAAATTTGTATGAGTTTTCCATATAAATTTTCTAGATGAACGTAACGTTGTTTCATGTTTTTATAATTCTTCGTGTGATTATTTTAATGTACCAATTGAATTTTGTTTATAGTTAAAAAAAAAATAAGAATATCAACATTATTCAGAGCAACAAAACATTGTTGTAAATTAACATTTTTGTTCTCATAAAAAAATACCAGTTTTGTCATCTTCATTTTGAAATGTGAATACTACATAGCTTTTTATTTTTTGATAATTAAAACGTCTTTTCTCGTAGTAGAGAATTAAATTATATAAGTTTTACCTTTGTAAATGCTCCATCATAAATTTTAAGCAATTATAATGAGCTAATGGTAATTTCTTAACAGCTTCTCTCATTTGTTTGATTTGTTCATCTTGATTATTGTGTCCTGAAATTGATTTAACAACTTTTTAGAAAAAAAAAATTAACATAAACTTACATTAACATAAAAATAAATATATTACACAATTTTTCATTAATTTGAAAAATTCGGTAATAAATAATTATTTCTATGTATATAATGTACTATTTAAATAAATGAACATTTTGTACAACTGTTTAATACTTACTGGTCGCATCCATAAAACTGGAATATGCTTGGAACGTTATCAATGGTAGAGGCAACAAACGTAAATAGAGTTTCAAAGTGCCAGCAATAACATTTATATTACCGTATGCCGATTCAGACATATTGGTTTTTTCTCCATCACTATCAAGAGCCAGCTTGAGAGCATCAATTTCATCTGCGAACCCTGAAACACGATATATACCCTCCTGAAGCATGCCACGAGCCTCCACTTCCTCCACACAGCGACGTACAACGAATGGAATGGCACTTTGATATAATTGCACAACTGTAGTAAGGTCGGTGCCAAAAACTCCACGAATACGTTTTAAATCCGGCACGCACTTAGCGGGCACTAATTCAGAACATTTTTGGTGAGCCACAATGCCACAATCTTCACATTTGACACCTTGGGCGGTAAACCCCCAAAGGAAATTTGCACATACTTCACACCAATTCAGCCCCTTAAAAGTGTGAACCTTAAAAGCATGTGCCTTTTCATATACCAAGGGTAGACATGAATCAATATCATTATCTTTAGATTTTATTAAATTTTGTGAATAACTATCTAATTCGTTAGAATCTGATATCTTTGCAGCAATACTTTGTGAGTCTCCCCCATCCTTTGCACAAGATGTTTGTTTAACCATAGATTTCCTTAAATCATTAGATAGAGCGCGCAATTTCCTTCGATTTAGAGTCATATAAGGACTTTGTTGATAACAATTACCCGTTTGTTGATTAATTTCTTGAATAATGGGAGCTGCATGCAGTTGCATATAAAAATTAACCAAGCCATCAGCAACCAGATCATGTATAGAATCAAAATGTTTGGACTGCTCTTGTAAATAATGACCTTCTCCAGCCTTAAAATATATTTTGTAATGTTTCGTCTTCTGATTAAATCGTAAACTCAAAGTATAATAATCCTTAGCAGTTGGACTGCGTCTAAGTAAAAATGTTCCATCTGTTTTATTTTTTAACAAGTGTTCAGCCTCCAAGTGTCCCATACGTCCATGATATTCGACACTATAAAAATTTGGAATTTTTTCATCCTGTTCGCAGGTATTGGTTAAAAACTTCTTACTCTGCAGAGGTTTGGGTGTTGGTGCTTCTAATTGTATTTTATACAATTCTGGTTTCCATACTTTTAGCACTGGCGAACTTGGTTCGTTCATTTTAAACGAAATTTTATAGCTATTTGCGTCTAGTTAAATTATGTGGCTGGATGTATTTTTTGTCAATTTAGAGATTCATATTTGTTTTTTGTATTATTTAAACTGTTTTTACCATAATTCAATTTTTCCAATTCGTCTTATTCACAAATGCAAAAATTAACTTTGTTTGACTTTTTCGTCGGGTGTGTTCAGTGCATTACAAATAGTTGTATTTCTTTAACTCTACGGGAATACCCTACCTTTACGGTGAGTGCTGCCAAATTTGGACGGCACAACTTACGACAAGTAGATCTGATATATATACGATAAGAGGGTACTCGGTATTTAAGAGAAGAGTAAACGTTTTTTTACGAGAACTTTACACGGGCAAATAAGTTGCAACATTGTTTTATTTAAAAATACGTTGAAATTTAACGGCTCATTAATTAAATATTTTAATTTCTGCTTTAATGTACACATTTGTTATTGAACTGATAGTATATAAACTTTAAACAAGAATTTTTATTCATAGGTGTAATGAATATTTAATGTTTATATTTAAGCTGTTCTTAAATGGCAATGTGTAAACTGAGAAATAATAATAATGCAAAATATATCTTGCAGGAGACGATTTTATTTTAATCGACTCAGTATATAAGATGAATAAGCAGTTTTTCCTTATACAGCTGAATGTATATACCTCGCGCTTTACGCGTCAGCGATTTTTGAACTATTTTCATATTGTGTATACATAATTTATACACATCGCACCGGTTCCTCTAAAGGGAGTCAACTCAAAATTTTCAAATTTTGACTTTTTGCAAGATAACGATATAGTGGTCACTGTAAAAATCTTTCATTATTTTCTTTACTCTTTCGCCAAAAAAAATATACAGAATCAACTAAAGAGGCATGTTTCGAGTTGTCCCCAAAAATCTTGTTATTTTTGGATTATCACTGAAAAAAAATTTCAAAAACAACTACTGTTGTAGGTCAATGGTAAACGACACTTGTTCCAAAACTTTTAACAAATTTTCAAATTATTATAATGATTATTATAATCATTTTCTAATGTGATATGTTCTTATTTCATATTTGTAACACAAGTTCAAGAAACAAAAAAGTTGTCCATTCTTATTATTAGAATAAAAAAAAAAAAGAAATAATGAGTGATGGAATTGGCGTCGACGAATTAATTACACCCGTTTACGGTAATACTCCAATTTGGGACAAATAACATAAACATCACAAGGATGGATTGCGTATCAGAAAACGTTGGGAAAACATTAGTTTGGAAATGAAGATACCATGTAAGTGTTAATCATGCGACAACAATCACATTGTCTTCGATCTGATCCTTGCAACTGCTCCCAACATATGCAAAAAATGTGTTGATATTCACATAATGAATATACAAAGAATATATGTACATTTTTATAAAAATCGTGACAACATCGATCAATTACATTAAATAAACGTAATATATCATTTTGCTTTTGTTTTGAGATTTGCGGTAAAGGTTTAACAATTTCTAACGTCGTTGTATCATCTAATTTTTGGATGGTTAAATTTATAGTATGATACTTTGAAAAATTTTGGAATTTATCAAAATACTATTGCTTCACAATATATCTGTGGCTTTGAACTAAAAGGGCCAATGTAAAAATATTGACTTTCGAGAAAATTGTAATTGAAGGTTTTACAAAGAATTTGTTAGTTACAACTTCAGAAAAATTCCAAGTTTTGCTTATCAACTATGGCTCAGACATATATCATGTTTGAATAGAATACAATAGTAAAATTAATTTTCTGAAAAATTCAGAAATTTAAAAAAAAATTGACATTGGCGCTTGTTGTTGCATAAACTTATGACCTTATTTAAATTTTTTTTGGCATCGGCCATCATATCAATTTTCTTGGTTGTCGTCAGACACTGTCCGAGCTATAGTCTGTGGGTAAATATTCATCAGCACTTTCTTGAAGCGGTTCATAATTTGTACTTTCCATGTCTTCAACATCCCTGAATGATGCTGATTCTGGAATATAACGATTGAAGTTTGTATAGTTTTTAAAATTTAATTTAGCTTCATATTTTAATTTATCACTTACCACTTCCGCCAGTGCCCGACATTTGTCGGCAAGTTTTTTTTACAGAAAAAATATCTCATTGTAAACTTGATTCATTTCGGTTTTTGAAGAGTAGTTAAAAATGATAAAGTACTTTAACTCTGATATTTCCTCCATTCCTGAACCAGACTTGGTTCAACATTATATAAATTCAAAACTGTTAACTTACATTAGACTCCTTATTTCGTTTTAAAAATATATAACATTAGTCATTGCTAAAATGGCCACAGTTGACATTGGCCTCTGGGCCAGGATTAGAGTTCTTATAGCTGTTGCTCTGAGTTAAATATGAACTTGGCTTTTTCAGCATTATGTAAGAGAGGAAGACCAGAAATCTAATGCAATTATTAACTCGAAACAGTGAAATGTTGACATTGGCCCTTTTAGTTCCAAGCCACAGATATAATATGAAACATCTGTATAAGAGGTAAAATAGAATATAACTATATTTCCAAAAAATGTCTTCTTCAATACAAACCTTAACATATTGGTGGAAAACGTAATATATATTTTTTATTTAAATTAATTTTATCTTAACTAAACTTCTTACGAGAAACTTTCTTGCAACGTTTCTATTTAAATCTGTCTCCTATAATTGGTCTGTCTATTATACTTTGTATAACAAAAATCTTAAATGTTCCACTGTTTCCTCGAATGTAGTATAAATACATTTTGTAGGTTGCGAATAACGTGTTCCTATAACTTTTGTGGAGCTTTTGCAGAAATTTATATTGCAGAAGAAATAAAAATAACCCGTTTAGTATATGATCCTAATCCCCAGTAAGTGTCACATTTAATTTTTTTTCTCTATAAGATATCCTTGTATTGCAATTTTGACGAAACATTAATGTAAAGGTATGTTTTCGACATAATTCAACTTATTACGTTTTCCTTTTTCGTCACAGATATGTTATTGTTGTAATGATGCATTTAAAGAAAAATCCAATACGAAAGAAATAACTGAATCATTTCAAAGGCAAACAAACAAAAAGTTAAATGAAAAGTGAAAAATGAAAATATTATAAAGAAAAATGAAATATTTTGGTATCGCCAAAAGTTTTACATTGTTAGTAGTAGTAACATTGTTTATAATATTGAGTCTAACACGCAGGTGGAGAGCATTAAAAATTCGGTACAGCCGAATTTAGCTTCATTACTTCTTTTATATAACCTACGTTCATTTCCTTTAGCTGCACACTTAAAAAAGAAATGGAAATCTCTTAGGGAGAAATTCCGCCAGGAATGTATGAAAATTGGACCTCTAAGATCAGGTTATCCGGGAATGTTTTCGGAGGAAATAGGTACCACTGAAGAGTTAACTTCTACATGGCAATTTTTTATGAAGTTAATGTTCCTAAAGGAACAAATAGAACCAAAAAAATTAACTGGAAATCTGCAACCAATCGTAGCAACGCCAACAACAACAGCGGCACAAAACAATGACAAGAGAGAATATATGTATGAAGAGGAAACTGTCAAACACTTCATTACTTGATGTTGATACCGACACAGCTTCAGATCATTCAAGAAGGCCAAAAAAAAAATAATTGTTCCCACCGGGATCGACTTTTTTGATTTAGAAGAGAAGTACGAATTCTTTCAGGTAGAGGCACAGCATCAAAAAGAAATGGATTTAGCACTGATGGCGCAACAAAAAGCAATTTCCCAGCTAATACTTGATATGAACAGGAACGCAGAAATGAGGGAAGCGCATAACGCAACACCTAACGGCAGTTTTTGTCTTTATATGCTATCTCTTATTAATAGCATAGAAGACAATGTTCAGCTAATCGAATGCAGACGTCAATTGCATGATGTTTTACAAAAATACTTACCACGTCATAATGACAATGAGAAATGTGAAACACTGTCGTGCAACGACTTATTGCTTAAGGTGTGTTTACACTATGTGTATTTTCCATGTGTAAATTCAGTTTTACGATCCATACGTCATTCCGTGTGTGTGTCAAAATTGCCGTTTTACATACAATTCATAATTTTTGCGTTCAAACGTACATATGTATTTCCGTATGACATAACCTCTAAATGTAAACAACAGCTGATTTAATTTGTGAATTTACAAAAAATTATTGTTAAAAAGAAAGATATATATTTTATATATTTTTTAATTGTTAATTAATATTAAACTATTTATTTTTCTCTCAATATTAATCTATATAATTTACTCTGTTTTTCTTTCGCCACAAGCAGTGTTGTATTTTCATATGTTTATCTTGCCAAAATAGAACCTGCTCTAATTGAAAATTTTACATATGTCTTGCAAAATGTGTTGTACATAAACAATGTTTGAAAGGGTTCACACTATGTGTACAAATTACACATGCTAAAAAAATAAGAAAAACACGAGCAAAACACGTAGTGTGAACGCAACTTTATTTGAAGACTTGTAGTTGAATGCTATTATTATATTTCATAAAAACTTCTAAACAACATTTAATTTTTCCAAAAAAAAAAAATTAACTAAATATTAATCGTAATAAGGTAGTACTTCCAAAAATTATATTCATTATACATATGTAGGTGAGTTTACGAATAAACCAATAAGAATGTTATTGTTTTTTCATTACTCTTATATTATTTGGAATTTGCATTGAAACTACTTAATAATTTATTATTATTAAAAAGTATTGAATATTAAAATATCTGAAATAAAAAAAAAAAAAAAATAAGAAATATATTTTTGAACTTTTCTTCTAATTCCATTCGTTGTCAATAATTTCAATTGCAGTAACAGAAGAAGAAATTTAAATAAGAAAAGGCAATTTTTAACAACAACAAATTACCAAAAACCCACCCCAAAATAACAACAAAAAATAAACCAAAACATATATTCCGGGAAGTGATAACATTTTTAAATATATACGTATTTTTAATAATTATCTTATTGTCTGTTACTCTTCTTATAGGCGTGACATAAATATTCTTCTTGAAGAAGACCAACAGAAGTTATAACAATTTTTAAAATTGAAATAAACTTAATTTTATAAAAAAAAATTTATCACGTAATTAAATCTAAAATTAAAAATACTTTGTCATATTCATTGTACTAAAACACTCGTCTATTTAATAAGGAAACAGAAAGTATAGCTTCCTCCACTTTTTAACGAATTCAATATCTTTGGCTTGGCTTTACTAAAGATAGAAGGAGCTGAACAGGAGAAGCAGCAAATATTTATATAAAATGCCATTAAGAAACGGTCTTTTCAACGTAGGTTTCGGCGTCAACAGATGAAAAATGAGGTAACCTTTAACACTATATTAGTTTATTTTGGTGGCGCGCATATTACCACTCCTAAAATAAAATTTTTTAAATAAACAATTTAAATTTAAATATACGAAATATTTGTAATAAATTATATACAATAAGCCCGTCAATTTTAGTAATTTTTTTGATCAATAATTTCATCGTTTGTGCTAAATCTCGTTCTACTAATTGTGACAACAAAACAAATACTTGCAACAAAATTATAAATTTTGTAGCAAAAATAAAACATGTAACAATGTTTATATTCTTTGGAAAAAAAATTTTACGCTTAACATTTCACTATTTTTCTCCATGTTCTTCACAGGTGTATGCATTTAAAATTTCAAAAACTTTGTTTATCATCAACTGTTACAAATGAAATTTTTTTAAAGAAAAGAATAACTTATCGCGACTTTTATCGTGATCGCAAAAGTAAAGGTAAATTTCACACAATTTATGAAGATATTCGAAAAGACCCACAACAATTTCAAAACTACACAGAATGAAAATTTCTACATTCGATTACATATTGAACAAAATTACCAACACGACAAGAAGTCCATTAAAAAGTCCATCTTCTTCTAATATTATAACGGCAGAACATAAACTAATACTAACGTTAAGGTTGTTATTGCTATTTTTTTTCCTCTTTTTCTTTTTTCCTCTTTACTTCAGTAGTAGTTGTTTATATTATTCTAATTTGAGATTCGGAAATATTTAATACAAAACATTTGTTTTTTTAGATATCTCGGTCATGGAATATCTTTCACAGCCTTAGCAATTTCATTCAGGCTTTAGTCAATGCATGTGTCCGGGTTAATTAAAAAAACTTTAATATCTATATAAGATAGCAGTCAATAGCTGTTCTGTAGATTTTCTCAAATTATGGCAATTCCTGAATTGAGCTGGAAAGCATATTGCTATTCGGTGTTCACCAAATTCGGGAAGTTTATACTACAATTATAAACACTTTCATTCCATACAGCTACAGGCAGTGGAAGATGCAAAATTAAGATTCATATCAATTGAGTTAGGAAGATATGGCAAATCGAGTGATGCATCAGTATTTCATTTATCGGAACTTCGAAAACAATTAATGACAAGAATATTTCTTCCGCCAGAAAAACCTCTTCCGGGTTCAGATACTCCTGTCCCTTACGTATTAATTGGTGACGAGGGGTATCCCTTGTTGGATTGTCTTTTAACACCATACCCCAGGAGTTTTTATACAGACGCTGAAAGCGAATTTTATAGTACATTTGGCAATCGGATATTTTCTACCGCAAAACTTGCACGGTAACACGAACACGTCGGCCATCAGCTAATTTTTCGGGTTTGCTGAAAATTAAAAATTTGATCCATGTACAAGTTAAATGTTAAAGCACGAAAAAATAGTTCCCTTATTTGCAATTTTGGCACCGAATTACTAAATTGTTCAAATTCAGGACGCATCATATTATAGTAAACCAGCCACACAGCATCTAAAGACATATTGGAGTCTAAAATTATCGCACCTGCAACAGACTCGAAAACACCACCTAATTAATGCTTTTGGTATTTCAACGTCTTCATAATATTAACCTCTTCGTTTATAGTATAACCGTTTTTTGAATGAATACGCACAAAACGATCAATAGCTTCGTTACGACCTGAGACAAGTGTCTAAAATATTTGTGGATTTCATGCCTTACAGCTAATTACGCAAATACGGTATTGTTAACTAAAGCAGATCTCAAATCGGTTAAGGCTCCAGGTGAATGCTGCCTAGGGTCTTCATACAAAAGCCTTATCAAATAATCCAATACAGCATCACCCAGAATTCTAAACACAATCTATTGAGAGTATGAGGCATAAATAATGGCTTGCAACAAGTACGATTTGCCGCGGAATTTATATTTCAAAGCTTGTTCAAATTTCGTATAACCCAGCGGTTCTTCACCATTGGGTGTATGTATAGTGTAGCAATAGTCAGGAAAAGTACTACTAGGTTCAATAGCTTCTTTAGCATCATATGCTATACTCCAAATAAGGTTTCAACGCAATCGGCAACCGATTTATCTATGTAAACGAGAACTAAAAATTAGTTTTATTTATTTCCAATATACATATGTATTTTATTTATATTTCGAGTTTTAATGAAATTACCTGGAATACACTATTTTTTCTATAAATTTATTTACTGTAATGTATTATGTTAAACACACTCACTTTAATTACATTATTATTTTGTTAGCAAATATCAATTATAATGTAAATCTTATTTAACACATTTATTTCAATTTATAATACAATTAACTGAAATAAGAACGCATTAATTTGCCCGCAGAAATTTCAATTTGTGACAGTGAATAAGCGGAGATAAATAATAAAAAAGTATACAACGTGTATAAGGGTGACAGCATATTATATTAATATAGTTGTTTCATCTGAAAGTCGTAAAAATTATATGAAAATTTCTGTATTTCGCAAACAAAAATGTAGATGTCGCTAGTGTGTGTCTTGACTGATTGGACGGTGGTAATAGTAATACTGTTTGTTAGTTAACAAAACATAAAATTGAGACGAAAATATTTTTTGAAGGAATTTTTGCATTTCGTAGAAAATAATACAAAGTTGGAAGTTTTAAACTATATTAACACAAAAGCAGTTAAAATAAGTGTAATTAATACAGAAATCATGAAAATGAAAGCAACTTAAACTAAAGAAATACATCGATGTTGCATCAAAAATAGACGTAGAAAATGTGCCGAAAAACGGACACGCAACCAAAAGACGAACTCTGATTTAAAGAATGACTGATACGTCCAAGACGTATATAGTTGTTGGAAGGAGGTGGTAAAAAAGATAAACAATTGATAGAATATCCACCAGCTGCAGACTAAGAGGTAGATGTACGGTTAGAAAAATCTGTAGGAAGACCTTGAAAAATAACCATAATAAATAACAAGAATATAAAATAGAAATTAAACAAAAAGAATGAAAGGAAAATAAAAAACAAATGATAAGAAAAAACAAAAGTTTAAAGTAAAAAGTGTGAAAAAGAAAATACTGAAATAATAAACAAAAAAAAAAAACTAATGTAATAAAAACTAATGAGTAAGAATAACAAGTAATACGAACCAAAAAAATTTAAGGGGGGCGAGTTAGAATCAAAGTAAAAGACAAATTATTTAATAATGACTACTATAACGTCTCAAAAACTATTGCAATCTATTATTTGCAAATATGTCTAATACGCAAAATACCTCAATGTCGTCCTCTTCCTCAACCCCGCCGACGAACCATGCCACCATGGTACCAATTCCCAAATTATCATCCTCTGACATAGATGCGTCATGTGGTACAACTGTTATTAATGGGCGTGAGGCCCGAAATTTAGCAGAAAAAAACCGGCGTGATAAATTAAATGCCAGTATCGGTGAGTTGGCTAAAATGGTGCCACATGTTGCTGATTCACCCAGACGTCTAGATAAAACCGCAGTTTTAAGATTTGCTACGCATGGTCTACGACTACAATATGTTTTTGGGAAATCTGCTTCCCGGCGAAAAATATCACATAAGTCGGAAACACAAACAATGACAAATACTCTGCTTCAGTTGCTTGATAGTTTTTTAATAACACTTACGTGCCATGGTCAAATTGTTTTGATTTCATCAAGTATTGAACATCTATTGGGCCACTGTCAATCGGATTTGTATGGTCAAAATATTCTTCAAATAACACATCCAGGAGATCAAGATATGTTAAGACAGCAACTCGTACCAAAAGATATTGAATCGTTCTTTACTGATTTGCATAGTTCGAAATCTGCAGCATCCATGCCTACACATTACCCACAAAAACAACAACGTTCCTATACCACACCAACACAACAAATTCAGAATGAAGATGATGAGATCCACGTAGAAAATAATGAAAATTGTTTACCCAAAATTGATGAAAAACTACGTGCAGATAAACGTTGTTTTACCGTTAGACTGGCACGTGCATCTACACGTGCGGAATCCAAGAAAATCTATGAAATTGTTAAAATCGATGGTTGTTTTCGACGTAGTGATTTTTCTGCCGTTGCAACTGATGCCGGTTGCTATCCTATAGTCTCTCAGCTAATAAGGCGTTCTCGTAATAATACATCTTCTGCATTGGGTAGCGGTGGTTGTGACGTCTTATCTGGGGCGAATATATTTATACCACATCTTTTACAGCATGATGTTATAGCTCAGGCCGCTTTACATGGTATCAGTGGCAATGATATAGTTCTAGTAGCAATGGCTCGTATTATACGTCCCGCAAAATTTATAAATTATTCTTTGGAAGCAAATCGTTTGGAATATAAGACTCGTCATTTAATCGACGGTCGTATTATTGATTGTGATCATCGTATTGGATTGGTAGCTGGCTATTTAAAAGAGGAGGTAAGTGTTGTACTTTTAAAAATCAATGCAAAACCACTCTATCTCTAACCGGTTATTGGTATTCGCTCACGAAATTTATTTATTTGCAATATAATATCCTGAAAATATAACATAACTTTAAAACTACTGAAAACTGTAAATTCAAATTTAATATAACTTTAATAAAAAAGTAATAATAATACCTACTGGCTCCCCAGCCGTAATGGAAAAGGCTTAAATAAAAAGTACAACAATAAGTAAAAATTATGTCCTGTACAGCAACAGCTTAGAAACTTCAGTAAAAATTAAAAGAAATTAACGGTAAAAACCGTATGGCTACAAAATATGTTATGATACAAAATTTTGTAAAAGAAAGACATTATTGGATTGGAAGAAAATACGTAAATAATGGGGTAAAAATACCAGCAACGGGCAACCCTCTCACAAGATATGATCTCTTAAATATTGAAATTACAATCCTGGGAATAAAAATTAGAGGCTTTCTAATTGAGTGCACCCACAACACAGTGGAGTAGGAACACTAGACTTCATGATCCTATAAAACGGAAGAATACCTTTTATATTGTAAAGAATTTTGTAAAAAATATCTTCTTTATATATAAAATCCATTGTGCGTGTAATGTTTGTAATCGTTTCAGGCCTAAAATACAAGACCAATCTTAACTGTATTCACACCATCAGTACGCTTGATGTTCCAAATGGTTTATCTCGTTTGTGGACTCTGAAGGTGGCGCTGTAATCAAGACATTGCGAAAAAAATTTTATTTAATGTCAGATTTGGGTGATATTTAGAATGTATATTGCATTGGCCATAAGAAGATATGGTCGAGTTAGGTGGCGCTGGTGTCGGACAATTACAAAAATCTATGTTCACAGGAACCATAAAAGCTATTGACCTAATATATACATCATACGTTCGATTTGAGTTCTTCCAATTTTTTTTTATATTTTGGACCATAATTTCGTTTCGTCCTTAGAAAATTTAGTAAATATGAATTGACCAGGCTGGAGTTATTTCTAATATTCAGTATGATTTTACTTACATTAAGCATGTATATATACATATTTATGTATGTTCGGACACAGTATTTCCATTTTATAAGTGTTACAACAAATGCATTGCACAAATTTATAAAAAAAAAATTATGTGAGTCCGATCACAGGGGAGATGTGTAAACATCTAGTAATTAAAATAAAACGGAAAGCGTCATCTATGTATCACTTATAGCAAACAACTGCAGGGGCTCTGCTAATATAAAATTATTTATTATTATTTATTATCTCAACTGGTTAATTTTTAATTTTTCATTCTTCGTTTTTCATTTTTTATTTTTCATTGTCAATTTTTCATTTTTTTTTTTTAATTTTTAATTTTTGATTTTTGATTTTTAATTTTTAATTTTTAATTTTTAATTTTTAATTTTTCATTTTTAATTTTTAATTTTTAATTTTTAATTTTTAATTTTTTATTTTTAATTTTTTATTTTTCATTTTTACTTTTTATTTTTCATTTTTCAGTATTTTTAATTTTTTTTATTTTTCATTTTGCACTCTTCATTTTATATTTTTTTATTATTCTTTTTTCATTTTTTATTTCTCATTTTTTATTCTTCATTTTTTATTTTTCATTATCCATTTTTTTATTTTTTATTTTTCATCAGCGACAAAAAGGTTATTACATATCATAATTTTTTCACCAATACAATCATAAGTCACACCGATTTTGTCTTACGTCTTACATGTTACACTGTTTTTGTGATTGTATTGTGAAATAGATTCTTTTTTAAAATCACTTTTTCATAAATTTAAAATTATAATCATGTAATTTTATGATTACATTACATTTTGGAAAAGAACTGCATGTATCTCCATGTTATATGCAACATGTAATCGATTCCTTTTCTTTTATAATTTTAATTAAAAATAAATTTTGTCACTGAAAAAGTTTATAGAATTTTTAATATTTTTTTTTAAATTTTGTATGTATTAAGTTAATCGCATAATGAAAAGAACAAATTGTAGATTCTATATTATTATGATTTTTTCTCTTTTGCAGGTTCGTAATTTAAGTCCATTTTCTTTTATGCATCAGGACGATGTTCGTTGGGTTATTGTTGCTCTGCGACAAATGTATGATTGTAACAGTGATTATGGTGAAAGTTGCTACCGATTATTATCGCGTAATGGTGATTTCATATATTTAAACACCAAAGGCTTTTTGGATATTGATAAAGGTAGCAATAAAGTTCACTCCTTTGTGTGTGTGAACACTTTGCTGGATGAGGAAGAAGGAAAACGAAAGGTTCAAGAAATGAAAAATAAATTTTCCATTATAATAAATGCCAAAGTACCAACGAATACCATGCAAGATGCAACAGCGTCACAAAATCCCCAACAATTAGAAAGGATCGTACTGTATTTGATTGAAAATTTACAAAAGCGTCAAATGACAAATTCCTGTGTTGTGGATGACATACATTCAGATAACGATGTTAAATATCATAGTAATGCACCACCGCTGGCTTTAGTGCCACCGGAAACGTCATCGGTAAAAAATTCAATTTCAAAATCTGTAAGTGTTGTAATTTCAACAGCAGCTAAAAATTTGGTTTTACGAAAAAATTGCAAAAGTAATAGGGAATATGATGAAATATCAACAAATAAGGAACACAAAAATAATGTGACGACAATACAAAATGGAAATATGCAGCAAAGAGCAAGTGTATTACAAATGCGAGTTAAATCCTCCCAAGATACAATCGGGTCATCTTCTAGTTCATCAAATCCTAGTTCACCTGAAATCTCTCAATCTGCTCAACATGTTTCGGTTTTAAAACGTCTGCATGAAAATGAAGACACTTTAACAACAACAACAACAACATTATTATCTCCCATTTCCCAAGAAGATGATAATTTAGATACACCACAACCAGCCAAACGTACTTCAATTATTTCATACTCCTCCCCTAACAACTCAGTAACAAATTCGTTTTGTTCATCACCACCACCTGCCAAGCGAAACGATGATGATAATGATAAATCCGATATTCATAATTTCATTTCATCGTCATTACGTCATGTTGGAGACTCATTACATTGTATAGATGCTCATACGTCAACATTACGTCAACAATGTTCCAGTAGTGGTATACCCACTTGTCTGGATAATAAATTGGATGCCATTATTATAGAACGACATAAACAAAAGGAACTTTTTGTAAATATCAAAAATGAGTATGAAGTATATAAAGAACAATTACCGCCTAAATCATCTAAACATACGACGCATAATACACAACAACAACAACGGGATAAACAGCTATCTTTGCCTGATATGCTTTAGTAAGGGGTTGTTTTTTTGTTAATTTTTCTATGTAAGTAACTACTACACTAGTTTTTTTTTTGTATTTAAGTAGTTATATCGGCGGCTTATATTCGATACGACTACCTGTAGTTTTTACTATTTTGACTTTTTTTTTACCAAGCAACATTAACAATATTTGAATGCAAAAAGGTTTATACAACATAAAAGTTCTAAAAACACGATATATTATATTTATTTTCCTATGTGGGAGATAAAAACGTTTTTTTTTTTAAATAATATTAATTAATATCGATGGAGTGAGTTTTTATTGCTCTCCTAAACAATTGTGTTTAATTGATAGTCCTTTTTGAATATAAGCCGTCGATATACATATGTATTTTCTTTCTCTATATGCGTGTCTGTATAATGTTGTCCAATTTTATAAATATGCAAGAACAAATCATAATTATTTAAAAGTATATTTCTGTTTAAGTTTGAAATTGAATTTTACTCTGATTTAATTTAAAATACCAGTCATGAAGTGCGGGAAAAAACGTTATATTAATTGGCACCTAAACATCTCCAGTACGACACTTCAAACATATATAATAAGTTACTTTGCTTATAAAGGCTTATTTTGTTTATCAATGCTTAAAAATGAACACATTTGTAGATATTCAGGTAATGGTTCATAAAATGTAAAAGATAAATAGAGTTTCTAATCTTAACAGACATTTTTATTAACATATAATTCAAAATGACAATATCATCCTATCTTTCCAAATTTATCAATTAGAAATTAAAATAGAAAACAGCCACCATTTACTAATTTCAACTGAGAACTATTGTGGTGATACTAAGTTATAATCAACAGTGAAATCCTCAATACTATTTATTTCAGAAAAATGTTCACTTAGTACTTGTTAATAATATTTTCGTAATTTACAATTTCAATAGTTCATTTTTAATTTTAATTGATATGTTGGGAATAATAATTGTTGTAAAATAATTTTTTCCAAACTCTGGTTCATTTCAATATAAAATCATTGTGATTAACAATTTCACGAACTAGAACTATTTGGAACTATTGGGAAACTTTAAAGACAGCCTTTATATGAAGCAAAAAATAAATTTTAATTATTTGTTCTACTGTGTATAGCAACAATTATGATATTAAAGCTTAAATTTTAACTTTTATACAAATATTTTGCCCAATCAAAAGTTAATTTAATATTTTAATCAACTGCCCCATTTAATTACACCACTCTTTTTTAATACAAATTCCTATTAAGTTGATAATATTTTCCTTAAAAAGTAACTCTTAAAAAATTATGTACATAACTAATTTAGGAAAATAAAAAAGTGTCTAGTTTAAATTTAAAAAATATATTTTTAGGCCAAGTTAATGTTTTTGTTGCTTTGTTGTTTTTATTTAATTTTTATCCCTTTTTTTTACATAAATATTTTATAAATACAAATAAAATTTAACCTTCCTTAAAAAAAAGGTGTCTGCTTCGTCAATAAACAAAAAAATAAAAATACGCAATTTTTAGCGCCTTACTTTACCAGTGTAGATAATTTGAAAAATACGGAATTTTTAGGGCCTTAACCTTAACCTTAACTAATTAATAAAAGCAAGTATATTTGTAAATCTCATAGCAGCAGAAATCTAGCATTGTTGACCCGTTGAATATCTGATGATGACCATATATGTTGTTGTTAATCTAAAAAAAAAACTTAAATATAATGTGAAGGACTTTATTACAAACTGTAAACTTTGTAACAATTTCATATAATAAACCATTTTATTAACTCTTAACAATGTTCTGCACCATAAAAATTTATAATTAATCTTCAAAATAATTTTGTTCAAAGAATTTTCGTTTAAAAATGATTTTTTCCATAAAAAAAAATATTCTCTTAAAGCCTTGTGTAACCTCCACATCATTGTACCGGAGCTATGCATCAAAAAGTTTTTTATCGCGATAAATAAAGTGACAATATTTTTTCGTTTTTTACTGTATTAAAATATTACAAATGGAACGCTCCTAATTGTTTAATAATGACAGCATTTAGCTTTAAATATAAAACGGTTGTTGTCTGTAATGAGGTGAATAATTATTATACTGATTGCTAGATGGGGATTACGTTTTCTACATTTTGTAATCACAGAGTAACTAAATACTATGTGTAAATTACAATAAATTGTTTTCGTATACATACGTACATACATATGTATATATGAAACAATCTTCGTTTTTGCATAATTTCGGGTTTACATTATGCCATTTTCAATGTCAATTGTTGTCAGTTGTAATTTGTAACACAAGGTACATTTGACATCTAAAATTAAATTGCCAAAATATTGTTAATGACGGCCGGATTTTTTTTTTGTAATTTTATAAAATGTAATGAAAACGTAATCGACAGAAAATGACGAGCGGTCAGTTGATGCAATTTTAGTGAATATGACAGTGAAAACCAGGCATAATGATTAATATTCATAGCATTAATTAAAATATAAAATTAAATTAAAACCAAAAAATAATTAAAATTTAATTAATGTTACAATTTCCGTTAATGGATTAATGAAATATGTACCTCTTATAATAATAAATATTATATATTTATAAATAAATTAAAGAAAAGTAAAATTTGTAAAAACGAACTCGGAAAGACTACTCACACTACTTACTACTCACTAACAAATAACGGTAGACTAGTTTTTATGGTACTGCCACGACCTTTTGTTGTAAATCTACGGAAATTTGACAGCCCGTGCACTTAAATTAATATTTAAAATTTTTTCAATGCAAAGTATGTTAAAAATTATACATATTAATACATACACACCCGATCAAAAGTATGGCTACATTTTGGAAAAAAGACATCAGTTGAAATTCGAAAATTTTCATTTGAAATTCCAAAAATAACAATTGAAATTGATAAAGAGTTCCATTTGCAATTGATAAAGAAAACTATTTCAAATTAAAATAAAAAAAATATCAATTGAAATTTAAAAAATCCATTTGAATTCTAACAAGCAAGAGTATTAAATTCGACTGCGCCGAATCGTTGATACCCTCCACACGTGTTCTAAGCATATTATTATAACCAAGGTTGTTAATACTAAAAGACAAAAAAGGCCAGATTTCACATTTCATGGCTAGATTTTTAACAATGATGTTTAAAATTAATTAATTTTCATGTTTTTTTAATTGAAAGCAATTATTTAATGCAATCAGCATAAATGTAAACACATACAATTACATTTCGTTTGTTTGTTTATTAGCGATGCATACACATTTTTTGCTTGTTGTTGTTCACATGTACAACATGAAAAGCAACAAGCAATCAAAAATGTGTATACATATCGCTTATTCATGCCGATATGCACATGTTCTGTTACGTATAAACATTTTTCACTGTTTTTAGTTTTTCATATGAAATTTTATCGGAGTATCTTTTCATTTTCATACGTCACTCCTCGGCTATTGGACCTAGAGTCTCCAAATTCAATACCAAACTGCTGCGGATTATGATTAACATTTTAAGCCTAAGTGTACGACCTACTCGACCTATTGCGGATAACATAATGTTTTCAAGAGACAGACAGATAGACAGACTGACGGACATTCCTAGATCGACTTCTCCTTTTATAAGGATCAAGAAAATATATAGTTTATGGGGTCTCCGGAGTTTATTTCGATGAGTTACAAACGAATTAACAAACTTATATATACCCTCTGCACAGTGGTACGGAGGGTATAAAAATATCAATTAAAATTTAAAACATGTTACCAAAACAACAAATACATTAGGGCAATACTTTTCTATGAAAATTTGATTTAATAGTAAAGTGAAAAATCCATTTTATGAATATATTAATCCTAGCTAAAAGTTATTTATACAATTACTGTTTGTTTTATACGTATATACATATATATTTATTAAATGGGGGCTGCTCTACTACATATTAAATCTAAATGACATAAAAAAGTGTTATTCTACTGCTTATGTTGTTTTGTTTACATTTCCTAAAGTTTAATAGATATTTTTTTGAATTTCTTTCCATATTTTTGAATTTGAATATACCAATCATCTTGTCTTTTTTTTTATTAAATACACGCATATGTCCTTATTAATTGCTAAGGATATATATATATAAGTATAATAGCGATGAATTTTTTGCTTTACTTAATTTTATTATAGAATGAATCAACTTTTATAATTGTAGTTAATTTCTAAATTTAATTTTTTATCTTAAGTAAAAACACAACCCCTCACATACTTATATTGAGGAAGTAGGCATTTCTCAACGCCCAACTTTAATTTTTAAACCCCCTTGTGTATGGGGTCCAACTTTTTATACCTCACAATTGTGAGTTTTTAAAAACCACCATTTACACACCATAACACACAAAAATATAATTTCAAATGGAATTCATATACCCTCCACACCACTGTCTAGAGGGTATATATCAGTTTGTCAACCCATTTGTAAAACATCGAAATATAAAATTGCGCCCCATAAAGTATATACACTAGGGTAACAGACATTTTTTTTTTGGAATATCAAGACGTGCGGGTCGGATTATTGTGACACTGGATCTAAAACTTTAGTGCGCAAAATTTGAGTCAAATCGGACAATGCTTTCTGGACGCGCATTGAGTTCAAAGTTCAAATATGAAGTTTTATGTAAAAATTATCAAAAAAAAAATCATTTCTCACAAAAATTTTGATATAAATAATTGCGTTTCAATTAAATTATTTAATAAACCATAATCTAGAGTAAATTATCTTTTTAATAAAACAACAAAATCTATTATCGGTTGAAAAACAACCAAGTTATATCAAGTTCCCCAGGCAATAAATGCTCGCAGACCACTTGATTAAGAAAATCGAGCTCACATTTTAAAGACATTGAAATAATTTACAACAACAATATTTTTGCATTCTCCTGATCCCAAAATGGTCTAATGTAAAGTACTATGCATCTCGTCTATTGTTATGTCGTTCTAAATTATTGTCAAAACGGTACAATAACGGTACCGCACACCGCAAAATTCGACCAAAATTTTTTTTCACACAAACCGCTGTCACCCTAATATACATATATTTTTTATTCTTATAACAACTCGAGTCGATATAGCGATGTCCGTCTGTCTGTCTGTTGAAGTCACACTCATTCACAAAATAAACCATTTACCTGGGCGAGGTTAGGATAATATTCTTTATCATTATTTCGAGAAGGTTGCTATTTAGAAAGGAGTTAAATCGGGTGCAATTGTGCCAAGATATGGCCTAAAATGTGGAGACACCTCTAAAAAATAACAATAACAATAGCGAAAAATGTTTATACTACGTACGTAACAAACATGTACATATCGGGCGATGCCTACGCACACATTTTTGTTTGCTTATTGTTTCTGTTTTTTTTTTTTTTTTTATATATGAACGAATGTTTTATCGATAACAGTAAGAGCATAACAAGATGGTTATGTAATTGTACATATGTATATATTTTAAAGTGACCATATATTTTATGCTGAAATCCGGGACCTGTTCAAATAAATATAAAAAAAGCTTAACGCATTCCTCAGGACATAATTTTCATAGTTTATTTAATTGTTCCGAATTAAAATATCATAGATTTTTCATTTTATTCATTTAATTAATATATAAAAAAAAAAAATTAACAATAAAATAAAATTATTATTCTTTTAATTTTTTATTACAAGAAATATACTTAATAAAAATAAACTAATAACAATATTTCATAAATAAGTGTAAATATTTAAAGTACACGTTAATTAAGCGTATTTTTCTGCTGAGTGAATTTTTTTTAGTAAATCTTCATTACTAGAAATAAACATAAAATTCTTCACATGAATAGGAGAAATTACATTTCACTTGCAGTATCGCTTTTAATGTATCCACGCTTAACTGCGTTTTTTCAGTGGTCCAATACTTATTCACCACTGCAAATACTCGTTCGGTGGTAGCATTAGTACCTGGTAAGCATAATGCAAAACCAACTATTTTGTTAATATTTTTGAACGGTATATTATTTGTATGAAAGTGATTAAATATTTCTAACCACCTTACATCGGTTGGAATTTTTTCATCATTCCAAGCATTTACTTTTGCTGTATCAACATATTTTTTTACATATGTAATCTCATCAAAAAGTTCTCTTTCTTCTTTATCAGCATCGAACATTTCCAAATTATGATTAAATTTTGAAATAAATTCAAAACTTTCTTGTACATTTTGCCAATTAACAATGCTTTTTCGATTAATCCATTTAAAACAATAATAATGTTCAAATTGTGATATACGAACTTCTAAATATTGAATAAATTTTTTATAAAAATTATTCGTATTGATTTTGAAGGAATTTGTTTTGGACCAACCATTTTCTTCTAAATTTCTTAGCTGACTACGGACATTTAGAGGTAGATACTGTATATCCATTATTTCTTTTAACTTTTAACTTATTTCTTTTAAATTGTATATTTCTGTAAAAACTTCCATAATTGTAATTTTGTCACCTTCGATACTCTTCACTGTATTGTGAAATATTGCTGCCTGACTATGCATAAAATATAACCACAATTCTGAGCTATCTTCTTCGAAAAATTTATGCAGAACTATTGGACAGTTGTCGATGGATAGGAAATATGATTTTAAGGGAGCATATAATTTTAAAATTCGTTCAATGGCGGGCATCATAGCCAACCACCTGGTCTTACTGTAGCCTAGCAAGCGCATGTATTCCACCTCTGCATCTTCACAGAACTCTTTTAATAATTCAACCCTTACTGTATATATATAAAAGTGACTGTAAACTTTAATTATGATTCCTTCAATATCAATAGGAAGTTGATCTGCTGCTGACTGAATAGTATTGTGCACTATATGTGCAGCACAATTCTGAGCTATCACACAATTCTGAGCTATCTTCTTCGAAAAATTTATGCAGAACTATTGGACAGTTGTCGATGGATAGGAAATATGATTTTAAGGGAGCATATAATTTTAAAATTCGTTCAATGGCGGGCATCATAGCCAACCACCTGGTCTTACTGTAGCCTAGCAAGCGCATGTATTCCACCTCTGCATCTTCACAGAACTCTTTTAATAATTCAACCCTTACTGTATATATATAAAAGTGACTGTAAACTTTAATTATGATTCCTTCAATATCAATAGGAAGTTGATCTGCTGCTGACTGAATAGTATTGTGCACTATATGTGCAGCACATCGTACACCAATAATTGGCTTCTGAATACGGTTCTTAAGTTTACTATATACATTATTTGTTCCATTTCTAAGTAGACCACCAAAGTTTGTGTTTGCATTATCTGCGCAAACAGCTACAATTTTATTTTCTAAACGAAATTTCTTCAATATTTCTATAATTGAGTTAGCTATTATTTCCGAATTTTCACTTGGAAGAGATACAAAATCTAAAAGTTTAATTTGTAGACCTTGTTTGTAATCAAAAAAAACGAATTAATGACGGAAATAATTTAGTTTCTTTATGATTTGACGCATCTGTAAATATTGTAATGAAATCAATATTTTCCAAAGTTTTCATAAGTTCCTGAATTGTATAAGGTACAAATACATTTTTTATAATCGCTTCGGTTTTTGTGCGAGCGCAAGTAAACTTTGGCTCGAATAATGTACGAATCAGCTTAGATGTACAGTCCATTGATCGGAATGTTTGATTATGCATTATATTGTGATATGCAAAAACTGCTTCGGCGCTAGCTAATTCCTTTTCTTTCGAACCAAATTCAACTTTTCGAAAATAACAATTTAATTTGTTTGAAGAAGCTGAAGCTAATAATGCTCGTTTATGTACCACCCGAGCCAATCGAGAAGTCACTGTTACATATATCACAATGAACACTATTTTCAATTTTGCTTTTTTTTATAAAAGAGAATTCCTTTTTCAACTCGTCAGTAAATGTACATTGGCGTTTCTTGGACATAATTCTCTGGAATTTGAGATTATTTTTTTTATTTAGAATTTATATTAGAAGTAATATACATATTAAAAATTAATGAAAATATAAATACAAACCTTTTTGTGGACACAATTATAAAAAAAACTTTAAACTTTTCACTTTTGTTTTGTACACTTCAACTTTTTAAACTGAAATAGCAATTATAGAAATAGATTTTTTTTTTAAATACTTAAGCAATGTGATTTCGCTAAAAATTCATGACATACTTTAATTGCAACAGTTGAATTTTGAATTTAAATAATTGTTACCAGTTGAACCAAAGCAGTGTTATTTAATTGAAAAAGTTACTTTACAAATAGATAGCAATAATAAGGTAAGATGTACAATACGGGACACTTTACGGGACAATTTTCAATGCAGGACATACGATTAAAATCCGGGAAAGTCCCGAATAATCCGGGACGTATGGTCACTTTAATATATTTACATACATTTACATTGCTTTCAATTAAAAAAGCACGAGAACACCTAATTTTTTTTGTAATTATCTTATTTATTTTAAACATCATTGTAAACAATTTAGCATTATAATGTGAAATCTAGCCTTTTTGGTTACTTAGGGTTGACATCCTAGGTTATAATAATATGTGTGTTAGAACGCTGTTCGAGGGTATCAAAGATTCGGTACAACCGAATTTAATACTCTTGTTTTTTAATTTCAAATGACATATTTTTGAACTTCAATTGATATTTTTTTAATATAAATTATCATTTTTTTGAATTTCAAATTGAATTGGTGAATTTCCATTTACTTTTGTTTAAATTACAATTGAAAAATGTGTCGTAATCTCATTCATGTTACGCTACAACAAAAATAAATTTTATATTTATACATTAATAACTAATGGACTTACACAATGTTTAAAGACTCGCTGTAATAATACTCCAGTTATATGATATTAAATATTCACTTTGAATGGGAGATGCCACCTTCACTTGATAATTCTAAAAGTTTAGCCATTTTGCCAACTATATAGGCTGTTAGACAATGAAGGTGTCTAACAACATAAGTAAGTGTAAGTAGATTTGCATTGTTTGCACTGTTTTCTAGAATTGTCAATTTGTTTGTGTTATTATCTATTATCTTCTATTAACATTTGGTGTATTTGAGCCCTTGTAGTTTGTTCTAACCGAGCTGTAATGTTAATGTATTAAAGAAAAAAAATAATGAAATGTTTGTAATATTTTTGCAATTATGAGGAAGAAATATGTTTGTATGTAAATTTATAGTATAGTATAATTTAGATTGTAGCTAATAGTTTCATAATTAACATACAATTTTCACTCTTAAAATAGTTATTAATATATGTAAAAACAAATATATTTTTAATCAAAAACATTGTATACATAATTGAGTACGTTAAATGTATGTTTATACTCTTCGTTTAACATAATGTAATTATAAACAACAAAATAAATTTGCTTCTATTTATTTAAAAAATAAGACTTTTATTAATAAAATATCATAGATTATGGCCAAACAGTCTTTAGACCAGTACTTCTATATGAGCTGCCGCTAAAAGTTTCTAAAACTACACATTAAAAGCAACCACACAAAAGGTTGAATAAAAAAATTATTGTTGCAAATATTATAGCGATTAATATTCTGTACCATCTTAAATCAAGCGTTTAATAGAAATATTTTCAGAAGATTTATAAATTTCATAAGCAAGCGTTTTATATAAACGTTTTTAGAGAACTTATGATTTCAAAATATTAATCGTTAATGTTGACTAGGCTCATTTTATTATCGGAGGTGTTGTCTTGAACCGACGTCTGCGTTAAAAAGATTTAAAGAAGATATCTGTGGTCGTAAGGCATACGAGTAACATCCAAAGTATGTTTGTCACGTAATCAATAGAGCATTTTTTAAATTAAAATCTTTGCTTGAAATCCGGTTATTACGATAGCAATAAGGTTGTTGGCCATTAAATTTTAATGTAGAAAGTGTTTATAACTAATTGGGTACTGGGTAATAATTGAAGTTTAATGATTTTGGCTCGTAAAATCAATTAGTTTTGTTGTTATTGCAAAATCATAAAATTAGGTTTTGGGGTATAATATCTCTTTATCTTTGAAGCTAGAACATTAATTTTGTGATATACAGCTGTGTGCAACTAATTAGGAATACAATACTATCCTTTTAGTACATTTCGTTCTAGTTTAGTCAATTTAACTCTTTATTCAGAAAAATAAATGTTATTGTATCAAATAAATATATATTGAAAAAGTTGTATCCCTGCAGGAAGCCTGGGGTCAAGTGTCCCCAAGTCACCACTTTTGTCTACTATTTTGTTGACATTGTCAACTAAGCGTCTACACTATTTACTTTATCTGTCAAAAAAATTTTCCATAGTGAAGTTGGGAGTTCTGTTTCTTCCTGATTTCTATAGTTTTGTTTGAAAAACACGTGGTTGGACGAAAACTAAAGTTTTAAAATAAGATATAAAAAAATCGAATATAAAAGGTAAATAAAAATATATTTTATAATAAATCAAATAAAAAAAAAACATACTAAGTAAACGAAGTTATAAAAGAAAAGTAAAAGAACAATCAAATTTGTACAAGAATATCTGGTTCCAATTTTTATACCCTATACCACTATGTGGTTTGGGTATAATGACTTTGTGCTGCTGTTTGTAACAACCAAAAATATTTGACCTAGACCCATCTTTAATTATACCGATCGAATCAGAATCACTTTCTGAGTTGATTTAACAATGTCCGTCCGTCCGTCCGTCCGTCTGTGTGTCCATGTAAAGCTTGTAATCAAACTGCAGGTCGCAAATATGAATATATTTTGATGAAATTTGGTATATAAGCTTCTATCGGCTATGGGATGAACGCTATTGAAATTGGTGAGAATCGGTCCATGTTCAGACCTAGCCCCCATACAAATTACCCATATGAAATCGACATAAATTGCCATAAGACCCAAATTGTCATATAGATCTTACTCAAATTGGGTTTGTATGCGTTCATTACATCCACTAGTGAGTAGTCCAAAAATTATCCCTTTGACCCCATATAGAGCTGCTTCCCGATCTTCACTTAAATCTATTAAAAAACTAAAATATTGCACTGATTCTTCTCAAATTTTGTTTGTATATATTTTTGCAAAATACAAGAGACTTTACCAAACATGATCAGGATCGGTCCATTTTTGGACCTAGTCCCTTTATAGATATAGCATCCGATATGAACTTTTTCATATCTGCAGCCAAAAAAATTAATAAAAATCCCACTCAAATTTGGTTTTTGCTTATTTTCAATGTCCAGTAGGGTTTCTAAACGCATGGTATGGGGTATCGTACAGTCGGTCTAGACCGACTACAATTTTCTTACTTGTTACATATGGTCCCATGAGAACTACCTAGTCACTAGTAAATCTCTGGTTCCAATGTCTACACATGGTCCCATGAGAACTACCTAGTCAATACTTAATCAATAGTTCCAATGTCACTAGTGATTTGGTAGGTATAGTTGGTCTGGGGTATAGTTGGTCAGTAGTACTGGTGACAAAGTCAATAGTGAATCAGTACTGTTTCACTATTGACATTTCCTGCAGGGATTATTTTCAAATACGATTTATATCAGTCGTGTACATAATTAAGGACACATCATAAATTTTGTAAAAGAAACAAATATTAATGAAAAAAAAAAAAAATCATGTGAGTCCGATCACAAGGAAGATGTGTAAACATCTAATAATTAAAGAAAACATCAACATCATATTTTCCAGTGCATAAAAAATAAGTCGATTATGCTGTTTTCTGAAATTCAATTGATGTTTTCTGAAATGCAATTGATGTTTTCTGAAACTCGAATGATGTTTTCTGAAATTATATTGATGTTATCTGAAATTCTATTTATGTTTTCTGAAATTCAAATGATGTTTTCTGAAACTCGAATGATGTTTTCTGAAATTATATTGATGTTTTCTGAAATTCTATTTATGTTTTCTGAAATTCAATTGATGTTTTCTGAAATGCAATTGATGTTTTCTGAAATACAATTGATGTTTTCTGAAATTCTATTGATGTTTTCTGAAATCCAATTGATGTTTTCTGAAACTCGAATGATCTTTTCTGAAATTATATTGATGTTTTCTGAAATTCTATTTATGTTTTCTGAAATTCAAATGATGTTTTCTGAAACTCGAATGATGTTTTCTGAAATTATATTGATGTTTTCTGAAATTCTGTTGATGTTTTCTGAAATTCAATTGATGTTTTCTGAAACTCGAATGATGTTTTCTGAAATTATATTGATGTTTTCTGAAATTCTATTTATGTTTTTTGAAATTCAATTGATGTTTTCTGAAATTCAATTGATGTTTTCTGAAATACAATTGATGTTTTCTGAAATTATATTGATGTTTTCTGAAATTCTATTTATGTTTTTTGAAATTCAAATGATGTTTTCTGAAATTCTATTTATGTTTTCTGAAATTCAAATGATGTTTTCTGAAACTCGAATGATGTTTTCTGAAATTATATTGATGTTTTCTGAAATTCTATTTATGTTTTCTGAAATTCAATTGATGTTTTCTGAAATGCAATTGATGTTTTCTGAAATACAATTGATGTTTTCTGAAATTCTATTGATGTTTTCTGAAATCCAATTGATGTTTTCTGAAACTCGAATGATCTTTTCTGAAATTATATTGATGTTTTCTGAAATTCTATTTATGTTTTCTGAAATTCAAATGATGTTTTCTGAAACTCGAATGATGTTTTCTGAAATTATATTGATGTTTTCTGAAATTCTGTTGATGTTTTCTGAAATTCAATTGATGTTTTCTGAAACTCGAATGATGTTTTCTGAAATTATATTGATGTTTTCTGAAATTATATTTATGTTTTCTGAAATTTTAATGATGTTTCTGAAATTATATTGATGGTTTCTGAAATACAATTGATGTTTTCTGAAATACAAATGATGTTTTTTGAAAGACAATTGGAAAATATTTAGAAAAGAACATATTATAATTTTTTCACAAATACTATCAGATAAAGTCACACCGATTTACACTTCAGCTCACACCGATGTGTTACGCTGTTTTTGCGATTGTGTTGTGAAATAGAAATTTACCCCCCTGCGCGTATAGATGTTTACACATCAAAAAAATGTTTTGTTGCTTGGTTATCGATAACTGCTTTACATCTGCAAGGCATTAAAGCCACCAAATTTTCACGCTGTTTGGAATGGCTTCCCAGGACTTTTTTGTTTCGGTGTAGAAACTATCACAATTGCCTATCTTTAACAAGCTAAATTATATTTTTAGAAGTTGCTATAAATGCTCAATTGGGTTGAGATCAGAACTACATGAAAGCCAATCAATAACAGTAACCGAATTGTTTATAAACCATAGATTGACGTGTAGAGCCGTGTGCTTCAAATCATTATCTTGCTCAAATATGCATGTTGTCGACATATTTTCGTCAACTTAAGGCATCGTTGTATCGTTTAAGATTCTTACATATTACAATTTGTCCATAAAAGCTTCAATTTTGTGCAGCGGTCGACGTAACGACATAGCACCCTAAAGCATGATGGACCCTCCTAAATGCCTCAATATGGCCCGGGTGTAGTTTGGATCAAATTCTTTCGACTTTGGACCGAGAAAATAATTTTTGCAATCGGGAGAGTCCCTATTAATTTTTGTTTCGTCCGAAAATAATATTTATATTTATTTTTATTTATTTAATTTGGTATCCCACTCAACAAGACATGTAATCTTCAAACAGAGTAGGTTCTAATGTATGTTAAATTGAATTATGATGTACAATGGAACTTAAAGCTATTATCACCATATTTAAATTTAATAAAAAAGAATTAAAAAAACTGACGTTAAATATGAATATTAAGCACTCCATTCCACAGAGCTCCAATGGCGATACTTTCTTCGATCAGACAATAGAGGCTTCTTTCGGGAAATTCTTCCAATTCTTCTCGTAATCGTCGTTTTACCGTATATACAGACAGTTTTGCTTCATTTTCATCAAAGATTGCAATCCGAATCTCATTTACGGATAATTTTTGCATCTTCTCGAGCTGTTGTAATTCAGCTTCATTGTTTACGGGCCACCTTCTTTGTAGTTGAGTGCTTCTTGAAATATTTTAGTTTAGTTTTAGAAACTTAAGGCTGCTGCGATGTTCCGGTAAGTGCATCCGTCCTGTTGCAATTGTACATTAATCTTCCGAGTACTGATTTTACGCATTTAAAACATGTAGTCAAACAAGTAGTTAATACTTTCCAAACACTGAAAAGCACTCCATGTAATTACAATCATTTAAATAATTCAATGATAATTCAATTCGGCTTGAACATAAAATAAAAAGTCAACTAAAAAAAATTTACTTGAATTTTCAAATATAAATCAAATTTATCACTGTTCCTACTTTAGTGCACGATTAATTTTTAAAAAACACTAGAAAGAAAAAATAAATTTTAGATGATTAGAGTAGAATTAGCTAAACAATATCATGTTTTAGCGTTTTATTTCATGAATATTAATATCACTATTAAATTATTGTACACTGTTGTCCCTAATTAGTTGCACGTGGCTGTATCTTCATTTTGTCCTAACTCGAGTTCTGTTGTTTTTACTAGAGCCCACAGATAAGTATATCATAAAATAAAACAAATACTGAAAACTTAAAAAGAATATATGTATTAATTGCCCTCAAGCAAATTATGTTTTTACCTTAAGTCATTGATCTTGAATATATACAAAAACTACATTTGAATTATAATTTTTTAATAAATTTATATTAATTACATTATTAATAACTTAACAATTAACTGTCAGCTTGAAAAGAACAGCACCAACGAAAAAAATATGAGCTTTTAGTCAGTCTAGACCGACTTAATGATATCCTTCCTATATCATGAATTTCTGAAAAGGATCTGAGAATGGAGATCTGAGAATGTTGTATGGAGATGTGTTTGAAATCATATCGATTGTTAATATTATATGGGGATTTAGTCCGATGAAGACTGTAGTTAGAGATTCACATATATAGTTCACTAATGCCATGTTTGGCATGCTGTTATAGGGACTCTGCTTATTTATGGATTAATTTTAAGTCATTTTAATTCGGTGTCATAGGGAATTTTTGTATGTGGATTAGGTCTAAACATGCTTTTCAATTTTTTAATTTCAGTATCGATCGTTCTTAAGCCGATCAAAGTTTATGTATAAAATTCCATCCACATTTATAAACAATTTCTGAGTCGATCGGTTTAATAAAAGTTTTTAATAACTAAAGTGTTGTGAGATCTTACACCGAACAAATTATTACGATAAAATTTTAATGAAATATATATTTGTATGATTAAAGCATAAACATCGACAGTGATTGAGACCACCAAATGGGATTTGCAAGATCAATTGAGGAAACTGGATCAAAACATCATTCTTACCAATTTCAATAGAGTTTGTTCTTGTTTGTACCAATTTTATTACAGGTTATTCTTAAAGACATTTTTATCTTATTTACGAACCAATTTTATATAAAAATAACTTGTAATCCTAACCGTGGATCTCTTCCGTCCCTTTTATTGTTCAAATACTCTCTGTAATAATTATTAGACTCACACAAAGTTTTTAGGCTCGTACTTTAATAATACTACTCATATATGATATTAAATATTTACTTTGTATGGGAAGTACCATGTCCCCTTGTTAGATCACGCCCATTTTTGGCTCAAATACTCACGAAATAATTTATGGACTCATAAAGTTTCAAGTTTCAAGGCTAGTGTAACGCCCACCGGTACGATTCTGCCAACTTTTCCACAACTACTTACATTAATAACAAATGACCGCAAACAAAATTTCAAGACTCTTGCTATCATAATGTTACATATCGAGAGGTTATATTCAAAACCCTCTATCTTAAATTTTTACGAAAATTACTTTTTGATTGTAAAATATTCGGTAAAATGAACCTGAGCTATGGTACTAATTAGGATATAAATAATCTAACCAATAAAAACAAAGTTTTTATTAAAACTCTTTCTTTCCTTATGCATATGAGTTTTGAATCTCTCCGTGAATGTGCGTGACTGTGCGTGACTATGTCCAATTTAATCTTTTTTTACTGCAAGTCTATCGACCAAGTTTAAGATCGATCGTGACTATGCGTGACTGTGAGTGAGTCGAAGTTAATCTTTCTTTAATGCAAGTATATCGGCCAAGTTTCAAATTGATTGAATGAGGAGAAATTCGTTTTAAATCTCTCCGTGACTGTGCGTGACTAAGTCAAAGTTAATCATTTTTCACAGTAAGTTTCACATCGATCCGATGAGGGGAAATGACATTTAGATCACTCCGAGACTGTGCGTGACTATGCGTAACTGTGCGTGACTAGCTCAAAATTAATCTGTAGTTACAACAAGACTAAGGGCCAAGTTTCACATCAATTGGATAAGAGGGAATGGGGTTGCCCCACGACAGACAGACAGACAGAGAGTATGAGTTAAAAGAAAGAGTTTAAAAAATAAAATTTGGTGTTTTATTATCATTTTTGTTTCTTCTCTATCTTACGCACCTATTTTTTTTTTATTTTTTTTTTTGATTTTGTTCACAATTTAGTGAGAAAACTGAATTGATTAAAGTCGCGAATTCCATACAAAAATAATATTTTTTAATATGTGTGTGTTTGCTGCTGTTCTATTTATGTAATAAGTGTGTTATAGTAACTGCTTTTTGGCCACTGATTTCAGATATTAAGTCAGGTTTTATATCGGCTATATTTTTCAATTTATCAATAAAAGAGGAGTTTAAACAAAAATAAAAATTTAAGGTTATTTGGGATGCTGAATTCAAATCTGCACTATCAGCTCGACTTTTCGCAATATACTGTTATGTCCAAAATTAAGTCACTTCCACTACATATATTGGAATAACTGGAAAACGGTTCACCATATCCAGTTTAAAAAAATCCAAAACTCGTCAACAATATTATCTTTAACTCGTGCTTACATTGGTTTTAAAATTGCCCAGTAATTTCAGAGATATCGATGAAGTTTTGAAAAAAAGAAAAATTAAAAAAAAATACGATTAATAACTGTAACTTAAAAATGTGAGCTGATGGAGAAAAATGGAGATCAGATTTGAAGTCAGCGACCTCAAATTAGTAAAAAATTGCAATAAAATTCCAGTCAACACTAAAAAGTTCAATTAACAATTAATTTTTAAAATAGCTATATATGTCGGGTCTTGATTATAATAACTGTGTTCCTAATTATGTAAAATACTATCTTCAAATGAAGATACGAAAAACGTATGTATAACAGGTATGTGGCTTATCTTAAACATTTGGTAGAAAAAAAAGCAAATAATCCTTTTGCACAGACTCTGAAAGACCCCAAAGAAAAATGGGATTAGCGTGGTCATAAAATTTTTGTATGAAAAGTATTTTAAGACAATGCCAAAAATTTGGAATATGTCGTGGAAAATCAAACAAATGTAAACAAAATCCCAATGTTGCGAATTCAAAAAAACTGGAAAGTTTTATTTTTACCCTACCTAACCACAAGGAATCATTTCATCCTTTACATTTCTCTCCACTTTGTCTGTAAGGGAACTGTTATACGTTCAATATATATTGACCGCGATCCAAATATCACAATATATACTGAACGTGATCCATTTCAATGGATTTCAGAATAGGAGGCCATTTTGCGATATGGATCGCGATCCAAATATCACAATATGTATTTAACGCGTAACAGTGCCCTAAACGTGGATATGAATAAATGTTGGTTAAAAGCCAAACCGCCAGTTACTCCATTTAAAATAAAAATTTCGGAAAATAAGGCGCTTTGAAAAGAATATTTTGACAAATTAGAGAAAATGAAGAGTGACTATTGTCGCAAGGACACCTATAAATTATATATCGGAGCAGCTTTAAGAACCAAGGCTGATATAAATAAGATTTTGTTGCAATTACTGGTTATAAAAAGAGGTTCAAGCAGTTTCGATATTCACATTTTCTAAAATTTTTGAAGAAGAGAATTTGGACTTATATATGCCTCGTAAAGATCAATGCGAAATTTGTGTTGAATTTAAAGCTTATCAAATTACAGCTGATGATTTCAACGTGCATATTTTAAATCAAAATCGAGCACAGTACGAAAAAAAATTGGACAAAATTGAAACTGAGGACGGTAAGCGCCATGTTTTCACAATGAATGTACAGGCTGTACAATTGTGCCCTGAGACAAATGCTTCAGCAATTTACTTCAAACAACGTATGCCTGTACACAATTTTACTGTTCACAATCTAGTGTACAAATTATTGGTGGAGTAAAGTCAGTGTTTGTTTCATGAATAATAAATCATTTAGTAACGTTTTTCTTGTTAGATTCATTGTGTGATTCCACAAGAATACTATTTTTTTAATGACAATTTGAAAATAGATTCAAAAATTAGTATCGTGATATAGATAAAAGAGAAAAAATGAATCCACAATATTGTGTTATTTTCAGAGTTCAGAAAAAAACACACACTGAATAAAAAACTCGTACATATATGTAAACAAACATAACTTAGACCAACACACACATATTTTTATTTTCATATCAATTATGTTTGTTTTTACATTTTCTTCGGTGCCCAACACAACCACGACTGTGTTCGTTTTAATATTTCGTTATTTACACGAACATTTTTCTATCACGTACTTTTTTTTTCAATCACACATAAAGCACACATTTTTGAGTGTTGCTTTATTTGAAGTTGATGTTCTGGTACGTGTAGTGAAAAAAAACACAGAACATGTAAAATAAACAGGTTCGAGTTCAGTTATATTTTAAGTCGTGTTGTGGCTCGTGTAGTAAGAAAAAACACAACATGTACAATAAACAGGTTCGAGTTCAGTTATATTTTAAACACGACTTAAAATATAACTGAACTCGAACCTGTTTACTGTACATGTTCTGTTGTTTCTTACTACACGAGCCACAACACGACTTAAAATATAACTGAACTCGAACCTGTTTATTTTACATGTTCTGTGTTTTTTTTCACTACACGTACCAGAACATCAACTTCAAATAAAGCAACACTCAAAAATGTGTGCTTTATGTGTGATTGAAGCAAAAAGTATGTGATACAAAAATGTTCGTGTAAATAACGAAATATTAAAACGAACACAGTCATGGTTGTGTTGGGTACCGTAGAAAATTTTGAAACGCACATAATTGATATGAAAATGAAGATATGTGTTGGCTGCTTTTGAACAGAACATTGTGTGTTTCGTGTGTGTATTTTCTGAACCTTGGTTATTTTATGTTTTTACGATTTTTTGTTATACTGTTTATTGTTATTTTTTTTATTACATCTTTTATATATTATGTATTATTATATATTAAGATTTTTTGAGTTCATAAATAAAATAAAATTATTTTTTTTTTTATGCAAAACCCTCTATCTTTTCATACACATTGAGTATTTTTGAATAGCAAAGCCATAAAATGGCCAGTGATGCAAATATAAAAAAATTTATTATTTAGTAGTTTATTTAAGTCGTCAGTTTAAATAAATATTATAGAATAAACAATTTTTATTTTCTTTGATATAAGAAAAAAAAACGGGTTTTTGGCTCTACTGAACAATTGCGTTTTTAAGATAGAGGCTTTTGAATATAAGCTGTCGATATATTTGATGATAAATGTTTACATTGTAATTTCTGCAGATATTTGATGTTAAAGAAAATCATGTGAGTAATTAAAGATTTTTTTATGGCACTTTTTTAAAATCAAACAGAAGCGTCATCTATGTATCACTTATAGCAATCAACTTATTATTTATTATCTCAAGCGGTTAATTTTTAATTTTTCGTTTTTTATTTTTAATTTTTGGTTTTTATTTTTTTTTTTAATTTTTTAATTTTCCGTTTTTCATTTCTCGTTTTTCATTTTTTATTTAACATTTTTAATTTTTCTTTTTTTAATTTTTTAATTTTAATTTTTTATTTTTCAGTTTTAATTTTTTATTTTTAATTTTTTTATTTTTCATTTTCCATTTTTAATTTTTCGTTTTTTATTTTTAATTTTGCTGATTTTATTTTTCATATTTTATTTTTCATTTTTCGTTTTTCATTTCTTAATTTTTATTTTTTATTTTTCATTTAGTCTTTTTCATTTTCATTTTTTATTTCTTAATTTTTATTTTCTATTTTTTATTTTTAATTTTTCATTTTTCTTTTCATTTTTTATTTTTAATTTTTCATTTTTCTTTTTCATTTTTTATTTTTTATTTTTCATTTTTCATTTTTAATTTCTTAATTTTTATTTTTCATTTTTTATTTTTCATTTTTAATTTTTCGAATTTCATTTTTTATTTTTCATTTTTCATTTTTCGTTTTTCATTTTTCATTTCTTAATTTTTATTTTTTATTTTTCATTTTTCATTTTTTCTTTTTCATTTTTTATTTTTCGTTTTTCATTTTTCATTTCTTAATTTTTATTTTCTATTTTTCATTTTTAATTTTTCATTTTTCTTTTTAATTTTTTATGTTTAATTTTTCTTTTTCATTTTTTATTTTTCATTTTTAATTTTTAATTTCATAATTTTTATTTTTTATTTTTCATTTTTATTTTTAATTTTTTATATTTCATTTTTAATTTTTTTTTTTCATTTTTAATTTTTCATTTTTCATTTTCAAACAATTTATTACATATCATAATTTTTTTACCAATTCAATCATAAGTCACACCGATTTTGTCTTACGTCTTATATGTTACGCTGTTTTTGTGATTGTATTGTGAAATAGAACTTTCCCCCCTGCGCGTATAGATGTTTACACATAAAAAATTATTTTGATAAATCAAAAAACTAGTCCTATCTTCTTGATAGACAGTTAGGCCTTCTGAAAATTTGAGGATATTATGTCCAAAGGTATAGCGTTCTATAAACAACAAACAGACAGACAAACAAACACACACATTAGGTTTTATATACAGTGGGCGACAATACTTTGAAACTTTTACAAAATTCTGAATTTGCCAGTTTTGTTTCTTAATAATTTCGCGTTAAGTTCTAAAATTATGTTTTTTTTTTTTTGCGAAAGCACTCTGTGTTGTGTTCTCTATCGAAATATATATCAAATTTGTTACAGAAATTGCAATTAAAAAAAAAAATAGATAAACGAAACAAAATGTTTTTTTTTTGTGGTGCCAAAAAAGTGGAAACTTTTTAACTGTACCTACGTGATTAAAACAATACAAATAAAAGATGGTATGCAAGAAAATGTATAAAATCTTAACCGTTATTTATAATATTTAAGGTTTCTGACGTTTTCTTTCACCAGTATCTTAAATACAATTGTACTTTTCAATGAATATATGCCCCTGGTCTGGAAGTTTCAACATGACAATGAACCAAAACACACTTCCAAAGTTGTAACCAAATGGCTACAATCTAATGTAGTTAGTGTTTTGGCTAGCTCAATCACCATAGAAAATTTATGGTAAATTGTAGATCCAAAACAAGTAAGAAAATTATAGTCGGTCTAGACCGACTATAGGATACCCTATACCATGCGTTTAGAGACCCTACCCCATAGGCCCAACTAACTGGACATAGAAAATAAGCTAAACCAAATTTGAGTGGGATTTTTATAAATTTTTTTGTCTGCAGATATGAAAAAGTTCATATCGGATGCTATATCTATATGTGGACTAGGCCCAAAAATGGACCGATCCTGACCATGTTTGGTAAGGTCTCTTGTATTTTGCAAAAATATATACAAACAAAATTTTAGAAGAATCAGTGCAATATTTTTGTTTTTTGATAGATTTAAGTGAAGATCGGGTAGCAGCTCTATATGGGGCCTATGACTAAGAGTTGTCCCATAGGGATCATTTTTGGACTACTGATTAATGGATGTAATAAACGCATACAAACCCAATTTGACTAAGATTTATATGATAATTTGGATCTTATGGCAATTTAAGTCGATTTCATAGGGGTCATTTGTATGGGGGCTAGGTCTGAACATGGACCGATTCTCACCAATTTCAATAGCGTTCATCCCATGGCCGATAAATGCTTATACACCAAATTTCATCAAAATATATTCATATTTGCGACCTGCAGTTTGATTACAAGCTTTACATGGACACACAGACGGACGGACGGACGGACGGACATCGTTAAATCGAATCAGATAGTGATTCTGATTCGATCGGTATAATTAAAGAAGGGTCTAGGTCAAATATTTTTGGTAGTTACAAACAGCAGCACAAAGTCATTATACCCAAACCACATACCCAAACCACAAACAACACGGATATCATAGGGGCAGGTAATTCAGAGTGGAAAAAATTTCAATGGATATTATCCAAAATTTAATTAACAGTACTACAAAAATAATGGATACCCAACAAAATATTGAAACCAAAAAAGGAGGAAAGTTTTCAATTATTGTATAGTAAAGGTTTCCAATGTTTTGTCAACAAAATTAAAATTAATTCTTTTACATTTTGTTATTTTTTTTAAGTTAAGCTTTTTTATGTTAAAAATGTTTCTTTTTAAAATAAATGCAACATACATATTTTTATTATTAATAAAAGAGTTTTTAATTTTACAATCCAATTTTTTTGGTATTGACCGTTTAAGTCGTCAAAAATATATTTCGTTAATAGTTTCCACTGTATTGTGGCTCACTGTATATACGAGTATATAGATAATATTAAATTCGGCTCTGAAATCTTTGACACTATGATGATGTTAACAACTGATGAGCAAATTTTTCGTTTCTATTAAAATTTTATCGCGCAAAAAACATTTTTATATTATTTTGAACAAAGAGTTAACGAGCATAAAAACTGAAACTTGTTTCTTGTAATATAACGCCATTTAATTCGCAGTCGCATAATTAATATGTTTTACATATGTAATTATAACGGACAGACAACGATGAGTTCCAAATGTAATGACAAACTAATATAGACTTAAACATATTTATGAGTTACATACAAACAAAACGACAAACATATACTTGAATCATCATCATATTTTCGATGGCATTAGTTAATAAATATCATAATACAAGAAAAAAAAATAAAACCAAAAAACAAACAAACAAACAAAAAAAAAAGATTAATCGACTTCTTAACATGATAAAAAAAAACATGCGATTTTGTAAGGTGATTTTTAATGAGAAATGATATAAAAACATATTAATAGATATAACAATCCTAAATTACCATTTAGCGTAGGTGTGTATAAATATGATTAACATAAAAAACTGTTTTTGAGAAATTATGAATGAATAAAAATAATTGAAACTGATGCATATTTAGTCAAAATAAATTCCATAATTGGCATTAGATTTTGGTTCAGTAGCAACTTTTGATCTTAATAAAAGTATTTGTGTATAATCATCAAATATGAAAAATTATAAAAAATTCTTCAAATATATTTATTATATAATAATATATATATAATAATGTATATATATAATAAAACTCTTAGATACAAATATAAATATATGCCATATTTATTGGCACAAGTGTTTTTAGTTCGAATATTAAAAATTCTTTAACCGTTTAAAAATTTTTCTAAATGAACTCATTTAAAAAAATTAAAAATATTTTAAAGTTTTAAATTTTTTATACAAATTATACTGGGGGTTCTTTGGGTCGTGAAATCCATTTTTCACATTTATTTTTATTTTTCACGGCCGCCAGGGGCCGTTTTCGTGCATTTTTGTCGATTTTGTTCACCTTTTTAGGGAAAATTGACGAAATTATTGCACAAATCGACGAATCTTTGACTTTTATACGGGGTACCCATGCTGAATATTTTGGGCTATTTTAAACAGAGCTCAGATTTACTCGATTTTACTCGCGAGTGAAAAATACTCGCGAAGAAGAGTACTCGAAGAGTGCGAGTGTTACAAAAAGTTTACTCTCCACTCGTTTATTTTATGTGGGAGTACTCGCGAGTACTCTTTTTAAAAATTAAGAGTGGGAGTAAAAATCTTCGAAATGAGTGAGAGTTTATTCTTAAGAGTGAAATCGAGTGGAAAAATATAAATTGTAGGTATGTATGTAATGAAAGAACATTTTGCAGTTTAAAGCATTTTATTCTTTGGCTTTAAATTAAATAATGAACTACTTAAAAATATAAAATATTGAAAAATATAAAATATTAAAAAACCTAAAAAGATACAATTTCCACTGTCATTAATTATGATTTCAAAATTCTTACCGAGTGCTACGTAGCTGTGTAATTAACTTCAAAGAACTACATACAAACATACATAATTACATACATTCATTCATTCATTCATTCATTCATACATATACATAAATATATTTTACAAAATAAAACTATGAGAAAAATAAAGACTAGAGTACTCGGCAAGAGTATAATCTGCTCGATTTCGAGCGTATTTAACTCGCACTCAAAATCGAGCAAAGCATATGCGCTCTTATTCGAGTGGCATAAAAAAATAGAGTATACTCGAATTTTTTTTTCACTCGCAGGAGTACTCGCGAGCGAATTCGAGCGAGTTTCACTCTCTACTCGAATTCGAGTGAAGATTTCGGACCTCTGATTTTAAATACAAAAGTTCATGTTAAACAAAATTTTGGACATATTTAAACAACTTCCCTCGAAATTTAAACTTTTTGGTCAAAGAGACTCATAATTATGAGAGAACCAATTATAATTACTATTCTAAATACTATTTTTATATAACGTACTTGGCTAATTTTATCGGAAGTACAAAAAGCGAATCTGGCGTTTGAAGCCCAAAATACGGACCACACAAAACTTTTTGATGGCATGACATATTGGCTATTAAAAAGTTTAGCAAATGAGATAATTGCAGCTACGCGTAAAGCTGATTATTTGCATGATGAGATCGATCATGTACTTAATGAAATTCGCTATTTAGATTATAATTCTGAAAAGGCCTGTTTTGACAATAATATTGGAATAGTGGAATAGGATAAACAATTAATCAAATTTAATTGAGTTCACAATATCTGTTATTTATAAGCATTTACATTGCCTTCTAATTTTACAACATTAAAAAAATTTCTTTATTAAATTTCTTATATAAATGTTATAAAGAATTTTGAAAAGATACAAACTATCAACTTTCGTTGTAAATGTATTGCAATTTCCCAACTCAAACGCTGAAGTCGAAACAGTGTTCAGTACCATAGAATAGAATATCTTCTTTAAACACTGTAAATTCTTTAATACATACTAAATATTGACAAAATATTAAAAATTTCTGTTGTATAAATTATAAAATTCCATCAAATGTTTCTAATAAAATTAATTCTCTTTAAACATATAAAAAAAGAACTAAATTTGTAGATAAGGAAGAAATGTAAAACTAATATGTACGTTTTTTTTTTTTTTGCAAATTAATAGTAATAATGTTATTTACAAACATAATTAGCGTATTTACAGAGATTGCTTTACTGCCTGATTCATTACTCATCGCAAGCCTTTTACCGGTTTTATACGAGTATACTAAAAATAATAAAAATTAATTTTGCCAAACTTCATTTACGGATGCAGAGAAAAATACAAAAATTAAGGAAACGCAGACCTATACGTCCCTAGGCAGACCTGATACCTCGTTTCTTAGAAAACTAATTAATTTTTTACCAGCAGAGCCCAGACCTCGAAATTCGAGTGCAAATTCTAGGAAATTTTATAACTTCATTCAATTTTTTTCTTTCTATGTTTTTTTTTTCATAAAAAAGCTTACGATTTTTCCTTTAAGAGCTTTTTGGTCGCTTAGTGGGATGGGAGTGGGATATCTATCAAAATAAATGTTTTGTAACTCAAGACAACGGTTTTTCAATTTTTCACAAATGCACTATTTTGAATTTTTTCCTATTTGTGTCTAAAACCTTACAAATAAAACTTATACTGAGAAACTAGACAAATTAACCTTTCCGAAGGTATGTAACATACCTTCATAACATAACAGAAGAGAATGGTTATCTGTAACCTGAAAGAGTCATTTGCAACATTTCAATCTGTACACGAAGATGTTAGAATTGGCTTCACGAAATTAACCCAAATGAGGCCAAAAAATTGCGTTTTGGCAGAAAGCAGCGGAACTCACACAGTATGCGTTTGCATTTACCATGAAAATTTAAACTGATGTTGAAGGAAATCAACTTAAAGTATTTAACAGATGATTCGGCATAAGATTTACACGGTTACCGCGATTGCCTTAAATTGACTATGTGTCCTAATGCAACAACTAATTGCCACTTAGGTGAATGTACCAATTGCCCGAAAACCACATTCATCAAAGAAAATTTAATCAACACTTTAGATCGAGAATAATATAGAGGAGGTCAAATTTGATTCTTGGATTCAGACTGACAGATGCACATTGAAAACAATCATTTTAAATGTGGATGATTTTTTGGAAAAAATGTGTACAGGATTGCTAAACTTGAGAAACCATGACTTTTTAGTCAAAGAGCAATGGTCATTCTTCAAGGAGTTGAAGATACATTTGAAGTCTGGTGAATTCGTTATTTCATATGATTTCGCAGAAAACTATAAATATGTTCTTCAGGATGCCATAGAAGCATTCCACTTCAATAACGACCAAGCAACTATAATCACAGTAGTTATTTACTACATGAAAGATGAAAAACTGGAACACAAAAGTATGGCAATCATATCCGACGATTTAAAACATGATACCGTTGCAGTTTATGAGTACCAGAAGAGAATACTAAAATTTCTAAAATCTAAATTTACAGTAAAGAAGGTATACTACGTTTCGGACGGAGCTCGTCAACATTTTAAAAACAAAGGTAGCTTGGCAAATCTTATGGCCCATGAAAAAGATTTTGGAATGCCAGCTGAGTGGCATTTTCATCCTACTGCTCATGGTAAAGGAGCATGTGATGGTATTGGAGCAAACCTTAAAAGAAATGCAGCGAAGTATAGCCTCCAGTGCTCTCATCAAGATCGCATCTTAGATGCGACTGCTTTATTCCATTGGGCAAAGAGTTATTGTAAAGAAACTAAAATAGTTTTTAGTAGCAAAGAGGATCATCAGGAAACATTGAAAACACTTAAGAGCAGATTCGATGCTGCGGTAACAATCAATGGCACCGCATAATACCATGCTTTTATACCGCTTGTCGATGGAAGACTCAAGTTGAAAAAGTTTTCTGCCTCTATTCAATGCGATTTCTTTCCAAAGACAACAACTAAATCAGCAGCGAACCTAGTAACGCCAAGAAAGGATTGACAAAAAAACGCAGTAAATAAAGGCGACAAAAAAGCTGGATGAAAGACTGGGTATTTAAAAATTTACAAGACTTAAATACTTCATCAGCTACAATAAATTAAGTATAAAAATAGTTATGATATAAATGGATCTAATGCAATTAAGATTAAATTTTAATAAATTATTTATCTTTTTATTTTTAATTATTATATATTAATTTAATTATTATTACAAATAAATAAAAAATAATAATTTTTCAACATTTCTTTAGAAAAAAAGCGATTTTTTTTCCTGAGGTTAACATATTCTGGGTATTACAGTATCGAGGGTATAAAATTTCAGTTAGGTATGTTATATAACTTCGGAAAGTTTAGTTTGTCTAGTTTCTCAGTATAAGCTTTATTTGTAAGGTTTTACACACAAATAGGAAAAAATTCAAAATAGTGCATTTGTGAAAAATATAAAAACCGTTGTCTTGAGTTACAAAACATTTATTTTGATAGATATCCCACTCCATCCCACTAAGCGACCAAAAAGCTCTTAAAGGAAAAATCCTAAGCTTTCTTATGAAAAAACAAAAAAAAAATGCCCTTTTTGAAAAAAAGGCAAAAATGCTTTAATTTAGCAAAAAAAAAAGTCTACAATTTTTTTTTTTTAAGTATTTTTTCCGAAATATTGAAGAAATAGCTATCTAAACTCTTTGGGAGAAAATTTTCTAAGAACAATAGGTAATAAGTTACATGGATGAGAAAAAACACCTGTTTGCCAAAATGTCAAATTTTGATCCCCTCTAACTCAGAGAGATCTGGACCGATCTTGCTGAAAAATTGTGTCTAAACTACTATCCAATAGGACTAACCTTGGTGCAAATTTCATCCCGATCGGAAGACATCGGTTTCAAAAGTTGGTGCACTTGACATGAAATCCCCCATATATATACATATGTATATATATAAAACAAGTTATGAATATTTAAAAAATAAAATTCATTAAATTTATTGTGTTTGTTAATAAATAATTTTATAAGAGCCAAAAAGTATGCTAATCAATTTTAGCTAATTCACAATTCAACACAACTTTAATAAACACACACACTGCATTGTATAGTTTTTTATTTGAGCTTAAATATGTGTTTTATGTATGGGTTAGTAGCAACTTTAAATGAATTGTACTCCAAAAAAATGTTGCCTATTAATATTATAGATACAAAAACTTATAACAAATATCTAATCAAGATAGAGTAACGAGAACTGTTCAAAAAATTAAATCTATTAAATCTTCTCAAAAACTAAGAAGGTAATGAAAAAAAAATAGTTAATTCCAGATCACTCTTATGCATGAAACACCTAGACGACTGCGGCTACACGACTACAATTGCTGCTTGGTTGTAGTCAGCTACTTATTTTTTTTAACGACAGCAACATATAACAATAATATAAACAGCTGTTTTTATACAAATGCATTTTTATTTCAGTAGTGCCAATTATATATTTTTTTTTACTTTATAAAAATAGAAGAACATGCATGATTCTATATAAACTTGACTTTAATATACAATTACTTAGTTATAATTCATTATTATAACGTAAAAACGTAAAAATAAATTTATTTAACCCCTTTTGATTATTAATGGAATTGTAGCATTTAATTTTCCGATTTTTTTTTTTTTAACACAAGAAAATATTTCATAGCACTAATTTCTTTTACATATTTTGTTATATTGTCAACACTATTTTTGTTTTGTAGCCAACAAAAATTAAAAATTAAAAATTAAAAATTAAAAAGTAAAAATTAAAAATTATAAATTAAAAAGTAAAAAGTAAAAATTAAAAATTAAGAATTATAAATTATAGATTATAAATTATAAATTATAAAATAAAAATAAAAAATTTAAAATTAAAAATTAAAAGTTTTAGTTTCATACTTTAGCTGTACAACTTCTAAGGTCTCAAAACAGTCTTATAGGGGTATTATGATGCCGGCTGCGTTAAATAATGAATTTCATCGGTGTTATATGAAGTACTTAGAGAACTTAAAGGTTTTCTATTCTAGTAAAAGAAAATTAATGCAATTTTTCAAATAGTAAACAATTCCTTTTAATGATAATTTTTTTTTTATAAATAGAAATTATAATAGAAATTGGCCAACAAGAAAAACAATTAACTTTGAATTTAATTGGTATTCGAATTTAATGTTTCAGTATCGGAAACAATTAAAAAGTGGTAGCCGTACGCAATATTGGGTGGACAATATCAAAGATTCGGCACAGCCGAATTTAACACTCTTACTTGTTTTTCTTTATTTTTCTGAAAAAAACATACTTCTAATATGTTTCAAACAAGATTTTTAAATTCGCTGTTAGAATGATTGCAGACGCCCCATGGTCTTTGACTAATGACAGTGAAAAGTTTCTATTTTTTTTTTCTTTATTTTTGTAAAAAAAAACGTTCTGCAATATGTTTAAAATAAGATCTTTAAAAAGTTAAGGTGTTGCACATTACTAAACATTTTATTGACTTTTCTAAATGCAAAGAAATTTTACAATTTTGTGATCTTGTTTTCGACCTTAATTTTCAGTCTTATTTTTTGTCCGCTATGTTCGGAAACTTGAGGTGTGTTAAAAATATTTGCTAACATACAAAATTTTATATTGGAAAATTGCTTTATTGTACGTATGATTAATATATTAAAACAAATAATAATCATACGCTCTTAGAACGATATTATCCGCGTGGCTGGATATAATCATAAGTGGCTACTGGGACAAAGACTAAGCTTTGATCCTTTTTAATAATTTAGAAGTTGCATATATGTATGATTAAGTATTTGATTTTTATGTGAATAAAAATTCTCTAGGTTTATTTTATTTATAATAATCTTTGTCAAAAAAGATATGTGGGGTTCCATGTAATGCAGCTGTAATGACGACGATTTGATTATAACTAGTAAGAAACACATGGTGAGAAACAATTCTTAACGTGATGTTTTCTAGTTATAATCTGCGTAAATACTGCTTACAAGGATGTAAAAGGGATGTAAAATTTAGCAAATCTAGCGTATCGGACGTTTCATTCGGACGCTTCTTTTAAACATTTTTCATACGATCCAGAGATATATTTGGGAAAGGTGCATATTATCAAAAAGCTAGCTGTTAGTATAATAAAAATAAAATAAAACATTTTTTATTCAACTGAAATTTGAAACAAAATTTGTATTTAAATATGCGTTTCACGAAATGGAAGTCAGTTTGGGATTAAGTTCATATTATCCATAAATCTGCGAATTTATTAGCCGTACAAAAAAAGTCTACAGAACATTTTTTTTTATAAATTTAACAAGCTTTCACAAAAGCCATATGCCGTCTTTATTAAGGGCATAGTGAGGTCACAGTAAATTATTTTGTTTGTTCGGACGTTTCATGTCGGACGTTTCACATTTTTTCGCTCAATAAAAACCATAATTTTTTTATATAAACTTATTGTAAATACATGATATTATTAATTTAACCTAATATTTTTAATAAACATATTTTTCTGTACTTAGGAGCCGCAGTTTTTGATGCTTTTATAAAGTTTTTATACCCGTCCGTCCGTCCGTCCGTCTGTGTCCATGTAAACCTTGTAATCAAACGACAGGTCGCAAATACAAATATATTTTAATAAAATTTGGTATATAAGCTTCCATCGGCCATAGGACAAACGCTATTGAAATTGGTGAAAATCAATGCATGTTCAGACCTAGTCCCCATAGAAATGACCTCTATGAGATCGACTTAAATTGCCCTAAGATCCAAATTATCATATAAATCTCGGTCAAATTTTTTTTTTTTTTTTTTTTTTTTTTATTATTTTATTTTATTGTACATAAGTATTTAATATTCATACATAATAATGGCCCCAGCGCCCTAAAGGCATTGTTGAGGCAAGCTGGCGAATTTATAATTCAAAAAATGTACAATGATATTAAATTACGATAAAAAAAAATAATATGGTTTGATTAAAATTATCACAGAAGCGTTTCTATTTTATTGTATAAGTAGTTTTTGCAAGACGTTTTAAAAACTGAAATTCTATTAATAGATTTTATTTCCAAAGGTAAATTGTTATATTTTATACCACCAATATAATCGATACGCTGTTTTGTCTTTTGAAATCTGCATCTTGGAACTCTTAAATTCGTTACATTCCTTGTGTTGAAATGTGATTGATTTTGCAAAAAATTAAAAGTACGATGGCCAATATCATGCATGCATTTGAAAACATATATCAAAACCTGATATTCGTGTAACCCATAAATTGGTAACACTGTTTTAGCTATATCTCTATACAGAGTAATTGTTGGATACCTTATTGGCAATTTGTATATAATCTTCAATGCTCGGTTTTGTAAACACTGCAGAGATTTTAATGCTACATTACACTTATTATATGCATAGACCATTCCCATGTAATTTAGATGTGATTGAATTAAAGATTGGAATATCATATATTTGGATTTTTCAGATAATTTATTTCGTAATTTGTATAAAACTCCAATACCCGGAGCAATTTTCCCCTTTAACTCCGCCATATGCAAGTCCCACGATAGATTATTTTGTAATGTTATTCCTAAATATTTAACTGAGTGAGTTTCCTTCAGTGCTACCCCATCAATATTCACAGTAAAATCGTTAGAACTAGAGCTAGGCCCAAAACGAACCAATCTTGTCTTATTCGGGTTAACAACAAGGCCATTGATACGAGCAAACTCAAATACTAAAGCCATATCCCTCTCTATATAAGTTTTCAACACCAAGTCGTGTTTAAAAGGATAAAATATGCATACATCATCCGCAAAAATGAAAATCTTTCCTGTTAAATCAAGATTACCTATGTCATTTAAGTAAATAGAAAAAAGCAGGGGACCCAATCCACTTCCTTGGGGTATTCCATATTTAACCGTACTAATAAAGCTCGAGGACTGATTGACCTGAACATATTGTTTCCTTTCCGAGAAATAACTTTCAAACAGCAATAATTCTTTACCCTTTACTCCATACATTGACAATTTTTTTAGTAATATTTTATGATCAACAAGATCAAAAGCCTTCGAAAAGTCTAAAAATACTCCTGCAACACCATTAAAGCCTTCATCCAAACCTTTGCATATACAGTTTATTACATTTAAAACAGCATCCTCCGCACCACATCCTTTCCTAAAACCAAATTGAAAATCATACAATAGCTTGTTTTTCTCTACATAAAATAATAATTTGTCATAAATAATTTTCTCAAATATTTTATCTATTGAAGATAAAACTGCAATTGGTCGATATTTCTCTACAGTGGAAGATCTAATTTCCTTCGGTATTGGAATTATTTTATGAACTTTCAGAACATTGGGGTACACTGAGGTAGTTATCATTTTACAAAAAATGTCGCATAACAATGGTGCAATTTCATCTCCACATTCTTTAATAAATTTAGGTGATATGTTATCGTATCCAGCACTTTTGTTTATTTTAATAGTATTTATAGCTTCAGAGATGTCATTTAAATTAACATCTCCAAAATTGAAACGGTGAGGAAGTTGAGAAATTGTTCTCAATGAAGTAAATACATCGCCCAACTGCACATCAATTTGCTGTTTAAGATTTTCCACAGACTTAAGAAAATGGGTATTTAAGTAATCGGCTTTTACCTGATCCGAATTTATTACAATTCCCTGAGAATCAGTAAGAACTACCTTACGCTCTCTTGACCGACCAAGAGTAGAGTTTATAAACTTCCAACATTTCCTCTGATCATTTCCAGCCTCATTCAAACCATCAACATAGTAGTTATCTCTACATATCTTAATGGCTACCTTAATGACCCTGCTCAACCTTTTTAACATGTCATTCAATCTATGACCATTCTTGCATTTACGTCTTTTCTTCAGCAAATTTTTCTTGAGTAAAATAAGTTCCTGTAAGTTCTTATTCACCCAAGGAGTCATCTCAAAACAAAGCTGCTTTTTATAACTTGAAACAACTGTGTAATTACTTAACGCATTTCCCATACGTGACACTAAATTTTCTGTTTGATCAGATACATCCAATTTTGAGAAAATAAATGGTATATTATTTTGTAAATATTCTTTGGCTTTCATATAATCACAATGAATTTTTGATTTCTCAATAAAATCATTGACTTGTCTTTTACTACCAATTTTACAGCACAATATATTGTGATCTGAAAGATTACACTCAATCGAATCAACATAAATTTGCTCAGAAAAATTACTAAAAATGTGGTCTATACATGTTTTACTGCTAGGTCTAGTTACCAAGTTATGGACGCTCGAACAGTCAAAGTTCTGAAACATTGCAGATAGATCTACAAAATTTTGACCATGGAACATGTCAATGTTTGAATCACCAACTATTAAAAGCGGATTTTGAGCATAATTATATAAAACTACTTCAAGACTATTTATAAAATCATTAACCGAACATTTTTGCGATCTATAATATGAAATTAATTTCACAGGATTATGATTTACTTTAAAATTTTCTATAGTTATAGATATTATCTCAACAAAGTTTTCAGTTTTACAAATATTTACCGAATATTTTAAATTCTTATTAATAAATAGTGATGTACCACCATAACCATCATTTCTACAGCAGTGTACTTCAGAAAAACCAGATATCGAGTATAATTGTAAAACATCTCTTTCAAACCATGTTTCTTGTACCGCGATTACATCAGGCAATTTCGGAAAATTAGCAATTAAAGATTTAAATTTATTAAATTTGTTCAAAGAAGAAACGCTTCTGATATTTATACTAATTATATTCATAAAACTTAAATTAATGCCATAAATATAATTTTGAAAATTTGAAAAATTTTGAAAATATTGATTTTTATACATAATGATTTGAAAAAAATAATATTTAATACTTTTATATAAAAAACACAAAAAATATACTTCCCTAAGAAGGGGATTCATAAGCTGCACCATCACCGTCACTAGAATCATCAGCAGCCTCATTTCTATTTTGTACTAAAGATCTACGTTTCCAATGCTTATTTGTTGTTGCAGTTAATAATAATTCATCCACATCATCTTGACATCTTATAAGTTGAACCTTTGATATATCACTTTTTTTACAATAAACTCTACCGTCACGGACATATACATGTTGATAGCCTATAGCTTTTAGTGATTTAGCATGATTCCATAGATTCAAAGTTTCTTTGCTATGGTAATCATTTACGTAAATTTTGTTTGTTGTTTCTTTTTCTTTCAATTTAGATTTTGATGACATTAGTTTTTCTTTGTTAAATCTAGATGAAAATTTAACCACTACAGTTTTTTTTACATCCGGTTTCTTATCTCTTTTTCCAACAAAATAAGCTTCTTCGACATCACTTTGTCCCAATTCAACACCAATATCTTTCGATAATTCAAAGACAGCATCCTTAGCATTAACTCCATTAGCAACTTCCAGACCACTAATGATACAATCATTTTTTACCAATTTATCATTTACAATTTTCATAGAACTTTTTAGATCTTTTATCTCATTTTTAAGTTTTTTATTTTCTTTTGTAATTTCAGATATTTTTTTCTTGTTTTCGGCTACATCCTTGAATACCTCATCAAACTTTGTTGACATAAATTGTATTGATTCGGTCAGCTGATCTAGTTTCTCTAATTTCTTTAATTGTTTTAATTCTGTTTTTATTGTGTTTAACTCTTTTCTAATATCTCCACCTTCTTCCTTACAAAATTGGCATAAGAACACTGCATTATCATCTTTAACTAGTCTCTCAAACTCTCTTTTAGATAAACCAGAGCATTTAAAATGAAACATTTTTTCACATTTGTCACATTCTATAAAATCATCTGATTCTTCTTTAACTTCAACTTTACATTGAACACAAATATTTGTATTACTTTTATTAGCAATACTTCTACGAGCAGCTTTTTTTGGCATACTTTAAGTTCTTCCAATACTAGAAACTATGTTTTAAGTGTTATTAAATTTTTTTCTTTATAGGATAAGTTTTTTAAACACAATTTGTATTTTATTTTTGTTATATTTAACCACAGATAAAATGTACGTTCAACGCTCTGAGGATATTTATTATACCCACTAACCAGTGGTCCAAAACTAACACCTGTAGAACAAACTGCTTCCCATTATTCACTTAAATCTATCAAACAAAAATATTGCACAGATTTTTGTCAAATTTGATTTGTATAAAATGAGTGACTTTATGGTCAGGATCAGTCCATTTTTCGACCTAGTCCCCATATAAATATGTAATATATATGTATATCTGCAGACAAAAAAACAAGTAAGAAAATTATAGGCGGTCTAGACCGGCTATAGGATACCCTATACCAAGCGTTTAGAGATCCTATCTCTCAGGCCCAACTAACTGAATATAGAAAATAAGCATAAACCAAATTTGAGTGGGATTTTTATTAATTTTTTCGGCTGCAGATATGAAAAAGTTCATATCGGATGCTATATCTATATGGGGACTAGGTCTAAAAATGGACCGATCCTGATCATGTTTGGTAAAGTCTCTTGTATTTTGCAAAAATATGTACAAACAAAATTTGAGAAGAATCAGTGCAATATTATCGTATAGTCGGTCTAGACCGACTATAATTCTCTTACTTGTTTACATATGTACTGTCACTTTTTGTATCCATATGTTCCGTATGTCTGTCAAAATTATCGTCTTACATACGATTCATAATTTTTCCTATCACACTTGCATGTGTATATTCGTATGATATAACTTCTAAATGTAAATAATATTTGAATTTTTAATTTGTGAATTTACAAAATTAATTGTTGTATACACTATATATTTTTTAATTGTTTTTTAATAATAAACAATTTAATTTTCTTTTAATATTAATCTTATTAATTTACTTTGTTTTTCTTTCGGCACAAGCAGTGCTTTATTTTGATATGTTTTGTCATGTCAAAAAAGAACCTGTTCTAATTGAAAAATTTACATGTGACTTTCCACTTGTATTGTACATATGCAATGTTTCATATGTATCACACGATGTGTACGACTTTGCAGTGGGAAAATTTGACAGTACATATGTAAAAAACACGTCGTTTAATAGCACCTTTAATGCGTCTTTTCTATATCCAATTAGTTGGACCCAATATATTTTATCTAAGCACATAGTATAGGGCATCGTGTAGTCGGTTTAGACCGACTATAATTTACTTGCTTGTCTTAATTACGAACGATCTAAGGTCATTAACACTTTTGACCTTAACATGATCTGTCAAATTCAAATTAAAAAAAAAAAAATTTAGCGGAGTGATGAATTTTCTAACGATTTACATCATTTAATAGAGAATTTATTTTAGTTTTATTAGTCGTCTTTTATATATATTTTTTTTTATACGATAATATACAATATTTTAAAATATATCGCACATTTTATGAAATATCGGTATTTTTTTATGTTTTTATTATTGAAAAAAAAATAAAAAATAAAAAAATGGACTTAAGATTGTTACAAGTTATTTTGATATATAACTTCTTTAAATAACGGTTTCAGATGATTAGCCTATGAGGATTTATTTATGTAGAATGGAAAGGATAAATTATTCCATAAACATGGTTCGTTCAGAAATCAAAATACGTATGCAAAAAATTGCCCACAAATATAATTGATACAGCGACGCACTGTGGACCATATTTTGAGAAGGCGGCCAAAAATCATTTTTTTATACTTACCGATTTTAAAGTTATGTTATTCATTTGAAAGTAAATAGCAGTGAACCTCGGGAGCACAAAAATTGCGACTCTATTTCAACTATATCACAGCGAACTGGGTCTTCGAAAATGGACTTTCTCAGTATTTTGCTAAAATTAAAAATTTCTTTGTAAATTTTAATTTTTAAATAACTGTAACTTTTTTGTTTTGAAAGATTTTAAAGTAAAATAGATTTTGATATTTTTGTCGTCTAGAAATTAAAAAAAAAATTAAAAAGGGTCAAAATTTACCGAAAATCTCCTACTTAATAGAGCATAATTCCTGCCCATTAAAAGCCATAAAAAAATCTTGCACTCTTCTGTAGTCCGAACCCTCCCCTACACCCATGTGCCCCATTGTATACCTGCCAGTTTCCGCCCGTGTGCACCAGAACAATTTTTCTGACCCAAGGTTAGATATTTTGTACAAAATTTATGTGGTTAGGGTATAATGAGTTTGAGTTTGTATTATTATACGGATTGACTCAAAATCACTTTCTGAGTCGTTTCAACGATGTCCGTCCGTCCGTCTGTGTGCTATGAATACACAAGTTAGTCGTACCGGTGTATTTTTTGCGTGAGTTTACTTGTGTTTTATGCTGAAAGGAAACGGTAGAATTGATAAGAGTTGTTATATACTTATAAAAAAGGGTTGAGACATAATGCGCTTAATTGTTAAATTATATTAATGGGAAAAATCTTTTTTTTTTTACAGGTACATTTACATAGGTATTTTTCGAAAACATTAATAGTCGGAACTTGAGTTATCTATAATATTAATAGGCTAGGCGATTTCTTGTTACCGATGTTTTGTTCTACCGTTTTATCCCGATTTTGACAAAACGTATTTTATTTGAAAGGTATTTCTTTTTAGCTGTTCACCAGTTTTACAGATTTTTCCTTTAGTTTGAGTAAATTACATTTAAAGTTGCTACTAACACATTCATAAAATTATACATATGCTATGTGTGTGTTTATTAAGTTTGTTAATGTTTTTGTTATCTTCATGCACAATAATAGTAAACCTAAAAATGTTGGTTTGTGAATTGGCTAAGTTGAGAAATATAGTTGCCTAGAAATTGCACTCGATTTTCGAGTGCTGGAATCTGCTAGTATAGTTTAAATACCTGCCAAAATGGGAAAAACATTTAAATAACAGGTAAATGGTAAAAAACTATTGCGACGTCGCGACGGATTAGAGTACATACTAAACTAATTTATTTTATATCGCAATTTAGGAACATATTCTACTGGTAAACATGTTATAAAATAGAGCTTAACAGCTAAAACAAAGGAATATATGCTATCGAGGTGTTTATTAAGTTGTTTGATGTTGTATAAAACCAACATTTTGAGATAAAGATTTATATATGGTAATAGAAGATTCTGTTGATCTTTATGAAAATTTGGTGATAGGTAACAAGATCAATGGAAGTGAAGTCAATTCACACTATTTCCCACATTAAAAAGAATGCAATATAAAATGACATTACTCTGTGCTGAAATGGATGACTTCATCATTGTCTTCCTCCTCGCTTCTTACTTATGATACTCATTCACAAACGTTTATTATAACGGATTTATACAAAAAAACTAATATACATTTCTGTGAATCGATATACTGCAAGCATTGGCGGTATTTCCATTTGGATTAGGTAATAACATCAATTCTTTATTCTAAATTTTTTTTTTATTTTTTTTACTTTGCAAAAAGGTAATTATGTCAACTGACTTTATTTCGCTGACTATGGGTAATAGTGTCAATTGACGTTATTTTCATTGATCTTGTTACTTGTCACCGAAAATTGTCTCGTAATATAAATAAATGCAACAATTAAAATCAGTCAAATTGGAAAAGGTCTAATAAAAGCAACGATCATTTAATTCAAGATTTTATTTATTTAGAAAAGGTTAAGAACAGGTTCGAAAAATTAGAAATTATTTTTAATGCACAGATTTCGATTTCGCCTACATCTACAATAAGCAAGAAAGATTTCTTAAAATCAAGTTTTATAGAACCGAATGAAAATAATCATTTTAAGGCGAAGCATTTAAAAAGTATTATATATTCTGTTTAGTAAAATAGAATTTCGGGTAGAAAAATGAAGGTAAAATAGAATTTTATTTGCATTTAAAAAAAAACGACCAGTAAGCCCGATAAATAAAATACAAAGACTTCAAAAAATTGCCTGGTCATAATAACGAATAAAAAAGATTTCAACTTATTTATATACTTATGTATATGGAAGCATAAATGCATATTTTTAATAGGTATGGGGTAGTGCACGACTTTTAAATTTCAAAACGTTAGTTTCCCTAATTTTGTGAGGTTCGGAAGAAAAGATTGCATGGGGGGAGCTCAAAGTAGGGGAAAAGGGAAAGAACTAAAAAAAACTCCATAACTGCCACAGAGTCACTCTTAAAGGGGTAAAATGTAAAACTGATCCGCCTTAATTTTTTATATTATTCCTTGCTGAAAATATTCCTAATCATGATTTCAACCCACTAGGACCTATCAGTCATTCTCGATGGTCCTGTTTGCAGAATGATTTTTTGTTATAAATAAATTAAAAATTACATTTTGTACTGGAGCCTGCTGAAGGAATGGAGATAGTGGGTAGGTAGGTTACAAAAAAATGTTGGGATGGAAATACATTTAATCCGTCTAGGGGCCAAATTTAACAATTTCATAAGACCACTATATTTGTATGGGAGCACATTTAAGGGGTGAAGATAAGGGGCAGGTATGTTTTAAGAAAATGTTGGGGAAAAACTAATGGTCTCCCCCCTAGCGAGAGCTCCTAGCCAGTTATGGGATTTTTCTTTTATATATTTCTAGTCTGCGAAGAAAAATTAGTATGGGAACCCCCATAATGATAGGGGAGATAGGGTATGAATGTTCTAAAAAATGTTAAGGGTGGAAAACTAATCGGAGTTGGTCGTACATTTGATCCGTCTAGGGGCATCTTCGGATCCGTGGAAAGAATTTTTTACAATTGCATATAATGTTAAACTTTGTATGGGAGCGCCCTTAAGGAATGGGGAAAATAAATTAAGGATGGACGGTTCTACATTTTAACCCTCTAGGAGTCGCTCTTTTTTTGGATCATGCATTTATTTCCGAACCTCACGGAATTAGGGGATCTAGCGAATCGAAATCCTATAACTAAAAAACTCCATAATACTCTATCCCATACTTAATGTTTAATTATAATTTTATTGCTTAACAACATAGAAATAATACTAGCAGATTCCAGCGCTCGAAATCCGAGTGTAATTTCTAGGCCGCTTTATTTTTCAACTTAGCCAATTCACAAACCAACACTTTTATGGTTTATTATTATTGTATATATAAATGATATGCCTAACATGTTAAAAAAATGTGAAATTATTTTATATGCGGATGATACTCTCATATACACGGAAGGAGATAACGAGAACCAATATGACGCAGGATATAAAGAATATTAATATATGGTTAAAAATGAATAAACTGAAACTAAATGAACAAAAAAACAAAAATAATAGAAATAAATATGACTAGCAATGCAAACTTTATAATAAATGGTGAAATAATAGAAAAGGTAAGACAAATAAAATACCTTGGTTTATTATTGATAATGAACTAAAATTCAACGATCACATAGAGTATATTTGTAAGAAAATCGGAAGAAAAATTGGTTGTTTCAAAAGAATTAGGAATAAAATATCACCAATGACAGCAATAAATATATATAATACCATGATAAAACCACACTTGGAATATGGTTCGACAATTATATATACATGTTGTAGAGCAGCATAACTGGACAGACTAAAAAAATTGCAAAATAAGGCAATGCGGACAATTCTAAGATGCAACAGGTATACACCAATAGCTATAACGTTAGATGCACTCAAGTGGATGAGTATAAAGCAAAGATTGGAATTAAATACTTTAATGTTTATACAAAAAATAAGAAATGGTAATGCACCAGAATATTTAAACGAGCAACTAAATTATGTAGGAAATGTACAGCCGTATAGACTAAGAAATGCCGAAAATTTTAGAATACAGCGAGTCGCCACAACGGCAATGCAGCGATCACTTTTCTACAAAGGACTTAAATTATATAACTTAATTCCAAATAATATAAAAAATGAGAGAAATGAATGTGTCTTTAGAAGAGAATGTGTAAAATTTATAAGAAATAATGTGGTTTTATAAAGTTAAAATTGAAATTAAACTATTTATTAAATATGTAAACATTGTGAACATTAAAAGTATTAAAAATAGTGATAAATAAAATTAATAAATAATTCCAAAAACATAGTTCATACAGCTTATGCTGCAACAGAGCTTATCCCGTGGTTCGTACCAGGGATGAGTAACCTCTAGCATATGCGGACCTATGCAGGGTGGATTTATTTCTATTATTATTATTATAACAAACTCATAACAAATACATTAACAAATTTAATAAAACACACATAGCATATGTATAATTTTATGTATGTGTTAGTAGCAACTTTAAATGCAATTTACTCAAAATTAAGGAAAAAATCTGTAAATTTGGTGAACAGCTAAAAAGAAATACCTTTCAAATAATATACGTTTGGTCAAAATCGGGATAAAACGGTAGAACAAAACATCGGTCACGAGAAATCGCCTAGCCTATTAATATTATAAATTAACTTGAAAACATTCATTTCGTTTTTTGTTGTTATGTTATATTAAAATCATATTAAACAATTATTTATTTATTGTTCGGTTTAAGATCATTTACATATACATATGTATATTTTCTAATGAAAGAAAGATAATAATTTTTGTAATGTAAGAGAAACATTGAAAAAAATCGAAAAAAATTGAAAAATTTCACATGCCATAACAGTTCCATCTAGAGGACAATGGCAAAAACAAAGTGCTGTTCACATTACAAGACTTGTAATTGATCTGGCTATGTTAATGTAGAGAAAGTTAAAAATTGGAAAAACTCAGCTTGTTCGTACAAACTCTCGTATATAAAAAGAAAAAAACATTTCTCATGTTCTTTTCTTTCAAATGTTGAGTTAAATAGTTGATTAAGCATGAGTTGAAGTAATAGGCAGAAGGATGCTGAAGATGAACAAGTCCCTTTGTTCGAAAGTAACTACTCCATCTAGCGCTGTCTTCAATTTTTTCCAAGATTTCTCTTACATTACAAAAATTATTATCTTTCTTTCATTAGAAAATACTTTTATATACATGATCTTAAACCGAACAATAAAAATAATTATTCCAATACAGATCAACAATACATAACAATAACAATCATATTAAACCTAATTAAAATTTTTATTTGTTCTTATAAATATTACTTTTTTTTGTCAAATTTTACAGTTAATTATACCCTATACCACAATGTGGTTTGGGTATAATGACTTTGTGCTGCTGTTTGTAACTACCAAAAATATATGACCTATACCCATCTTATATTAACCGATCACTTTCTTAGTCGATTTCGCTATGTCCGTCCGTCCGTCCGTCTGTTTGTCCATGTAAACCTTGTAATCAAACTACAGGTCGCAAATATGAGTATATTTTGATGAAATTTGGTATATAAGCGTTTTTCAGCCATAGAATGAACGCTATTGAAATTGGTGAAATCCGGTCCATGTTCAGACTTAGTCCCCATACAAATGACCCCTATAAAATCGACATAAATTGCCAAATTATCCAAATTATCATATAGATTTCAGTCAAATTGGGTTTGTATGTGTTTATTATATCCATTAATCAGCAGTCCAAAAATAATCCCTATAGGACAATTCTTAGTCATAGGCCCCATATAGAGCTGCTTCCCCATCTTGACTTAAATCTATCAAAAAAGAAAAATATTGCACAGACATTTCTCTATTTTTTTTTTTTTTTTTACAGATCTCTCTGAAAATAAACGGGGAGCGAAGAAAAAAATTTTACATTTATGGATGCTCTAAAAGTAATTGTATTAAATTGTTAATCTTACTTGATTAACAATTTAACAATAACAGAAAAAAATATTAAATGTGAATTTTTAAATATGCAAAACCCACGCATCTTTGCAAATTCACCCGAATTCGCTGATGCTATTTATTGTTGTTGTACTTCTCATGGTGATGCACTGGTAGTATATAGTGTGACAAGTTAAACAAAAAAAAAAAAAAAAACAAAAGCTTAAGCAAAAAATAAAAAATCAACAAGTTTGTGTACTCTTCCCAAGTGAAACCTGATTAGAACCAATTTTATTTAAGATAGTACATATCTTTTAGCCGCCTTCTGTGCTCTGCTTTGTTTGCCGTTTAGCAATATTGCTATTTTTGAGTTGCTGTCGTTTTTAGTAACACTGTTGGCAACTACTTCTAAGCCATTGAAAATTCTTATATAAGCCAGTAAACAACTGGAGACCTAATCAGTTATCTAAACGCGCTTGTCGACAAACGGCGATTCTCGTTTATAAGAAGAAAAAAACCGCCGGAAATAATACTTAATTTTTTTTCAATAATATTGTAAAATAAAAAAAAAATATAAATGGTAAGTATATAAAAATTTCGTTTGTTGTCTACGATTCTAGTGCAAACACATCATTGTTACTACGTATTTTATTTACGTATTTGTAATATCTGCGCAAAGTCAAACGTTTTAAATACTTAAAATCGTGACTTGGAAATACAAATTATGTCACCTAAAAAAATCTGTTATTACGAACTGGCTGAATTGAAAGTGAATTAACAGAAACAAATTTTTTTTTATTAGTGTTTGCCAAATAAACGATAACAACAAAACCGCTAATGTATTATATTTTAAAGTGTTTGGACAGTAAATAAAACTTAAAAAAATACATACTATTTAATTTCTTAAGAAGTAATTTCGGTATAAAAAGGGGTTTTCCACCAACAGATTTTGTAATAAAGCATTTTTAAAAATTTGTAAAAAAAGGCATAGTGTACTTTTCTAAAACGTCATGTAGTTTATATAACAATTCGTTTTTAAAATTATTTAATTTATTACATTTTTAAAATATCTATACTTCTATTTAAAATTGTTATATAGTGGAGAGTATTTAAAAAAAAATTATAACAAAATAAAAATAAACTAAATTTTTATTACGTGAAATATTTTAAATCACATACAATACTTCCTTGAGCTAAATACGAAATCTAAAAGTGTAAAATTCATTTAATAAGTTATAAAAATTTGTTTAATGCTTGTTTAAAAAGTAAGATCGGAAAATCTTAAGATATACAGTCGCTCACAGCTTATTTGATGTAGATAAATTTTATATGTTTAAAAATTTAAAAATTTTGTTCTGAATATACATAAACGACATATGTGGTTTAGTTAATAATTATGCGTTATTTATATTTACTAAAAAGAAAAAATAATATCTTCTTTAAGTTCTCTAGAAACTCAAAAACACAAAATAAGGTACAAATTTCAGGTCACAGCTTAAATGATGCAAAAACATTAAATAAAAAAGGATTTACTGTAATTTTAAAGTTTTTTTCAATTGCTTAGTATTTCGTAGGATATCCTTTATTATCTATAACCGCTTGAAGCCTTTTCGGCATAGAGTCCACTAGCTTTTTTTTATAATCTGGATTTCTTTTATCCCACTCTTTTTGCAACACCTTTTTTAAGTTAGATTTGTTATGGATATCGTATTTTCGAATATTTGTCTTCACTATTGACCAAAAATTTTCAATCACATTTTAGTCAAGTGATTGTGCTGGAATTTGAACTATATGCGGGCATTTCCATATCAACCAAGTCTGTACTAATGGTGATTCGTGCTTAGGGTCATTATCTTGGTAGAAGCGAAAGGCATCCTCAATTTGCAATTTCGTCGCTCTTTGAATTAGATTTTCTTCGAGAAGTTTAAAATACATGTTTTTATCCATATTCCCTAGGATAAAGGCCAAGTTACCTACTCCATTTGAAGACATGCATCCCCAAACCATAGCATTTCCAACACCGTGTTTCATAGTGGCACGTAAATTGTGAGGTTTCAACTCAGTATTAACTTTGCGCCAAATGTAGGGTCTTCCATCTGGTCCAAATATATTACCTTTCACTTCATCAACAAAAATTACAGTTCTCCAAAATGCTGGACTCTTATTTAAATGGTCACGCGCAAACTGCAGCCATTTTACTCTATTGTTTTCATTTATAAATGGTTTGTTTCGAGGAATTGGGCTATTAAAATCAGCGTACCTCAATGTTCAGTGAATTGTTTCAGGATGACATGTCTTTCCCAAATATTTTTCGGCCATAAGTCAGCTTCGGAGCGCTTGTTGTTGGATTTTTAGGAATTTGTTGTACTAACCACTTAGAATCACTTTCAGTAAAAATTTTATTTGGAGCTTGTCTACCCTTGTTTTCAACACGATTCTCATCTATGTAAATATCGATTTATATGCTGAACTGTTCAAGAGCTTAAATTAACCATTTCAGCAATTTTCCGTGGAGTGTGCCCATTCTTATAGAGCTTTAATACTAACTCACGCACTTCAATGGATGTACGCGGTGCCATGGTTGAAAAAATTCACTTATTTTTATACCCTCCACTCCAGTGTGCAGAGGGTATATATAAGTTTGTCATTCCGTTTGTAATAATTAGAAAAAAAATTTTGGACTCCATAAAATATATATATTTGTGATCCTTATAACAACCGGAGTTGATATAGCGATGTCCGTCTGTCCGTCTGTGGAAATCACGATGACGGCATCAATCGGGCAGCTAGGGTGCTCGTTGACATAAAAAATGATTCATTAACATCCTGAAAAGTTTGCTATTTAAAATCGTCCAAATCGGTCGATTGGGGCCCGAGATTTGAATGAAGAACTAAAAAAGTCTTGAAAAAATATAATTTTCTATGTTGTTCTTGTCATGATCACGCCCTGAATAGTGCAGCTACAGTGATCATTTTTAGTGAGAATGATTCACCAAATTCATGGGCAGATTTCTATTTCAAAAATCATTAAAATCGGTGGAACAGGTCCAGGGAAATCTCTGAAAAAGTAAAAAAAAATGAAAAATATGATGTTTCTATATTGTTCTTGTTGTTATTCTAAATGTTGTGTTGTTGTCATAGCTGGACTTGTTGTTTTTGTGGTCGTTGTGGTAATAATATAATAAAAACTAACCCTTTGTACATTTTTTTATTAACTCTGGTAGAAAAATTTAAAAGTTTCCATTGTTTTGGCATCACTCTAAAAATTTGTTAGATCATTTCTGTTATTACCACGAGCCTGCCTGCAAAATTTCAGATCGAATGGCTCACGGGAAATTGGTTAAAATCGATCCAAAATTTTTTCGACAAGCAGATACTACGAGTTAATATAAAGGGAGTAAAAATTCACCAACATCTAAAGCAAATAATGCTAAAATACCTAGTTGTTAAAAAAAAAAAAAAAACAATGTAAATATAGCAAAAAAAAAACATTTTATGTATAAATTTATTTATAAATTTATATAAACATATTAAATAATACAAATAATATACATATATTATATATGTATATCCATAACAACTGCATGTTAGAAATAAATCGGTATATTATTTTATTTACATAAAATTCTGCAATATTTTGTTGTGGGGAAAATACATTTATTTTGCATTAACAGAGTGTCACTTCATTTTGCTCCGCGTGACTATGCCACAGTAGATGGCGCCACAATTTTTTTTGTTCTAATTAGCTTTGCAATAGTTATTTCTATTTTAACATGAATGTTAATATTTTCAACTAGATATCATACAGAACAATGTTAAGAGTATAACGGGCTGGTCTTTTATTTCATACGTTTTTTCATTATTCTTTTACAAATATGAACATAAGTTTGGCATATTAACTTTTTGTTGTCTTTACAAAATAGAGTTACCGAGTTCATCAATGAGTTTTTTGCTTTCAAAACAGTTCTACATAGTTATATAGAATTATTATTCTGCTTTACCTACAAAATATCTGATTGCGATTACATCTAATTTTTAAAAATTGTTTATAATTACTATTATTATTATTCACATAAATACAAAATTGCACTTTTTAAATTTTCCATTCAAATTTAAGAAAATTTCAATTCTAAAAACTGGAATTAAAAATTTCCAATTATAAATTACAATTAATTGAATTTCAGAAAATCATATCAAAACGTCGGAAATTATAATTTTAAATTTAGAAGACATTAATTGCATCTTTAATATATAAATTTTATTCGTTAAACACAAATTGAAATTCCAAAAAAAAAAACTCCAAATACCTATGTTTACATTTAAAAAAATTTTACATTTAAAAAAATATTGACATTCAGGAGATATTAATAGCTTTTCAGTACCGCGATTCAATAACTTCTTTTAACGATAGTCGAATCGTTAAAAAAAGAAAATTGCAAAATTATCAGTAAAATTTTTAAACGATATTCGCTATTGTTAAAGTCAGCTGTTGTTGTTATCTAAACGACAACCATTTTTGTGTTGTTTATTCAATCGATAAAAACGTAAATTTTTAGGTTGAAATGTCGTCATACATAAATAAAAATCATTAAATAGTGAAAATATTTTGCTTTAATTAAAAAACTTTTTTATATAAATAAAAAAATTAAATAGCATATTCAATTCATTATTTCATTTTCAAATAAATACACAGAAATATTAGTAAAAAAAAATAAAGATATTAAACATAAACATAAAATCATCCTGTCAAATCTTGTTACATTAGGATTTTCATTAATAAAAATTAATTAATTAATTAATAATAAAAAAAAACACGAAGTAATTTGTTTTTTTTTTCTATTCTTCTTTGTGTTTTTCGCTTATTATGACAGAGATGCCACTCGTTTATAATTTAAATAAATAGAAAAATAGATTTGTCGACTGTCGTTAAGATGTATGTACTTAGTGAATCACTTAATCCTTAGTGCAAACAACAATAGCTGTCGATATATTTTGCGATTGTCGGATCGTTGAAATTTACAGAATCACACTACAGAAAACATTAATTTAAATTCAATGAATTTTGAGAAAACGTCAAATGATATTTAAGAATTGCGAACATAAAAACTGTTACATAAATAAACGCAATTTGATGAGAATGTTATTTTTTATACATAAATTTTCACAATTTTTTTTGGATGAAAATTTAAAGTTTTTCAGAAAAAGAGAACAAATTATTTTATTTAAAATGTTTGGGACATTTGGTTTTTTGCGTTTGGCATCCCTAACTTGAATATTTATTATTATAAATTTATTCTCTATGTTTTCCAAATATGGCAATATTTTAATAAAAAAATTGAGAGAGTTTTTTTTTTTGGTTATTATTTTGTTACTCCATCCGACCTATATGGCCGCAATGAAGAAATATTTGGCCAGTTAAAAGAAACTATACAGCCATCTCCAATTAGCACGATTTAATGCATATAGCCACCCTACACAACCATTACCTTTGCAATGGAGGTTAGGGCGAGCTATTTAATTAGCAAAAACTAAATTAAACGAAATAATTTGATATTAAGTTTAGCAAATTGTTTACTTTTTAATTTACATTTATTATCAAGACTCAAACCGAGGTGGAGGGTATCAAAGATTCGGCACTGCCGAATTTAACCCTCTTACTTGTTATTTTTTTAATGCGTATCAGTCAAAAACACAATTAGGAATGATTGCAGATAATAATTTTAAAATTTTAAGCTGAAGACAACAACAAGGATAACGGTAAAATTAACTGCATCATTTAAGCTGTGACATGAGTTTTGTACCTTATTTTGCATTTTTTTAGTTTCTTGAGAGCACAAAGCACATTTTTGTTTTTGTTTTTTTGTTATATAAAATTACAACACCATAATATACTAAACTACATACTTTGTTTTTGTATTTTTAGAACAAAATTTTTAAATATATAACGGTTTTTGAAAAAACTTATCTGCATCAAATAAGCTGTGATCGACTGTATGTATATAATGTACGAAATAGGAAACCATTGAACCCAGGGTTTTGATTTTTTTTTTATTTAATTACAATTATATCAACTTTTATAGTGCAAATCACCACAATAAACTTATGAGACTTTTTCCGAAAGCCTTCTGTCGTTTAAAGTATTTCGCAATTTGGGACACCTTTTTTTTTTGCTTTTCCACTCCCTTTTCACAAGAACTCAATATCTCTCCACTGGCCTAAGCTCCGGATAGTTTTGAAGATTTGCCTCTCTTGGTATAAAAACTAAGTTATTGTTCTTGTACTGACAGGAAACCAAATCGGGCCAAAAATATGTGGACAAATTGTGTTGGCTTACGGAAGGAAGAAATCTTTTTTGCAAACGTTCCTTAATATTAATTTCGTTCCGTTGTAACAATGTGATGTGTCTTTTGCCGCAACTGCATATTTCTTTCCAGCAACTTTTTTTGGAAATTTCATCTGCTTTTGAGTCCTAAACTTATTTGATTTCCTTGAATATTAGCAACATAAAAATTTTGACCCGGAAGCTGGCAAAAATCTGAAACTACATACGTTTCATCATCCATTTTGCTAGGAGTATTTTTTTTATGAAACATGATTTCAATTTCCATGGTTTATTTTTACCTCAAGATTTTTTTTGCAGCGTTCCTGTCTGGAACATTTTGTTCTTTGAGTGTTTTCACTCCATGGCTTCATTGGCTTTAACTTTTCGCAACAAATAGTCCGAGCACTGAGCTAACCGGGCAGCTTTTCTATCGGATGTGTTGGAAACTATTTTCAATATGCTTTCTATTTTCTTGGCCTTACAAATATCATGTGGACCTTTCTTTTTTCCCGAATAAGGTTTCCTATCAATGTTCAAATTCTCCTGATACTTTCTAATAACATTGTAAACTGTTTGACGGCAGACCTTTGATTCTTTTGCAAACTTGTTGTCGAGCGAAATTGAATTTTGTTGAAAATATTTAATAATTTTAGCACGTACTTTTATTTAATCACTTATTTTAATGAAACAAACAACTAATGAACAAGGTTGTCATTAAACATAATAAGAGACATATATTTCAAAGATAACTTGATCAAAAAATAATTCAAATAATGCTTGCGAAAAAAAATTAAGAGGAAAAACATGTGTTGAGATTTTTTCGAACTGACTTCTTACTTGCTACTTATAGTTTGTAGTATAAGTTTGTAAAAATTTTATACAAAAATCAATTCTTTCATTAAAAATTAATTAGAACTAGAGAATTTAATTTTCAAAAGAAACTAAAAAATGTTTTTCAGCCTTAGTTTTTGGTATTTTTAAACAATCCATCATTATTGCACACTTTTTTCTGTGATAAATTAAAAAAATGCTTCTTACAAAAATTAAATATATAATTTATATTATACATTTATAAAAAAATTTTTGTGACAGTTACAACTGTCTCTTTTTGTCAATCACCCCTATTATGTAAGTCGTTGTCGTCGTCGTCACTTTGAAGTCATCACATTGAGTCGACTCGACATCAACTCTACGCTAAATTGATATTTTCTAAAAGTATTAACACAACACTTCTAGATAATATCAATTTAGCGTTGAGGCGATATCGAGTCGACTCAATGTGATGACTTCAAAGTAACTACGACGACGAATACTTTTATTTAACTCGTCTGTTTGTTTGTTTGTTTGTTAGAGGTGGATTTTTGTAACTGATTGGCTGTAACTCTGAAAGTTTCAGCATTTACCTAAAGTATAATTTTGTACATGATTTGATTTTTTATCTGACGCTAAAGCTGAAAGTGTTTGTTTAGGTGGATTTTTATATCTTATATCACTCTGGGGTCAGGGTATAATGAGTTTGTGCTGATGTTTGTAACTACCAAAAATATTTGACCTTTTATTATAGCGATCCACTCAAAATTACCTTCTGAGTCAATTTGGAGATATCCGTCTGTCCGTCTGTGGGTCCATGTAAACCTTGTAATCAAACTACAGGTCACAAATAGGAATTTATTTTGATGAAGTTTGGTATATGAGCTTTTATCGGTCATAGGACGAACGCTATAGAAATTGGTGAAAATCGGTGCATGTTCAGACCAAGTCCCCATACAAATGACCCCTATGAGGTGGACTTATATTACCAGAAGATCCGATTATCACATAGATCTCGGTCACATTTGGTTTGTGCATGTTAAATACGCCTATTAATCAGTATTCCAAAAATAAACTCTGAAGGACAATTCTTAGTCATAGCCCCCATGGTGCTCCCCAACCTACACTTAAATCTATTAAAAAACAAAAATATATCCAGACTTTTCTCAAATTTGGATTTTATATGTTTTTTTGCAAAAAATAAGTGACTTTACCAATTATGGTCAGGATCGACCATAGTCGACCTAGTCCCCTTATAAATATAACATCGGCTATGAACTTTTTCATATCTGCACGCAAAAAATTAATAAAAATGCCACTCAAATTTGGTTTATGCTTATTTTCTATATCCAATTAGTTGGACCTAAGACCCTTTCTGTGAACTCGTGGTACTCTCTCTCTAAACAACAACTTCCCGACTAACTAGAGCTTTGAAACTTTCAGTATTTATGTAAAGTAAATCACTTTACATTATTTAATCATAAATAATATGATCATTATTTCTCGCAGTTAACCTGCAAGCGCACGGAATAATGTCATCAAAAATTTCGTTGCTAGAATTTTGAATTATTAAAATAATTTTACATTTTTAAATTTCCAAATTTCCAAAATTTTCTTGAAATTTAATCAAACAATTCTGAGCACTTCATTTCAATAAAATTAGAATAATATACATTTGGGAAAGAGTATTAAGACCCTCACTCACTAGGTGAAATCGGTAAGGGTTTTCGAAAATAAGCCTAAACCAAACTTAAGTGAGATTTTGTATACAACAATACGATACTGTAGTAATGAATGTAAAATTTATTCGGTTGTTCTCACAAATTAATGCCCGATTTTAATCAAATTGTATGAGATTATTTAAGGAGGGGATAAAGTTTTAAAGGCGAAAAAAGGCATATTTTCACAATTTTTTTTGTTTTTTTAAAGATATGAATAAGATATGAATGATAATCTTTGAAAAAATTTTCAATTTAAAATTTTAATGAATAATTCCCTGACAGCGAATCTGTGGAGGCGCCTCGAAAAAAAGTTGTTTTGCGGTTAACATCTTAAGTCATTACGGGATCATGTGAAATAAAAAAATCTAAATGAGTTTGAAAGGTGATATGTTTCCCGAAGAGTTTTTTTTATTTTTTTATTATTGGAAGTTAAAAACACGATTTTTGCTATAAAATTTCGGTGTATTTTTTGTTTAAAAATGGTGAAAATGGTTTTAAAAAAACTCTTCGTGGTTACCTGGTGATTTATGTGTAGAAATGGTGTATAAAATTTCACGGACTTCAAACATGTTGTTTGAGAGAAAATCGATTTAAAGTTTTTTAAAAACTGATTTGTACACGGTATACCTAACGTGACCATAGTCCCGTTTTGAACGGGACCGTCCCGTTTTCAGCTACTTTGTCCCGTTGTCCCCGACAACAACTTGGGGACGCAAAAATGTCCCGTTTTCAGAAATTCGAAACAAAGAGATAGTTGATTTGTTCAAAAATGTAAGAACAAATCTTCAAATTCGTCAATGATAGTTTTTTTAATATGTGTATGTTAAAATACATCACAAGTCAGCTGAAAAATAATTTCATCTAAAAAATATTTAAAACGTTTTAACTGAATTTCTTATGAATTTGGTTGAATCAATTCATGGTACATAAACTTAAATTACTGTTCTTAACAAGCAAAAAATAAAAAATGTAACCCCCTCTCAAAATAAGAATACGTTGCGTTTTACTTGTACGTCGCCCGTCAAACTAATAATCAAAATAAAACAATAAAACAAAACAAAAACATTGCAAAAAATAGAAATTGCAGTTCTATAAATTTGCTTGGTTAACCTGAAATGCAGCAATATAAAAATCATCTTCTCTCCTTTCTTTGTTGCAGAATATGAATAAATCTATAATATTAATAAGCTAGGCGACTTCTTTTGACCGATGTTTTGTTCTACCGTTTTATCCCGATTTTGACCAAAAATATATTATTTGAAAGGAATTTCTTTTTAGCCATTTTGCAAATTTACAGATTTTTTTAATTTTTTCCTTTATTTTGAGTAAATTGCATTTAAAGTTGCTACTAACACATACATAAAATTATACATATGCTATGTGTTTTATTAAATTTTTTAATGTGTTTGTTAATGAGTTTGTTATCTTAATTCACAATAATATTAAACCATAAAAGTGTTGGTTTGTGAATTGGCTAAGTTGAAATACAAAGCTGCCTAGAAATTGCACTCGAATTTCGAGCGCTGGAATCTGCTAGTATGAATAAATATATTACGAAATACAAGAGACAAAAATAGAGTAATTGTTTTTTTTTTTTATAATGATGTTTTTGTACTTAATCAAATAGTTTTAATATAGAAGAGGCCAAAGTGCAGTACAGAACAAAAACTAACCTACCCAGGGATGGAAAATATGTTTTCTGTTATTGTACCAACCAGACAACAAATTGTACTTTTTCGATCCTCACCACGGTACTAAAATTTTTCACGCTTTTTTTTACAATTGTATCGTATTGAGTCAGATTTGCTTACTAAAAAGACTTAAAAAAATTTAAATTAACGGAGTGAAGCAAAATATATATCGTTAATTTTATGTAATCGTATAATTACCACAAGACTTTGTAAAATTATACTATAATTTTTATAAATGTCACACCTTTTTTTCCGTGTGTCCGCCTCCCTTGGATTCTTCAGCTGCTGTAGAAACTTGTAATGTATAAATTGCCCAAAAATTGAAGCAGCAACTGAAATTAACAAATTAAAAGAGGATTTGTTTCAGAAAGAGACACTCACTGTCTTCCATATTCAGTCCGTGGTTTACTTGAAAAATTAAAAGAAGATGGTTACACCGATATTGACGAGAATTTCGTGAAAATTAACGCTAAAGAATTTTATAAAACTAGTCGAGAGTATTTAGAGCAAAGGACTGTTTATAACAAAGTTTTAGAAAAACTTAATTGGGCAAATTTAACAGAAGTACCACAGTGGGAAGATGTTCAAAAAGTTGCAATAAAGATGCGGAAGTACTCCTATCTAAATACGTAACATCACAGAAAATTGATGAATGGAATCAACAAAATATTTCTACAGAAAATCGTTGGGTGGAAATATTTAAACATTTTAAAAGCAATTACCTAAACCATGCAAATTTTCAAATTATAGTTGAATATATTTTATATTTGCCTGGTACAAATGCTCCGGTTGAACGTGTGTTTTCTTTGACGAACAAATTGAAGACCGAAGATAAAACTCAATTATGGGTATCAGTGCTTAAGGCTATGTTAATTATTAAAGTTAATATTAAAAAATCCTACCAAGAGTTCCACACATATTTGAAATCGTCACCTAAAATTTTAAAACAAATTTGTGCCTCTGAAAAATATAACAATGTATAAACAATTTTTTTGTAGTGTAACGTAAAATAAATAATGCCACTCACTATGGATAAATAAAATATTATTAAATTATCTGTGCATTTCCATTTCATGTAACCGAACCCATCAGAATTATTCGATGTCCCGTTTTCAGGTAAAAAAAATATGGTCACTTTAGGTATACCGTATGATGCCGGTCGTTTGAAATCTGTATCTTCGTTAGTTTTGCTCCAATTTAATTGGCACACTCTCCACAAGTTGTGCACTCAGAAAAAAAAATTTTAGATAGAAACAAAAAAATTTTGTGCATGGATAATTTTTTATATATCGGGAGTTTATTTTATTTTTTAAGAGAGCGAGGAAAATCAATTTATCTATTAGAATTAAAATTAATATTCTCTATTACCGTTAAATCAAAAAATTAATATTATTGTAAGTTGCAGACAGCACTTTTTGAATATAAACCCATGGTATATGGTGTATATTCAAAAAGTGCTACTTCAAAAAATATTTTTATTTTTGAAGAGACCAAGGAAAACCAATTTATCAATTACATTAAAAAACCGATTATATGACATCTATTTAAGAATTTTAATTTTTAGGAAATTTTTATTATTAAATATAATTGAATTAATTTATGAATTATTTATTATTTATTTATGAATAAATGACAATCAAATAATGGTGATTTTTGCGACCTTTCCGTGGTAAAATGTGTATGTTCAGCCGAACTTACACATAAATGAGAATCTTAAAAATTAATGAAATCAAGGGAAATTCTCGTTAAATTTCTATATAGCTTTAATTAAACATTCAATTATCCGAAATTTTCGATTATCCGGAATGCTCTCATCCCCAAGTATTCTGGATGATGCTACTAGTGATATTTAAAATTAAAGTCGTTATTCTAGATTACAGTTGAAATAAAAAAAATAATATTATTGTAAGTTGCAGATAGCACTTTTTGAATATAAACCCTCGATATAATGTATGAGTAGACAATGATTTTTTTTCGAAATCTTTAGAATATGAATATGAATGACACATTTAGAATATGAATGACACATGTCAAAGTTTAGAGTCACTATTTATTTAGAGTGACTATAACCGTAAAAAGAACACAATCTTTTATTATCTTTAAAATATTTTCACAAATTTCAGATAATGCTAACACAATATATAAAGATTATAAGAAGTCGAATACTTAACTTTTTTACGTGTAACTTTGTGACAAGATTATCATTAGTATTTGGCAAATCCAATGTACATATATACATATATAAATAGTTTTTTTATCGATCTTGTTTGCATGCTAATATTTTATAAAAAGATTGAGTAAGAAATTAATCTGGGTCGTTTTTATTTTAATTATAGCAGAAATGTTAGCCCATTAGTATCAAAATACACAGATTATACATCAGCTTCGGGTTGAGTCAGGAACCCCATCAGTAACCAAATACATCAGATAGTTGGTGTTATTAAAAAATCAAAGTTGATATGCTGTTGCTGAAACCAAATATATTTAAAATTTTTCTTTATTTGTTGGAAATTAATAATTTGCAAACTATAAAATTCAATACATTAAATAATCTTTATTTTGTAGAGAATATTTTTTCTGTGTGACACATACTTTTTTTAGGAATTACATAATATGTTTAGTTGAGTACAAAAGAAAGGTGTCTTGTTTATGAACGAAGTCCAGTTAGTGAATTGACTAAAATTATTGTTATAATTCGTGCATTAAATACTGGTAATTACCGTCGTACAGAAAGTTTCAAAACTCTCGCTATCATAGTTTTGTATGGTAAGTGTTAGTTAGTCATACTGGTATGATCCAGGCAAGTTTTGCCACGACTTCTCACATAAAAAGTCACATTCTATGGGAGGTATCACGCCCATTTAATACATTACAAAAAAATACAGCCTATAGTTTCTTCCAGATAGATGGGTAGGATCTGTGAAAATTTCAGAAAAATCGGTTTAAAAGTGTAACGTCCTATAAATCACAAACAGACAGATAAACAAGCATACATTCGATTTCATATAAATGTATAGATAATATTTTTTCTTGATATACATACATATTTTAAAATTAAAAAAAAAAAAAATTAAATGCAGAAATTAATCGATTCCAAATATTATGAGTCATATAAGTGGTTCCGGTTGAACAAGGTGTGAAATGATATTAAACATCAACAAACAAATGATTTAAATATTGACGTGGGCGAACGAATCAACTTGAAATAAACATTTAAACTTGAGTTAATGTATTACGTATTTAATGGACATCAGAGATTAATAACAACATCAGAAACTAAAAATGTAAATCTTTTAATTATCAACATTTATTCTAGATATCCAAACAAATTACGCTGGGAGTGCTCTTGGTGCTCGCAGCACTTTGCTATGCTCATGCAGCTGAAAATACATCGGAGTCAGAGAACGAGAAAAAGGTGGATAAACGTGCAGTATGCTCAACATGTTCATATAGTGGACGTACGTATTATACTAATGCTCATGGTACAACTGTGGAAAGAGTAGTTTATCGGGATCAAATACAATCGCGTGGTATTTAAATTCAAAATTTTATATATCAGTATAAATGCACTGTTAATGTATTTTGTACAAATCTTTCTGGCACTTTTTTCAACTTCAAACACGTAGTTTAATTAAAAGCAAAAAAAAAACCAACTATTCTAAATTTCTAAGGTCTTTCCCCTTTCCTGTAAAACATTTTCCGTGATTTCAATTTCCTTGTATTTAATAATTTCTGAAAACACACATTCTTACTATTTACTTTTGAAACTTCAAATACGTAATTAATACAACAAAAAACAACTATTCCCGATTTTTTATTTACCTATCCTTTCCTGTAGAACATTTTCCGTGATTTCAATCACCATGTATTAAATGTTTTTTTGTATCAGATATCATTTAAATATTCTCATTTGGTATTTGCGCTTTTTGTTTAGGCGACACCACTTCTGGTTGTCATGGCAATCCTTGTGGTGTAAATGCTGTTTGCCAGGAGACTGCCGGCGGCAGACCTGTATGCTCCTGTCCACCCGGTTATAGCGGTAATCCTTTGACCCATTGTAATCGTGGTGAATGTTTGGATAATGTTGACTGTCGTAGTGACTTACAGTGTCAAAATGGTCGTTGTGTTAATCCTTGTGTTGGAGCTTGCGGTAATAGTGCCAATTGTGAGGTATACTCAAAAGTTTTTTAATCAAAATCAAAATTACTGTTTATTTATTATTATTTTTGTTTTTTAATTTGTTAACAGCCTAGAAATCATGTTGCTGTATGCAGTTGTCCATCTGGTTTTAATGGTGATCCATTTACTTCTTGCCGACTTGCTGATCCTGGTAAGTTTAAATTTTATTATTATTAAAAAAGATTTTGATTTAAAAATTATTTAAAAAAAAAAAAAATTTTATAAGCAATATCCGATGTGCACCCTACGATGCCGATATAGCTTTTATATGTGATAGATAAAAAGTTACAAAAATCCTAAATCCTCCATTAAAAAAGAGTTGACAACTGTCAAGTATTGCTTAATATGACCTCATCTTTTGCATCGACCGTTAATGCCAATTTTTGTTTTTCGTATTTCGAAACAAGTTGGAATTAAATGTTTTTTAAATGATGCTAACAATTTTTAACACCAATGACAGACTTCTGTTCACATTAAAAATATTAAATACCGTGGTTTCCCGGTTTAACGAACGATATAATGTCAGGCCTGTTCGTTAAATCGATTTTTTTGATGATTGCTCTGAAAAAGCCAATGTCTTTGAAACCTCTATATTGTTTTGTTGCCCCCATTTAATACACCCTTCAAAAAGTTGTATTATTGCCGTGTGCTTAAATTTACTTTCCGCTTCTAAAGGAATGTAATTTTCATCGTCTTTCTCTTTGTCATCACCTTCATAATATTCTTCATCATTTTATTCTAAATTGATCGCATTAGCGTGATCGACCATTCCATTACCATTAGCATTCTGAAATTGTTAACAAGTTAAATGAAACGCTACAAACATTTCTTACAATTGAAATTAGATCTATTTCCAATTGAAACTAGATCTTTATCAATCTGTAACAATGTTGACAATGGAACATCATCATCTTCATCAAAATGTGGTTGGCTTGGGAAAAACATTTTGTTCCAATATTTTGCAAGGGAGGTTTCTGTAACAGCTTGAAATGCTAAAGCTATCACAATTTAATAAAAACATGATTATGTCCTTCTGTCCTGAGGTATCTTATGGCGTATTGGTCCATGGGTTGTATTAATGGTGTAACATTTGGTGGCATGTATGGAGCCAGCACTCGTTTCTTTGAACAACTCTTCTGCGGACGCACAGTGGACCATTTGACGAGAAGGCGGTCAAAAATCTATAACTTTTGATTGGATTGGAATTTTGGTATGCGTTTTTTTTTGTTTGGTAGGTGAGACTTTAGCCTTTAAGTTTTGCTATAAAACGTATTCTCGACCGAAAATAAAAAAAGTTACGGAGGGTTTAAAATACATTTTCATTTGTAGTTGAATTTTAGTACAAAAGTGAAGTGTTGAAAGTTAAAAAAAGGTTTTTTTTAAAAACATAATGTCTTTTTTTTCAGTTAATTTTACAACTAATACTTTTTAACAATTTTTTAAGTTAATTTTTTCAGAAAATGCCAAACTTTGGCCCCCGTAAACTTTTTAGTCCTAATGTGCACAAGGGCGAAAGGTTGTTTTTTTTTTTGAAAGATCCCGAGTTAAAATATAATTTATTAAGCAGCGAACGTAAAAGTTACCTTATATTGGTTCAAGATAGAGAAGTTTCAATGAAAAACTCGTATGCTTTTGCCATAGTTAAAATTTTTTTTATTGTCTTTTTAAATATTTCTATATCAATTTTTATGGTAAATTTCTGAAATATAACAATTTTTATTGTAAATTTACAAAATATATAAATTTTTAAATCAAGAAAATTGTTTAACTATATAAAAAAAAGTATAACTTATTGTTAGTGTAATGAAAAAATACTTTAAATCAAGCAATTTTAGTAAAAATTTCTTCTAAATGGCCTTGATTTTCATCTTCTAGAAGTTGTTTGCTCGCGAAAGAATCTGTAGTCTTTGTTCCTTTTTTCTTGCGCTTCTTCAGATAGATCTCCTATTGGTAGCATATTGTTTTGAATTATTTGTTCCCCATGGTACAAAATTTTATGAACTGTGGATGGCATATATCTCCAAGAGTATTTTTCATTATAAAGTATAGCTGTTTTATTGGCGTACTCTCCAAATATTTTTGCATTTATCTTTCTGCCGCACGCTTTTTTACCATTTACAAATTTTTATCTTTTATTACCACTTTTAGAAGCATAAAAAATCCACACCCTAACCCCTTATAAAAGGTGAAGCAAACCTGCTCATATCTTAAAGGGCTATGTCGAAATAGTTTTTTTTACCATTTACCTGTTATTTATATTGTTTCCCATTTTGTCAGGTATTTAAACTATATAACTCTAATTCAGACTATTAATGTTTTTGAAAGATACCTATGTAAATGTACCTGAAACAATTAAGCGCATTATATCTCAACCCTTTTTTATAAGTATATAACAACTCCTGACAACTCTACCGACACGCAAAAAAATACACCGCGGTGCACCGGTACGACCAACTTTTGTATTCATAACACTCAGACGGACGGGCGGACATCGTTTAATCGACTCAGAAAGTGTTTTTGAGTCGATCCGTATAATAAAAGATGGATAAAGGTCCAATATTTTTGGCAGCTACAAACATCACCTCAAACTTAATATATCCTAACCACATAGTGGACAACTTTTGTATTCATAAATTTTGCAGAAAATATCTAACCTTGGGTCAGAAAAATTGTTCTGGTGCACACGGGCGGAAACTGGCGGGTGTATAATCAGATATAGGAGTATAGGGGAGGGTTCGGACTATAGAAAAGTGCAAGATTTTTTCTGACTGCTTTTGACTGGCAGGAGTTATGCTCTATTAGGTAGGAGATTTTCAGAAAACTTTGACCTTTTTTAAAAATTTTTTTTTTTTAAATTTTGGAATGACTCAGTGATTTTACATTCTTAACATTAATAGTATGGAAGCCACAAAATTATACAAAATTTATTTCACTTCAAAATCTTTTAAATCAAAAAAGTTACAGTCATTCAACAATAAAAATTTAAAAAGAAATTTTTAATTTTAGCAAAATACTGAGAAAGACCATTTTCGAAGACCCTGTTCGCTGTGATACAGTTGAGATAGAGTCGCAATTTTTTGGCTCCCGAGGTTTACTAGTATTTACTTTCAAATGGATAACATAACTTTAAAATCGGTAACAAAAAAAAAAAATGATTTTTGGCTGCCTTCTCAAAATATGGTCCACTGTGTGACGGATGGTTAGGCTCGTCGTCCAAAATCAGAAGAGAATTTTGATGTAAATTGTTGATTTTTAAAAATGATTCTACCTGCAAAATTAATTTTAATAAGAAACTAGGCTTTTTAATTGTAACTTACATCAGAACCAAAAGCGTCGAAACATCAATTTTTAAAAATGTATGCAGGAATGTGTATACCCTATAGGCAACACTTTATTTCGAAATGATCGACGCTTCTTCGTTTTCCCTATCATAAGGGGCTTAGTTTTATTTGATACGCTGGCATTTGTAAATTCTTTTGTAATTTTTCTACCTGGTGCAGTCTTTTAACTTTAGAATGGGCCCAGTTATTGGGACATTTTTCTTGTTCTCCATCTGGAATCATTTAAACAATCTAGATTCAATTTTTGGAAACCCGCCCTTTTTTTATAGCCAGTTTATTTTACGACCCAAAATTATTTTTTCCATATTTTTTTAAGTTTTCATTTTAATTTTATAATTGTGCATATAGAGGATTTTGGTATTCCATACTAATTGGATAAAGCCCGTAAATATTTTCCCTTTTCATAATCTTTTACGATTTATAATTTTTCTCTAAATGAAAGTCTTTTTTCTAGTTGACTTGACTCATCAACTCACAAAAACAAACACATTTTGTTGAAAACAAAAGTTTGTTTGCATTTACTGACTTTTTTAAAAAGTACGGAATTTTAAAAATTAAAATAGAATAGGTATTTCAACAGATTTTTTTTCACCTCTCTTTTTTTGCACATATAGAAATAATACTCTTTTAAATAAATTGAGTGAATAAAATCTTATCCTTTTGTTTAATTCCTCTTATTTTTACTTATTTTAAGCTAATTTTTCTGTGTTATTCGCTATATGGAGTACTAAATCATGTTTGTATTCGCAAGATAATGTACTCAATGTAAAATATTTGGCTGTTCGTTAAATCGCGAATTCGTTAAACACAGTATCCGTTAAACTGGGAAACCGCTGTATTATTTAAATATAAGTTGCCATATTTATACCCTAGGCAGGGTATCATGAGTGTGTGCTGATGTTTGTAACTACCAAAAATATTTGACCTAGACCTATCCTTTATTACACCGATCGACTAAGAATTAGTTTTTGAGTCGATTTAGCGATGTCCGTCCATCTAGCTGTCCGTTTGTCTGTCCGCGTGTGTGTCCATATAATCCTTGTAATCAACTACAGATCGCAAATATGAATATATTTTGATAAAATCTGGCCATAGAACGAACGCTAATTAAATTGGTGAAAATCGAATGAAATTGACTTAAATTATTATATAGGTCCCGGTAAAATTGGTTTGTAATATGTTTATTACATCCAGTTATCAGTAGTCCAAAAATAAACCCTGTACGACAATTCTCCATATAAAGCTGCCTTCCGATCTTCACTATCAAAAAAAATATATATATATATATATTGCACACATTTTTCTCAAATTTGGTTTGTACATGTGTTCGCAAAAAATTTATTTGACTACCAAATATGGCCAGGAACGGTTCATTTTGGACCTAGTCCCCATACGATATAAACTGTTTTATATCTGCGGGCAAAAAAAATTAATAAATAGCAATGTCACTTAAATTTGATTTATGCTTATTTTCTATATCTAATTGTTGGACCTATGACCATTTCTCTAAACGTATGTTATAGCTTATCTTATAGTCGGCCTAGAGCGACTATAATTTTTTTACTTGTTTTTTCATTATAAATTTGAGTTCTTCTTTCTTCACCATAAAAAAAAATTGTTAACAAAATATGCACCCCTGTTCTAACTTTCACATTCCATTCACATGAAATAAAGCGAATATGCACATTTTCGTGTTCTACCTTTCACTTCCACATATTTTTTACCTATTATTTTCGATCAGAAGACCTAAGTGGAAGGTAATTAGAGCCGATTGAAAACGAGTCGAAAATCAGGACATACACGATAAATTTGTTAATTTTATAGTTTAGGCAACAGAAAAATCTCTGACAATTTAAATAAAATATTTAATGATAATTTTTGGTAGAATTAGTATTTTTCTTCTTTCTCCAAAATAATTACACATTACCAGAAAGTACTGTGAAATATATTAAACTAAGAAGCTTTAAAAGAAAAAGTCAACGATCTTCAAATATAGCCGAGCAAACTTTTTATAATCAATGTACTAATTCGGAGCGCAATAAGAAATGGTGTCAATTATTATCCAATTATCATTCTGGAAAATAAGCAGGAACTTGCGAGGAAAGGGAAAAAATCAAATCTCTCACTTTAAAATTGGAAATACAAAAATATCATCTGGTAAGGGCAAGGCTGAAATCCTGGCAAATACATTTGTCCAAGCAAATAACCTCACTTCGAACTACAACCACTCAGCGAATACATTAATAAATACAACAGTAAATAATTTTAAAAAGGAAAATCCTAGTTCTGAATCAGCTATTTATACATCTCTTGAAGAAGTAATGAATATTGCCTCATCAATAAAACCCTCAAAATCCCCTGGTTTTGACAATGTTCCGAACCTGCTCTTAAAGAAACTACCACTCAAAGCTCTAAAATTACGGGTTATAATATTTAACAGCTGCATAAAACTCAACTATTTCCCAAACCATTTCAAAAATGCTCAGGTTATAGCCATAAACAAACCTAGTAAGCCAAAAAAATAACCCAAACAGCTACAGACCTATTAGTCTATTAAGTAACTTAGGTAAAATATTTGAAAAAATACTACATTCTCGTCTTAGTGAATTTGTAACGACCAATTCTATTGTTGCCAAAGAACAATTTGGATTTAAAAAAGGGCATAGCACTACGCACCAAATAAACAGAATTAAAAATCAAATAATCACAAATAAAAACAATAAACGTTCAACGGTTCTAATATTGTTAGATATTGAAAAAGCGTTTGACACCGTTTGGCATAATGGCCTAGTATTTAAACTTCTTGATGCAAATATACCAAAATATTTATGCAAACTTATTTCAGATTTCATTCACGCCAGAAACTTTAAAGTTGCGATTAATAATGAAACATCATCTCCAAAAACCATTACCACAGGGTTACCTCAAGGATCTGTCTTGTCGCCATTGCTTTACTCGATATATACATCCGATTTTAAAGTCCCGAAATATACGAAAATTGCTTATTACGCAGATGATACTGCGCTAATTTCTTCAAACAAACTTACAAGCGCACTCCTGAAGAAAATGGAAAAGGGACTTGTAAATTGCAGTAAATATTTTCACAAATGGAAAATCAAAATTAATCCAAACAAGACCCAAGCAATAATTTTTCCATTCAACAAATCTCCCAAAAGACTGCCAAGACGTCATCTTCTTATTGGAAATAATACCATAAATGTACTTAACGAGGTCAAATATCTCGGAGTTGTCTTGGACAAAAAGCTTACATTTAAACAACATATTATGGCTACGTGTCAAAAAGCTATAAAATCATTTAAAGCATTATGGCCACTACTAAATAGAAGGTCATTTCTAAACCCCAAAAACAAAAATCTACTCTTCAAAAGTGTTATAAGGCCGATATTAACATACGCGTGACCTATTTGGAGTGACGCTGCCAACTGCCACCTAAAACGCTTACAAATTATACAAAACAAATGTCTTAAAATGATAAATAACAAGTAAGAAAATTATAGTCGGTCCAGACCGACTATATGATACCCTATACCATGGTTTAGAGACCCTATCTTTCGGTCCAACTACTTCGATATAGAAAATAAGCATAAACCAAATTTGAGTGCGATTTTTATTAATTTTTTGGCTGCAGATATGAAAAAGTTCATATCGGATGCTATATCTATAAAGGGACTAGGTCCAAAAATGGACCGATCCTGATCATGTTTGGTAAAGTCTCTTGTATTTTGGAAAAATATGTACAAACAAAATTTGAGAAGAATCAGTGCAATATTTTTGTTTTTTAATAGATTTAAGTGAAGATCGGGAAGCAGCTCTATATGTCAAAGGGATCATTTTTGGAATACTCATTAGTGGATGTAATGAACGCATACAAACCTAATTTGAGTAGGATCTATATGACAATTTGGATCTTATGGCAATTTATGTCGATTGCATATGGGTAATTTGTATGGGGGCTAGGTCTGAACATGGACCGATTCTCACCAATTTCAATAGCGTTCATCCCATGGCCGATAAAAGCTTATATACCAAATTTCATCAAAATATATTCATATTTGCGACCTGCAGTTTGATTACAAGCTTTACATGGACACACAGACGGACGGACGGACGGACGGACGGACGGACATTGTTAAATCAACTCAGAAAGTGATTCTGATTCGATCGGTATAATTAAAGATGGGTCTAGGTCAAATATTTTTGGTTGTTACAAACAGCAGCACAAAGTCATTATACCCAAACCACATAGTGGTATAGGGTATAAAAAGCCCTGGAGGTATTCTACAAATCCTCTTCATGAAGAAACAGGTTATGAAAAAATTATCGATTTCATAACAAGGATTAATAACAATTACTTTGCCAAAATTGAAAATTCCTCTTACCCACTGATAAGGGAATGTAGAGAAATAACGTAAAATTAAAAAGAAATCATCAAATTGAAAATTATATGCTTATAGAGGTCTATTATTTCAAATAAACTTCCTATAAGCACATAAATATTTTTCAGATAGTATTTGAATTTATTAAATCATATAAAGGTTTTTTCCTCCCATTTTCCTTTAAAAATCATTAAAATAATATAATATCTTTAGATCCTATGTATTATTTGTTGCAATATCTTTATGTAAAGATAAGATCTCATATGTAAATATCAAAATTTGTTAAAATATGTAAATAAAGGAAGAATATTTAATTGAAATAATTCTTTCTCCAAAACATGACTGAAGAATAATAACATGGCCACACTTGGCCCAACGGTATTTCCACATGGCAACCATACCCTCACAGTCCATACCATGGATTCACCAGTGAAGAATTGCAAGTTCTTGAAGAGACCCGCATTGATTTTCATTACGTTGTTCATTTTAGTCTTAAACACAACAATTTAATCGGAAACAGATGTTTGCAATTTTTCCAACACCTTCTTCGTGTAATTCTCTAAGTATAACGTGTATACCTTTTTTATCGCCGAAAGCAAAGCATTTTAGCAAACGGTGATTCATGAAAATATCAACAGTATTCTCCATGCAGCTCTCAGTGCCTTCATCAGCTTCTTCGGCTGAGGGATGGAATCCTTTTATTATGTCACCCTCGGCTAACTACTTTGCCGCTAACATCGTAAATTACAACATCGATCTACTTGATTTTATAGGTATCAGCGAACATTTCGTCGCCGGTAATGATATTCTTGTAGATATTCAAATTACAGAGGTTTTTTTTTATTTTTTATGTAGAAAATTAAAAAAAAATTCACACACAGAGAGGACGATTTGAACGGTCAATACCACAAATTTTATAATAAAATTAAATAGTCTTCTTTATGTGTGTTTATTTATTTAAAAAAGAAAAAATATTAACACAAAATAGCTTAACTTCAAAAAAAATCTTGAATTAAAATTGGACTTATCTGAAAAGAGAACAGTATTCTAATTCCAATTCCCGACCAGTTCATATGTTCTTTAGCAAAATTTATAAGAGCCAGGTGATTTTTCTCTGATATCAGTGGTTTCTTCACGGGATGATAACAACGAAGATCAGCCTCAATTGCTCGTTGGGAAGCCGTTCGAGCACATATATTTTTGTTTCAGATTGTAAATGACCTCTTGCTATTAAATTAGCCTGTGTTTGACTCGTTTTACGGGACCTATCGCCTAAATGTTGAGTAGTAACTGTACCTCTTTCACGATATTTCTTGCAATTTTTTTAAATAATGGATTTATTCATAGAATATTTCTAACAAATTAGCTTTTGCTTCAGACCAGCAGTAAAATCATCTATTATTCTAGTTTTTAACTCTTCATAAACCATCATTCTTGTCATTTTTTAATAATAATTATTTAAAAGATTAAAACATTGAAAACTAGAACTTTGTTTAAGAAACAGTTGAAAGAAAAAGCCAGAAACTATAAATATTTAAATAACGGTTAAGATTTCATACATTTCCTTTCATACCATCTTCTATTTTTATTGTTTTAATCAATTAAAAGTTTCCATTGTTTTGTCATCACTAAAACATACTTTTTTTTTCGTTTATCTATTTTTATACCCTATACCACTATGTGGTTTGGGTATAATGACTTTGTGCTGCTGTTTGTAACAACCAAAAATATTTGACCTAGACCCATCTTTAATTATACCGATCGAATCAGAATCACTTTCTGAGTTGATTTAACAATGTCCGTCCGTCCGTCCGTCCGTCCGTCTGTGTGTCCATGTAAAGCTTGTAATCAAACTGCAGGTCGCAAATATGAATATATTTTGATGAAATTTGGTATATAAGCTTTTATCGGCCATGGGATAAACGCTATTGAAATTGGTGAGAATCGGTCCATGTTCAGACCTAGCCCCCATACAAATTACCCATATGAAATCGACATAAATTGCCATAAGATCCAAATTGTCATATAGATCTTACTCAAATTGGGTTTGTATGCGTTCATTACATCCACTAATGAGTAGTCCAAAAATGATCCCTTTGACCCCATATAGAGCTGCTTCCCGATCTTCACTTAAATCTATTAAAAAACAAAAATATTGCACTGATTCTTCTCAAATTTTGTTTGTACATACTTTTGCAAAATACAAGAGACTTTACCAAACATGATCAGGATCGGTCCATTTTTTGATCTAGTCCCTTTATAGATATAGAATCCGATATGAACTTTTTCATATCTGCAGCTAAAAAATTAATAAAAATCCCACTCAAATTTGGTTTTAGCTTATTTTCAATGTCCAGTTAGTTGGGCCTAAGAGATAGGGTTTCTAAACGCATGGTATAGGGTATCGTATAGTCGGTCTAGACCGACTATAATTTTCTTACTTGTTTTTTATTGTATTTTTTTGCAGTAAATTTGTTTTCTTTCGATAGAGAATACACCAAAGAGTGATTACGCAATAAAAACATAATTTTAAAACTTAACACAAAATTATTAAAGAACAAAATTAGTAAATTTAGAATTTTGTTAAAGTTTCCAATGTATTGCCACCCACTGTATATAAATGCTATTAATTTAGTTGTTGTTGTGTGTTTTACTACATAAATTAGTTAAGTTAGCGTAATACATTTGAATTTCGCCCAAATAAAAACTACTTACATATATCTCAGAATTATTTCACCTTTTTAGTATATACAATGTATATAAGTATGTACATACTATAAATATATACGTACTGATTATTTGCAAAAATAATAATATAAATAAAAAATACAACATACTCTAAAAACATTAAAGCGTAATTTTTACATCATACGCCCTAGTGTGTCCCAAACATGAATTGCCATTTAAAGCTTTATTTACTACAATAAAAATAATATTGTTTTTTATATTGTTTATAAATATCAATAATACAATGACCTTGATCTTGAACAAGGTACTACACTTAAATCGTTAAACAATTCAGTGTTCTGAACTGGCCCCATAACATCAACCTACATTTGGCATTTTGCTGTTTAATTCATATAAAATTGTATATTGAACAGTACGATGGACTTTTAAGGAAATGAACTTGGCGTGTGGTGTTTTATTTTGTTTATTATTTGTGCCTAACCAGTTTTCCTTCAATAAGATACTAGGTGTGTTGTAGCAGAAATATTTGTATGTATTTACAAGAAATTGTTATACACTTTACTCCATTAACGATTACCACAGAATTTCGTATAATTTATTCCTGGTTTCTTTAAAGAACAACTTACAATACATGTATTCATACATAAGTCTGTTGGCGTTTAATTTTTTTTATAATTGTGTCTGTCAATGAATTTAATTTTTTTAAATTAATTTTTTTGGCGCCAACTTAATTTGAAATTTATGTTTTATTAGAAAAATATGCACTTAGTGTAACAACATCTTCAATTTAATTATTTTTAAAAATGTATTTATCTTTATTCTAGAGGAGCAATGTCACCCCAGTCCATGTGGTGTTAATACTAAATGTGAAATTATCAGTGGAGTTCCAACCTGTTCTTGCGTAAACGGTTACGTTGGCAATCCTTTGAGTGGTTGTCGTCATGAATGTGATCATGATGGTGATTGTAGCTCAAGAGATATGTGCAGTAACTTTAAATGTGTACCCGCTTGTACACAATGTGGTGTTGGTGCTACATGTAATACAGTATCAAGTCATCGTGCTAGCTGTGAATGTCCTAAAGGATATATTGGTAGTCCTTACACCGAATGCCGTCCAGAATGTTATGGTGATTCGGATTGTCCAGCTGGTAGACCGGCTTGTTTCTATGGCATATGCAAGGATACTTGCGATGGCGCGTGTGGTTTAGGTGCTGATTGCAATTTACGTGGCTTGACTCCTGTGTGCAGTTGTCCACGTGATATGACTGGTGATCCTTTCGTGCGTTGCCGTCCCTTCACTAAAGGTAAGCCATTCACTGAAGATGTTATCGATTAATAACTAATTTGCTGTGATACAAATCATTTCACTTCAGCTGATCTTTGTGAACCAAATCCTTGTGGAACAAACGCCATCTGTATCCCTGGTCACGATAATACGGGACGTGAACGTCCTGTTTGCAATTGTTTACCAGGCCATACTGGCAATCCTTTGAGCCATTGTTCAAGAGTATGTAACTTCTCACTACATTATTTTTTTTTTTAATTTGTATAATATTTGCCATTTATTTAAAGGGTGAATGTTTAAGTAACAGTGAATGCCCAGATAACAAGGCTTGTATCAACTATAGTTGTGTTAATCCCTGTATTGGTAAATGTGGTTCTGGTGCCGAATGTGAACCAAAATCCCATTTAGCTGTCTGCAAGTGCCCCCCTGGAACTTCAGGCGATGCCTTAGTTTCTTGCCGTCAATCTCGTACTTATCCTGTTGCCAAATACCATGGAGTTTCTTCTTCAGGATCATGTAATATATGTTAACTAACAAAATTTTTTATTGAAACTGCCATCTTTTTAAATAAAACAAGTCATTTTTAATTTTTTTATTACACTGTCTAACTTTCCGTAATACATTCATATAATGTATTGTTTTCAAAAATGTAACAAATATTGTTTTTATTAATTTATTGCTAGTTACGCTTATAATTGTAATAAATTAAATTTTTTTTATTAATATTAATGCGTTTTTAATTTTATGTGTATAAGAGATTTTAGGTTTATGTATTACCAAAGAAAATTTATTTAAAATTGAAACCTGGGGCCAAATCACCGCATTCGTTATGGAAATTTTTCGATCGAAATCATTTTTTTATTTCCCAAAATAAAATGTTAAGAATAATTTTTCTTTTTTACAGTTGAAGAATTATGACCTCTGGTTAAGAAGAAAAGCGAATCGTGGTCGAGCGTTTGTCCGTCTTCTTCAAATATCAAAAAAATAACTAATATCAAGAATTGTACGGTCTATCTATGAAAGGTCTTTTGTGGTTAGGATTTCTCGTTGCTGGAATATTTTGCCTCATGAATTGCGCATTTTTTCACATTCGAATAATGCATTTCGGTTAAAATTATTAGAGTTTTTTGGTACTCATTAAAAGGGGTTCTATATTAGGTTTTGTCCTTGGATCATGGCTCTATCGAATATGATTCAGAGTTTAGTTTATTGAGTGTTGAGAATTTGTATAATATATTTTACATTATTCATATAACAAATCTAAATGGAAATGAATATTTTTTTATATAAATATCTAATTCGCATCTTTTAGTGAAACCCCCTTTTGAAATTAATGTCGTGTTCTAATCCTATTTTATTTTTATTTATATAAACTTGTTATGTACAACATGTTAACTTTTAATTTTTAAATTTATCTTGAGTTGAGTCTTTGCTGACTGGGACCATTTAACAGTTTTATACTACTCTTTTAAACTTGTTTCATATAAGATTTTGGCTGGGGAGCAAATTAGAGGTGTAATTAATGTATTGGTTAGTTAAGTAGCTCAGGTTTTATTTATTTGCTGTGTAATATATATTTTTTTTGGCCTGGATGCCTTTTTATATTACGAAACTAATTTGAAATGAATAAATAAATATTAAACTAAAATATGGAATTTCGATTGATTTTACTCGATATCGAATGCGGTGATTTGGCCCCTGAATTTTTTAATTGAATTCATTTCATAGGGGAGAAAAACAGGTGGAACATTTAAATATTTAAATATTGAGGTCGTATGAGTAATAAAGCTGAGTTACATAATAAACAAGTAAGCAAATTATAGTCTGTCTAGCCCGACTATACGATACCCTATACCATGGTTAAGAGACCCTATCTCTTCGGTCCAACTAATTGCATATAGCAAATAAGCATAAACCAAATTTGAGTGGCATTTTTATTAATTTTTTTCGCTGCAGATATGAAAAAGTTCATATCGGATACTATATTTATATGGGGACTAGGTCGAAAAATGGACCGATCCTGACCATATTTGGTAGTCACTTATACTTTAAAAAAATATATACAAACCAAATTTGAGAAAAATCAGTGAAATATTTTTGTTTTTTGATAGATTTAAGTGAAGATCGGGAAGCAGCTCTATATGGGGCCTATGACTAAGAATTTTCCTATAGGGAGTATTTTTGAACTACTGATTAATGGATGTAATAAACACATACAAACCTAATTTGACTGAGATCTATATGATAATTTGGAACTTATGGCAATTTATGTCGATTTCATAGGGGTCATTTGTATGGGGGCTAGGTCTGAACATGGACCGATTCTCACCAATTTCAATAGCGTTCATCCCATGGCCGATGGAAGCTTATATACCAAATTTCATCAAAATATATTCATAGTTGCGACCTGTAGTTTGATTACAAGCTTTACATGGACACACAGACGGACGGACAGACGGACGGACATTGCTATTTCGACTCAAAAAGTGATTCTGAGTCGATCGGTATACAAACAGCAGCACAAAGTCATTATACCCAAACCACATAGTGGTATAGGGTATAAAAATTTACGTCATTTTATGGTTACTTAAAAAAATATATACACTTGTGGACACACAATAAGACAGTTTTAATAAAAATAAAAACAATTAAACAATTAAAACAATAAAACAGTTTTAATAAAAATTTTAACAAAAACAACTTCTATTTATTTAGTTTAAATATCTAATAGTTAATTAATTACAAAAGCTTAAAAAATTATTCATTGTAAATACTTTTTGATGTGTAAACGCGCAGGGGGGTAAATTTCTATTTCGCAATACAATCACAAAAACAGTGTAACACGTAATAGGAGAGAGCTGACACATAACGCTGTGTGACTTATGATTGTATTGGTGAAAAAATTATCATATAACTTTGTTTTTTATGCCACTTTTTTAAAAGCGTCATCTATGTATCACTTATATACGTTTATATTGGGATATTTTTAACGTTTTACAGCAAAGGGTTGTTGAATTAGCTGAAACAGTTTTTGCTATAAATGATACATAGATGACGCTTTCTGTTTGATTTTAAAAAATGACATAAAAAAATCTTTAATTACTAGATGTTTACACATCTTCCCTGTGATCGGACTCACATGATTATTTTTTGTACAAGGCAAATGTCAGTCTTACATTTTGTTTTATTTTTAATTCCAACTATTTTGCACCTTTAGTATTTTGTTGGATCCCCTCTTTGGAGGATTACTTTGGCACATCTGTTTGGCGTTGTTTTAGCTAAAGCGTAACACTCCATTCCGCCTTAATAATATCCCAGAGCACATTTTTATTTGTAGTTTTTCTGGCTACAACTGCCCGTTTTACGATCCCCCATAAATTTTCTATAGGGTTTAAATCAAGACTTTGAGCTGGCCACTCAAGAACCTTTATTTTGTTTTCATCAAATCAAGTCTTAACGACCCGATATGTATGCTTCGCATCGTTATCCTGCTGAAATATCGCTGCTAATGGTAAATCATCAGCATCAACATTGTCTAGATTATTCTGCAGGATATCCTCATTTCCTCAGTCATTCCCATCGATTTTAACTAAGGGACCAACCCCGGACGAGGTAAAACATCCCCTGACGACCCTCCGAACTTTACGGTTTTTTTAGGTATACATTGGGTCCAAACATTTGTTGACTGGTCATCGCATATAGGGTGTTCCATCGTTTCCGAAAACGTAGAACTTTGTTTCATCACTCCACACTATTAATAACCAAAAATTTGGATCCTTACGGAGGTGGATTTTTGCAAATCGCAAGTGCTGCCGAATATTTTTCTTTGACACATTTGGTTTTTTTTCTCGCTATGCGGCAATGAAGATTATTTTCAGTCAGAAACCTTCTACGGTCCTTGCCGATATTTTAGTGCCAATATCGGACTCAATGCACGATCTAAGTTGATATGAGGAATGAGTCAATTTTACGCATCCTGGCCATAAGCCTATCTTCCGCTTGTGTCGTTTTGCGTTTTTTATCTCTGCAAATTATCAAGTCTTACATTTTACATGATAACATTTTTACCACTTCAGCAATTGAGCAATCATTTTGGAAGCAACTCCAAATGATCTCCCTTGCAGCAGTAGTGCAGCTCTTATTTTTACCCATAATTTAGCAACGTCAAATGGAACTACAGCAAAAGGTTCTAAAACGTTTTAAAAGACCGATAAAACCCTTCCAGTTATCATAAAGGTTTCTTATTATAAATATTTACCTTCGATAATTAAAACGACTTATTTGTCCACTTAAATTCAGCGATGTGTTAAGAAATGATTGATTATTTACAAAACTAAACATTGCAATACTAACATTTTTTTATACCTTCAAAGAATCATAACGCCACTGTATATTTGGAGAAATTTGAGTGAATCAACAAATAACGTGCCGTTATTTTTTTTACTGAATATATTCCATGGGTATCTTAATTGTATGACCACAAGTGTATATATATTTATTTATTAAATAAAATATTAATTCTAAATTACAATAAACAAAAAAAAAAAATCTTAAAATTAGTTTATGCCCTTAATTTATGTAGAACGGTCATATTAAACCATAACCTTATAGTTACCTTAGATTGAATGGACCACTTTCATAATAAAAAAATTTTGTAACATTTGCAGAACACATTTCTTTGTCACAAAATATAGTCTATTTGATGGCTGGGATGTATATTAAAATCAAATTCCAATATCGTTAAAATGTATGGATTTATATTAAAGATTAACTCAATAAATTTCCACTACATTTGATTTGCGACTGGGTTTCTCATTTTCATATGATTGCTCATAAACTTCTTCTATGACATTTGATTTTTCACTATCATTTTGTTCGTCTGCATGATCGCGGTTCGGTGAAATTTCATGAGTTTGAATATGGGATCGCATGGCAGATTGACGTTTAAATTGTTTGCCACAATAATCACAACTAAAAGGTTTATCATCAGAATGAACCAGTACATGTCGCTTCAATTGATCTGCGCTGTTAAAGGCTTTATCACATTCTGAACATTGAAACTGTCTTTGGCCCGTATGACAACGACGATGAGCCAACATATTTGATGAGATACGAAAAGCTTTACCACATATATCACAAGAGTAAGGCTTTTCGCCAGTATGAGTGAGCATATGTTTTTTAAAACCTGACTTTTGAGTTAAACTTTTACCACAAATATCGCAGGTGAAGGGTTTCTCGCCAGTATGCATCAGCATGTGCATCCGAAGAGACGATGCTTGACGATAAGATTTACCACAAAGTTCGCAAGTATTGGGATTATTGGGATCATGTATAGATATATGACCATCGTAAGCATTACGAGTTTTAAATGCTTCTCCACAAACATTACATTTATAGGGCGTTTCGTCAGAATGTAATTGCAGATGGTATTTAAAGGAGCTGGCATTACTCAATTGTTTACCACACACCTAGAAGAGACAAAATTTTAGTCTATATTTACCAATACATGTATGTATGTATGTAAAAATTAAGTTTACTAACCTTACATTGATAATCAGGATTAGGTGTTTTATTAGTTTGAGCTGATCTTTTAAATTTTTTTTCAAAAGGGTTAGTGGAACCATTTTCGGATTCTGAATTAGTTGCATCTTCCGACGGTCGCTTTATACTGTTTTGAGAAACGCCATCTTGGCTATCGGATATAAATTCTGCATAGTCTTCTTCTATATCGTTAACGTGTATTTCATATTCAACCTCCCCTTCATCTTCTTCTACCTCACCTTGTTGAACTTGCTCTATTTCTTCGGGCTCAACAATTTCAATGTGTCTTGTTTCTTCTTGAGTAATTCTTGAGTAATTATGTACTATGATTTCTGTAGTTTCAGCTACTACATCATGTACTACATATTCCATTTCAATTTCCTCTTCATGTTCGAGAATTAGATTTCCGTCGGTGTTATGATGCTGTTGGTCTTCATCCGTCAATTGCACATATTCTTCGTGATTGTCATACAATTGTTGTTCTAATTCTCTTTTCATATGAGCTGCCTCCGCTAATTCCTGTAAATCTGTTTCAGAGTCATCTATCAATATTGGCTTCCCTTTGGTACGCTCTTCATCTCCTGTATCATCTACATTTTCAACATGACTGTTTAAAAAATGATTAGCTTCTAAAACTTTCTTTTTAAATACATATGATTTGACCAGGTCCTGTATACACTTTGTACATATGAAACCCGGTAATTGTGTATATTCTTGTTCCAGAAAATCCAAATTGGTACAAAATGTCAATAATGACGCCAATGTAGTAACCTCACCCATTATTAAACCTTGCCTGTATAAAGATTTATATTCTTTACACTCAACCATACAAGCGCGACATATAACCACTTCTACAGCACTGGAGGACATAATTTAAATAAATTTTGTTGTAAATTTAAATGCAATATTTTGCGATAATTCACAATTTTACTTTACAATTGAGAATTTTATTATTTTCAATAACAGGGTCGTGTTTCTAAGACAGATATGTTATAAAAGGTGAAACATTGTTATTTTCAATATAATAAAGCTGCTTGCTATGGAAACATTCTTCTATATATGAATTAAATTGAGAATGCGAGGATCAGACGCTTTGCTCCTCCTTTAAATTGACTTCAATGTTCCATAAAGTGCAGTATTTTTCCAGTTTAAACATCATTTCTTGCATAGTGTAATATTATCTGCCAAAAAAAACTACATCGTCAGCATACAATAGTAGTCTGACATTCATATTACATATATTTACTCCTCCAGTTAGAGTCATGCAGATCATTTAAATATATTGAAAAGAGTGTAGGTGATAATAGACTCCCTGCGTTACACCTGATGTGATATAAAATTTTTCCGACAATTCTTTTCCAGTTCATACACTAAAATCAGTTATAATCTTAGAATATATGTATTTTAAAATATTTACTTCAATGTAAGAAAATTTAAACTAGAGATTATTGAAAGAAATAGCTATGGAGTTTATATTTTATTTCATATTTTTTAATATTGTATGCAATAACGAAATAAATATAATAAAGAGTAAACTTAAAAAACACTCTTTTTATTTCCTTCAATTTATTTTTTTCAGCTCAAGAGTTGAAAAAAAGTGGAAAAGTAGTCGGGATAGGTACCGAATGGAACGTAACAAAATTCCTATTCAGAAGTCAGGAGATCCTGGAATATATTCTGAGGATGATGCATCAACATGGCAACATTTCGATTCGTTAGATTTGTATTTAAAGGAAGTCATAAATATAACATTTGAAAAAAAGTATAATATAATGATGAATTTGTTACATAAAATAAGAAAAATTCCTATCGCATTCAAACCCTTTGGGTTAGTTATACTTTAAAAAAGTAACATTGAATTTGTTATTTAAAATATTTGGAGGATTGTCGAGAACGGTTATTGCATTGAGCTTTTAAGTTACCACTTATTAGCATTTGATGGAAAATTACTTCTTATTTGTTAAAAGTTTTCTTTTATGACCATTTTTTAAATTATTTCATTTATTTTTATTCAGTTAATATAAAGTCGTTATTAGATGAATATTTAAAAACCTAATTATATTACTTCACTGCCGCAGGAACAGATCTGGTAAATAACTTAATTTCTATTGTTCCTTTACGGCATTGAGGTGAAAAACATGAGTAGATATTTTATCTTGGATCAATATATTTATTTTGTTTCTATTTTATAATAAATTATGTTAAAAAAAAATAAATATGTTTAAAACTTGTTTTAAGAAGTTATAGTTTCTTGATGAAATCGCAAATGTATAAGCATAGACGATTCACGTTTAAAGGATTGAGAGCATATTTGACAATTAAAAGATGTTGTTTTTTTATGACCCAGCACATGACGTTCTAAATGTTGCGCTTTTGTAAATCTTTTAAAACATTTGGAACATTTAAATTTCCTAAGTCCACCATGATTGTTACGATGAGTCCACATTTGTTTATATGTATGGAATGCTATGCCACATATATCACACAAAAAAGGTTTTCTTCTGAAACGTTTTTCTCCATTATGTATAAGCATGTGTATTTTGTAACCGCACTTTCTGCTGAATTTTTTGCCACAAATATGACAAGTGTATGTCCCCGTCTCACCGAAGTGCATTTTTAATTTAGCCTTTAAGTTTGAGGGCTGCCGGTGTGATCTACCACAAATAGATTTATGTACTTCGAAAGCACAAATAGTTTTAAAATCTTCACCACAAACCTTACACTTGTGAAGTGTATCTGAATGCAATTGCATGTGCCATTTAAAGGACTTCTTGTTTTTAAATTGTTTACTGCAAATCTAATAAAGTACACATCACATTAAAAAATATGTAATTTGCATAGAAGCATATGCTTGTGAGAATGCATTTCTTTGGTGTTATGAATTTTTAATTCTGGTCAGAATTTAAATTATTAGAAATGAATTCTTCTAAGCTGTTTAAACAAATTTACCTTGCATATAATAAAATGAATATCATTAGGTTTTTTAATAACTAAACGATCTTCTACACATTTGTCGTGTTCCGTGATTGTAGTAATTTCCAGAGGATTTCTACTGTTCTCAATATCATATTGTTTTTCTGGTTTTAAATCGGTATAGAGTTTTTGAATATCGCAATCTTCAATTTCTTCTTTTACTTTTATTTGGTCTATTTCTTGAAGTTTTGTTTCTTCCTTTGTTATAACTGTTTCATAGTCAATATCTGACTTCTCCATCTCATCTTGCAAAATATGTTTTATGTAATCTTCAGCTTTGTTATAGACATTTGGTTCAATTTGGTTTTCATATAATACTTGTGGCAATTCTGATTTAATCTCAGTTTTATTTAAATCCGCTTCATCTTTTCCAACTTTAACTTTGCATTGTTCTTGATGGTTTGCACTCTTTTCCATATTATTATTTGTGTTCAGTTGAACTCTAAATAATTTATCTGCCTCTTGTACCTTTTTTATAAAAATATATGATTTTGTTAATTCAAGTATACAATTCGAACATATAAAACTGGGAAGGCTGCTTTCGTGATTTGAGAATTCCAAATTTGTACAGAACGTCAATAACGCAGCTAAAGTGGTTTTTTCCCCTCTGATTAAACCAATTTTGTATAAAGATTTATAATTCGTACATTCACCAACACAACTTCTGCATATTACAAATTCATCGGTTTTTGAGTTATTGTATTTTGTATGAATTGAAGATAATTTTGTCGAGCTTGCTTGAGACGTTTTGGATATCTTATTTTTGTAACTGCAATCATCATTAGAATCTAAAATATAATTTTTAAAAATATTTGAAAAGAAAACACGCATTTAATTTTACCAATATTTTCTTCGATTACGTTTTCGTCGCTTCCAAGAATGCTGTTCACTTTGGAATATAACGTCCAAGTTGAAGGGGATCCGGTTTGTTTAAATATAGATTTTTCTTTCCTAAAAAATTTTTGAATTTTAATACAATATATAACTTCAATATTTATTTTACAAAAACCACACATCTAATTAACATTAGATAGATTTTTGCGGAAATATAAACGTACGCATATCTGATGGTAAGGTTGTGGATTTTATTTTTCGTTTCTATCACTGAAACAGCACAATCATGGTTTTCAAGTTCAAGTTTTATTTCTTCCAATATGTGTATATTTCGCCTGACTCCACGCAATTTATTTATTTTGGCTTTCCAAATTTCTATTAAAAGTTCTTCCTCCCTTGTTGTCCAAAGCCTTTTTCTTTTATTTGTTCTGGTTTTACCCATTTTTATTTTTTCAAATATTATTACCACTGCTTTTGTATTAAACAATTTTTTTGTATAAAAAGTTAAGTTTATGTACTTTATATTTTCTTCAAATTAAGTATTTTATTGTGTTATCAAAATCCAATCCATGCGAAAACAACTTCGAACATATGAGTTTTTGTCATAAAACTATTACGAAAACAGGTAACAGATATGTGTTATTTATACAAGTACAAGAGTAAATTTATTGATGCAAGCAGTATATATAAAAAATTTATAATCTAAATAGGTATATTTTTATGAATATAAAATATTTTGGAATTTTTACAAAAAATGTTTTAATTCACAATTTTTGTTTAGAAAAGAAATTCAAGTACTGAAATACATATATATATATATGTTTGAAAGCTGTAAACTATGAAAACTTACTAGAGCTGTCATAATACAAACTTTTCAATGAAATTATATTTTTTTTTGCTATAAATATTTTAACTGGGCGTCACTTTATAAGTAATATTCGTTATTGGGTCTATAAAAATATTGACGTCATATTAGACAAAACATTAAAGAAAATTGCTTTCAAAATGTTATTTGATGAACTTTTATAAATAAAATTGATTAAACTCATTAAGCGCCCTCTACATTCTTAATTTAACACGTATTTTCAAGCATATATCAAACATATGTGAAAAACCTAATCAAAATTATCCAACAAAAAATTGGCACCGGTTTTATCTTGTGGAAGAAAATTTTCGAATTTTGACTGAAAATTCCTTTTAACATCTCGAAAGTGCCATGTCTCAAAGTGGTGTTACAAAGGTAGTGCGTTATGCCCTTAAAGATGCGGGTAAAAGATCCTATTTAACAGATTTATTTGGTAAACATCAGCGACGTGCTATCAGCTATACAGTGCCATTAGCAACGACAACATCACTAAGCCACAACCATGCGGCAAAAGCCATTCTGTGGAATAGCAGCTATAAGAAGCAATTCTATAGTACAGAAACCTCCAGTAAGTTTACAAGTAAATGCTAATTGGAGTTTAATGTTTTATCAACTTGTAATTGTTTCCAGAAACTACAGCTAGTCCAGAAATTTTGTCAAAACTATTTCCCCAGACGGCTACTAACGTGGATGAGGAAACTGAACGTGAACGTAAACGCAAAGAAGAAGAAGAAGCTAAAGAAAATGAAAAGGCTTGGAAACGTATGAAATTGGGGTAAGTAGACCGACTGCCGTTAATTGCGTAATAAAACAATTAAACACATATTCCTTGACATATTTTTTAGTTTTGCTGTTTTCGGTGGTTCTGGCATTGCTTTGGTTGTATGGGCTGTCTATGAATTTGGTAAACCGGAAGTAGATGCTGAAGGTCAGATCATTGAAGATGAATTTAGCAAGAGTCCCATTGTTCAGCAATATTTACAACGCATGTGGAAATCTATGAATTATTATCAAAAAATGATTCAGGAACCTTCAAGAGATAAACTTTTACCAGATCCTCTCAAACCACCATATATACAACCACCCTATACATTAGTTTTGGAAATGAAAGATGTTTTAGTACATCCCGATTGGACATATCAAACTGGTTGGCGGTTTAAGAAACGTCCAGGCGTAGATGTCTTTTTGCAGGAATGTGCGAAACACTTTGAAATTGTCGTCTTTACTGCTGAGCAAGGAATGACCGTATTCCCCATATTAGATGCTTTAGATCCAAACGGTTATATTATGTATCGTTTGGTACGTGATGCTACCCATTTCTTTGATGGCCATCATGTTAAGAATTTGGATAATTTAAATCGAGATTTGAAAAAGGCAAGTTGTATTTGAATTTAATTTAATAATTAGATGTTATAGAACTTATATAAATTTAATATTCTCATAATCTGAAGAAATTTTTTCAATATAAAACATTTCTTTTGCTAGATTTTGACAACATTTCTAAGGAAACCAGCAGATTTTGAGTTCATTTTCTAATTTGATTACTTTTGCAATAGAATACCTTTTCCATAATCTTAATTTGTTATAACAACGCATTTTTTCTTAAAGGTTATTGTTATTGACTGGGACACTAATTCAACACAAATGCATCCAGACAATACATTCAGCATTTCACGCTGGATGGGTAATGATGATGACACACAGCTTTTCGATTTAATCAATTTCTTGAAAGGTAATAGTTAATATGTTAAATTAAAAAAATATGAAATAAAGCTATTATTTCAATTTAACATTTTCAGCTATTGCCACCACTGATGTGGATGATGTCCGTGAAGTTCTACATTACTATCGTCAATTTGAAGATCCAGTTATGAAATTCCGAGAAAATCAAGCAAAATTAGCTGAACAAATTCAAGAACGTGAGCGGGAAGAGCAAACCAAAGCTAAGCCAATAGTAAAAAATTGGACAAGAAATTTTATGGGACGTTAATCAGAACATCTCTTATAAAACACTTCCCACTGTAGCTATAAATTCATTTTAAATTAACTATCATATTTTATTTTTATTCTTTGGTTTAATTTTGTTTAAAAAAAAAAGTTTTAATGCAATATGTTTTAATTATTTCAGTTTGTTATTTTGTTTTATATTAAACACATATTATAATATTCATAAAAACAAACTTAAAATGGCAGCAAAAATTGCATCGTGACATTTCTTTTCCACATCATACGGCATGCTACCAATAAATATTTTGCAATTAAAATTGCTCTTTTATTTTAAGCTCATTTGTAATAATCAATAAAAAAGAAACAAAATTAAACATGGTGTTTTTGCCCTCAATTTTGGCGTCAATTGATGCAGTTATAAAGCTTTTATAAAATCTGGATAATCGGTGGCAAATGAATTGCTATGAATTATTTTAAATTTTTTAAATAAATTTAGTGAAACAATTATCGTTTTTATCAGGATGTATCAGATTAATTTTTAGCTGTACGCGTTCAGAACACGAACTGAAAATAACACTATATTCGAACCTGTTTATTGTTCATGTTCTGTTTTGTCAGCAGTACACGTGCAAGAACACGCACTTAAAATAAAGTACTTTCGAACCTGTGTGGTTGTGTTCGAATCAAACAATACGTGATAGAAACATGTTCGTGTACACAACCATATATTAAAACGAAACACATTTATGATTGCGTTCGCCACCGTACAATATTTAGAAACACACATAATTGATATCTATAATATTAATAGGCTAGGCGATTACTTGTGACCGATGTTTTGTTCTACCGTTTTATCCCGACTTTGACCAAACGTATATTATTTGAAAGGTATTTCTTTGCAGCCGTTTTGCAGATTTACAGATTTTTATTTTTTTTCCCTTTATTTTGAGTAAATTGCATTTAAAATTGCTACTAACACATACATAAAATTACACAATGCTATGAGTGTGTTTATTAAATTTGTTAATGAGTTTGTAATAAAAATGAGTGTTTTTGTGTTGATTTGTGAATTGGCTATAATTGATTAGCATACTTTTATGGTTTTTATTTAATGAAAAAATAAAATTTCCTAGAATTTGCACTCGAATTTCAAGGGCTGGAATCTGCCAGTGAAAATAAAAATATGTGTTTGTTGGTCTGAGCTGTGTTAGTTTACAAATATGTACGAGATTTTTATTTAGTAAGTATTTTTCTGAACTCTGAAGGAAACTCGAGCCATCATCACTTTAAATAGGTGAAAATCATTTAATTAATACAGTGCATGACAATTATTTTGGAAACTTTTACAAAATCCTAAATTTGCCAATTTTGCTTTTGTATAATTTCGCGTTGACCTAAAATTATGTATTTTTTTTTGCGAAATCACTCTTTGGTGTAATCTCTAACGAAAGATAACAAAAATTAGATAAGCAAAAAAAGTATTTTTTTTAGTAATGGCAAAACAATGGAATCTTTAAAACTTCTATAACAATAAAAATAGATGGTATGAATGAAAATGTATAAATCTTACCTGTTATTTAAAGTTTATGATGTTTTCTGTCAACTGTTTTTCAAACACAATTTTATTTTTTAATGTTTTAATCTCGTAAAATATTGGCAAGCATAGTTTTGTGAAAAGTTGAAAACCAGGATAATAAATGATTGCACTGCTGGTCTTAAGCTAAAGAAAATTTATGGGTAAAATTCTATGAATAAATACATAATTTCAAAAATTATCAAGAAATATCGTGAAAGACTCAACATTGAGGCGGCAGGCCCCATAAAAAGAGTCAAATACAGGATAAAAGAGTTCATTAACAATCTAGAACTAAAAATATGTGCTCGAACAATTTCCCGACGAGCATTTGAGGCTGATCTTAGTTGTTATCGTCCTGTGAGGAAACCACTAATATCAGAGAAAAATCGTTTGGCTCGCATAAATATTACTGTTCTCAATAACAAATACTAGTGTTTTTTCGACCTTGTTTTTATTAAATTATAAGTTATTTAAGCTTGAGGCCATTTTTTTGCATTTTTTGCTGTTGTTTTTTATTCAATGTAAAAAATGAAATGTAAAAGTGTAAGGACACATTTTTGTTAGTTTGAATTATTGTTACGAATTAAATAATATTCCCGAAGATGCTATCCAAAGGATAGCGAAATATTGAAAATAACAACAAAAAATGCAAAAAAACTGGCCTCAAGCTTAAATAATTTTTTACTGTTCTCTTTTCAGATAAGTCCAAGTTTAATTTCAGTGGCCATGATGGAAAAACGTTTGTATGACGATCCAGGGGAAAAAGATTAGACCAAAATATACAAAATAATCGGTTAAGTTTGGCGGTGACAATATTATGGCATGGGGTTGCTTTGCGGGCTAAGGAATGGGTCCAATTCATGTAGTAAAAGATACTCTAACTGGAATTGGATACTGGAAAATTCTAAATGACTTAATGTAACCAGGAAAATGTGCCCCATGGTCTGGAAGTTCCAACATGACCATGGCCCAAAACACACCTCCAACGTTGTAAGCGAATGCCTATAATATAATGCAGTTTGTGTTTTGGAATGACCAGCCCTATCACCAAATATTAATTCCATAGAAAATCTATGGGAAAATGTAGATCGAAAATACGGACACGAAATTACACAAACAAGACAGATCTCATAGAGGCAGTTAATTCAGAGTAGCAAATAATTTCAACGGATGTCATCAACAATTGAATTAACTCCAAGCCTCAGCGTTGTGAATTAAGTATTAAAAAATAATGGATACCCAACAAAATATTGAAACCAAAAATAAAGGGAAAATTTTCAATAATTGTATAGTAAAGATTTCCATTGTCAAGCGCATAAAAATGAATAGAATACTTTTGTTATTTTTTCTGAAGTTAAGCTATTTTATGTTAATATTTTTTATTTTTTAAATAAATAAAAATAAAACCATTTTTTTGATATTGACCGTTCAAGTGGTCAAAAATATATCTTGTTAAAAGTATCCATTGTATTCTTATTCCAAGCTTTGATAAGGAGCTTTTGCATTTGACAGTTGTCTGATTCACAAATAAAACACTTGATTCTATTTCGCATATAATTTATTTTCGATAATTAGTTTTTTTTTTCTTTGGAATAATGATTTTTGTTATAGGAAAAAAATTATTAGCATTTTTCAATTTACAATTATTATTAAACCTTGTTAAGTTTTCATTTCATTTGTTATGTTTTTTATTATTAAAAAAAAAAATATGTTTAACGTTGGGCTGGATTAAATGGACAGGTTTATTAAGAATGCTAAGAAATTGAATTTTATTTGGAAAAGGTTTGTTTGTTTGTTCAATAACAATTTATATATATATATATATATATAAAAAACTCTTGTTAATAGCATACATACATATTATGTAGTTCCATTTACATGTAACTGGGATTCCCACTTTAATAAATACAAGATTTTAGTAATAAATATTTAATTGAAATACACTTGAAAATGAAGAAATTCTCTCATATTTTGAACTAATGTTTTTCAGGCTTGCTATGAAAATTTATTAAAAATCCCAGCTTATTTTAAAAATATTTCATTTAATTAGTGTTATGCATACTGTTTTTTTAAAGTACTATATTTTTTAAAAAAAACTTTTATACTTTGGCTTTAATTATTTGTTTGGTTTATAGTAATGTTTTGTTATTATTCCTCATTTTTAAATGCATTCATATTCTCTTTATTTTATTTTTAATCAAGCGTTACAAAAATAGTAATTTTTAAAATTTTTTTTTACCGAAATGTATTTTCAAATTTTGTTGTTATGTACCTACAAATTCTTTTAATTCCATATTTTTTTTGGGATTTTTGTATACAGATTTGCTTTTATTCCTTCTGTTATGAAATCGTTAAATAAGGACAAAGAAAAGGAGATATATTTAACATATTTCAAATATAAAATATGTTTTGCATATTTTTAATTGGGGAAAAAATTCTCAAACTTATTTCTTTACTAAAAGGACGCAATGGTATTTTAAATATTAATTTCCTGTTCATTCCTAAGTGCTAAATAAAATATCCTGTAAAATGTAAAAATTAATTCACGAATTCCAAATATTTTAAAAGTCTTCAAAGAAAAGAGGAGAGCAAATAAAGAGAAAAATTTCTTTACACGAAATAGTTTTTTCAGGTGTCCTTTGTAATAATATAAAATACATGCCTGAATTTAAGAATAATTTCCTAGAATCTAGGGCTACTGCTGTAGGAAAATATCATTGAAATCTGACACAAGTGAAATGAGAATTTTTAACAAACATTTTTAAGAAGATGTATTGTAAGTTTTTCATTTTTTAAATTCACTTTGAACAAGTGTCATCTATAATTAAAATTGTTCAAAAACTTTCGGCTTAAGAATTGTAAATCTTTCATAAACATATAACAGTTTTCACATTTGTAATAAGATAATAGTTAAAATGAAGTGAAATGATTTTTCCATTACAATATCTACAAAATATGTATTAAGAGTTGAATTTAAAATAAATTCAATTTTCTAAAATTTTGTAACAATTTCTAACAAAACCAAATTTTAGGAAATTATAAAACAAAAGGTGCGTTCAGACTACGCAAATATTTGACCAAATAAGCGTAACCCCTAAATAATGTATAATTTTCCTTGTATAATTTTCATTAAGTTATACAATATATGATATAGAATATAGTTAAATATATTAAATATTACTAATGTAATAAAACATAACTTAATTTTGTCTTTTATATATCATGTAAGATTGAATAAAACTTTCATAAAATTAGGGGTTACGTTTATTTGGTCAAATATTTGCGTAGTCTGAACGCACCTTAAGATTGAAAAAAAAAAACAAATAAATTCGAATGTTAAATTTTTTTTTATAAAGATTTACATTTTGCTTTCATTTTATTTATGTTATTTATTAAATTAAAATATTATTTTATTTCATTTAACTATGAATTGTTTTAAATATATATGTATAATTTTTTTTTATATAATTTTTAAGTTTTTTATTTTTACTTTCTGTATATTATAATAATTATTAATTTAAATTTAGCTTTATAATTAACATTTATACTTTTTTCTTTGCATTAATTAGAAAATAGGTTTTTAAATATATTTTGTTTTCATTTAGATAAAAATAATAAAAAACAAAACAAAAATAAAACTTAATTAACATAAAATTAAATTTTTCAACTATTAATCACTGATCTAAAAAACTACATGACGACGACGACTCTTATATGATTTTCTAAGTATAAATAGATAGATTATATATAAATGTATCATCATTCTTTTTCACAATTGTTTACTGTTCTATAAAAGGGATATTGGTTTTATTGTGGTTTTATTTCATTTAAGGGGTTGTATTATTTGCTTAAAAATCAACAGGACCTGAAATTTTTTGATATTTTGTAAAAACAAATATTTCCATATTTTTTTCTTTTAGTTATCTGTACCAACTAAACAACTCTTGTCATAAAACTAGACATAAATTAAAAAAGGATTTATATTTTGTTAAAACTGCATTGAAATATCCAACGGCTTTAGTATTTTGTTCATCTTTAAGTTACAATAATAAAAATAATAAAGTTTATAAACGAATAAATATTTCAATATTTTTTTTATTTTTATGCTATTTCTTAATAAAAAATGGATGTTTAAGTTATTATTATTTTGTTTTTGATTTGTATTAAGAAATTGTCATTATTTATAAAGAATTGGTGGTGTTGGTAGTGTTGGCTTTTTTTTTTTTTTTTGTAAAAATAATTACTACTTTCTTAACGATTTGGGGGGGGGGGGTTTAAAATATTTGATATTATAACTGACTGACTTTTGTTGTGTATGTATGTGTGTGTGTGTGTGTGTGTATGTGTGAGTGTGTATGTGGAAATTAATCGGATTCATCTTCTCGATCATCAAACCCCGTTAAATCGACCGCTTTTAACATACCCCGAGATATCGCATACTCAATCAAGGCTAAATGACAAAATACATATTGATCGGGCATTTGTATTGAATAAGCACGCTGAGAACGTATTCTTTCGACAGTTCCTCGTATATCAGCTGTACCAACATCCTCCAGGCGAGATATGCAAATGTCCAAGGTAATAAATGTTCCTATTCGGGAAAGAAAGAAATGTTAAGTTTTTTTCCATCAACTCTATTGTGTGGGTTAAAAAAACAGTTAAGTTACCTGTTCTTCCTATACCCGCACTACAATGTACTACAATTGGTGGCCCTCTTGGATGCCCGGCCCATGTATCACCTAATGCTTGTACCATTTGAGCTTGTTTTTCTCGCACCTTTTGTAAAAAGGTTATCATGGCCATAGCTGAACTGGGTACACCATAATCGGGCCAACTGGTAAATTGCCAATGTGACACATTTCTTACTTCATCAGTCTGAAAATATTTAAAAAAAAAAGTGTTTAAGAATTTATTAAAACGATTTTGGAGTTTTTACATGTAAATTTCTTTTTCTTATACAAATTTTTTAACTTTAACTTAAGGCATATATTTTTCTTAATTTTATAACCCTTTTTATATAAATATTTTGAAATTCTTATTCCAAGTAAATATTTCTTAATTTGTATTCATTAGTTTTCCTGTTATTATCTATAATATTAATAGGCTAGGTGATTTCTTGTGACCGATGTTTTGTTCTACTATTTTAGCCCGATTTTGACCAAACGTATATTATTTGAAAGGTATTTCTTTTTAGCCGCTTTGCAGATTTACAGATTTTTAAATTTTTTCCTTTATTTTGAGTAAACTGCATTTAAAGTTGCTACTAACACATACATAAAATTATACATATACTATGTGTGTTTTATTAAATTTGTTAATCTGTTTGTAATAAAAATGAGTTTATTTTTTGTGTTGATTTGTGAATTGGCTACAATTGATTAACATGCCTTTAGGGTCTTTATTTAATGAAAAAATAAAATTTCCTATAAATTGCAGTCGAATTTCGAGGCCTGGAATCTGCTAGTTATAATAAACATTTTAGAATTTTTTACAAACAATTACAAACAACTTTTTTAAGATTTTCCTTTTTTTAATACTTTATTATTCATATGAATATGATTTTGATATGATATGAATTTGATTTTTTTAAAATAATTTTTCCTGCAAATATATTTAATAATTATTATCATTCGAATTTAAATTTCTATTTCAAAAATTTTTGTATTTTTTTTAAATTCCTACAATAAAAAAAAACAAAATGATTAAAAAAATTTTTTCAAAGTATTCCATTGAATCTTTTCGTACAAATTCTTTTTTTATTTATACGAATATTTTGGTATTTTTCTTTTTTCACATACATTACGAACGAGCTCGATTTGCGCAACTAATAGGAACTCAAGTTGCAATAACCGACCATATGTTTTAAGTTTACATTAGTTTACCTGTTAATAAATGTTTTATCAAAAAACTTACACTTTTATTAATTTTAAATAAATCAATTAATTTAGTTAATAAAAAAAAATAAATAAATAAGTAAGAAAAAAACAAGAAAATTATAGTCGGTCTAGACCGACTATACGATACCCTATACCATGGTTTAGAGACCCTATCTCTTCGGTCCAACTAATTGAATATAGAAAATAAGCATAAACCAAATTTGAGTGGCATTATTATTAATTTTATTGGCTGCAGGTATGAAAAAGTTCATATCGGGTGCCATATTTATATGGGGACTAGGTCGAAAAATGGACCGATCCTGACCATATTTGGTAAAGTCACTTATATTTTGGAAAAATATATACAAACCAAATTTGAGAAATAACTGTACAATATTTTTGTTTTTTGATAGATTTAAGTGAAGATCGGGAAGCAGCTCTATATGGGGTCTATGACTAAGTATTGTCCTATAGGGATTATTTTTAAACTACTGATTAATGGATATAATAAACACATACAAACCCAATTTGACTGAGATCTATATGACAATTTGGATCTTATGGCAATTTATGTCGATTTCATAGTCATATGTAAGGAGACTGGGTCTGAACATTGACCGAATTTCACCAATTTCAATAGCGTTCATCATATGGCCGGTAAAAGCTTATATACCAAATTTCATCAAATTATATTCATATTTGCGACCTGTAGTTTGATTACAAGGTTTACATGGACACTCAGACGGACGGACGGACGGACGGACATAGTTAAATCGACTCAGAAAGTGATTCTGAGTCGATTGGTATAATAAAAGATGGGTCTAGATCAAATATTTTTGGTTTTTTACAAACAGCAGCACAAAGTCATTATACCCAAACCACATAGTGGTATAGGGTATAATTATAGTCGGTCTAGACCAGGGGTAGCAAAAAATGTTTGATAAAAAAACTAATCTATTCATAAGAAATAATATCTATTTATTTATAAGTAGCAAACAAATGGGAGCGTTGGCTATGCATGGCTTTAGAAAGTTTGGATACATTTGGCTCATAACTTGTTTTACGTTTCAAAAACGACTCTAAATTTTCATTTATTAGTTGGCTTCTTACTTTACTTTTATTCATTTAAGATAACGCTTGCTCGCACGAATATGTCGATCCGAAGATAGCCAGCACTCCAAATGCCAAATTCTTCACCTCACTGTAGCAATCTGGAAGACTATTCCATGCGTCGAATATAAGGGCCTCAACTCGCGGCATTTCTTTTAAAGCTGTCCACTTTTGTTGCATTACGAATTGTTCAAAAAAAGAAAAAAAAAAAAAGGGAAAGAATGGGAATATATTCTCTACAAGGGCTCGACTTTGAGACCTTTCGATTGATGTATAAAACGAGGTTGCTTTTAATTTAAAATATAGAAAAAAAATACACTTTTCGAAAAAAGTGCAAATAAAATGCGGTATTTTTTGCCAGAAAAGAAAACGGCATAAGCTTGGTAATTATTTTCGTAAAGCCTATACGGGACTTGCGAATGGCAGTCTTATATTAATTCACAGGAACCAGATACTGTCATACAATTCATAAGCAATGCAATGCATTTTAAAAAGGCCCTTTTTTTAATTTTAATTATTTATTTATTTTTTTTTTTTAATTTTAATTTATAATTTATAATTTATAATTTATAATTTATAATTTATAATTTATAATTTATAATTTATAATTTATAATTTATAATTTATAATTTATAATTTATAATTTATAATTTATAATTTATAATTTATAATTTATAATTTATAATTTATAATTTATAATTTATAATTTATAATTTATAATTTATAATTTATAATTTATAATTTATAATTTATAATTTATAATTTATAATTTATAATTTATAATTTATAATTTATAATTTTTAATTTTTAATTTTTAATTTTTAATTTGTAATTTTTAATTTGTAATTTGTAATTTGTAATTTTTAATTTTTAATTTTTAATTTTTAATTTTTAATTTTTAATTTTTAATTTTTAATTTTTAATTTTTAATTTTTAATTTTTAATTTTTAATTTTTAATTTTTAATTTTTAATTTTTAATTTTTAATTTTTAATTTTTAATTTTTAATTTTTAATTTTTAATTTTTAATTTTTAATTTTTAATTTTTAATTTTTAATTTTTAATTTTTAATTTTTAATTTTTAATTTTTAATTTTTAATTTTTAATTTTTAATTTTTAATTTTTAATTTTTAATTTTTAATTTTTAATTTTTAATTTTTAATTTTTAATTTTTAATTTTTAATTTTTAATTTTTAATTTTTAATTTTTAATTTTTAATTTTTAATTTTTAATTTTTAATTTTTAATTTTTAATTTTTAATTTATAATTTTTAATTTTTTATTTTTAATTTTTAATTTTTAATTTTTAATTTTTAATTTTTAATTTTTAATTTTTAATTTTAATTTTAGTTTTTAATTTTTAATTTTTAATTTTTAATTTTCAATTTATAATTTTAAATTTTTAATTTTTAATTTTTAATTTTTAATTTTTATTTTTTAATTAATTTTTAATTTTTGATTGTAATTTTAAATCTTTAGTTTTTAATTTTTAATTTTAAATTTTTAAAGGATAATTTATTTTAAAAAATGGTAATTAAAAATGGTAAGACACATGCAGTGACTACAGCAATAAGAAGAATTACAACATATACACACATGTTTTCCACAGACAGACGGACAGACGGTCATCGCTAAATCACCTTCACTTGTTATAAGTATTAATAAAATATATGGTTTTTGGGTCTCTGGTATTTATTTTGATGCGTTTCAAATGCAATGAGAAACCTATATATTCCCTCTGCACAGTGGTGTGGAGGCTATAAAAAATTAGTTGGAATAGATCTCCAACAAATATTTTTTTATAAATGATTAACTCCAGCTACATTATGTTATTTAAAAACAAAACAAAAATTAAAAATTTTTCTTTTTTTTATAAATTTAAGATTGTGAAACAAAAATTTAAAATTTATTTTTTTTGGTACTAAATTTTATAGTTTAGAAAAGATTATCAGTAACAATTTTTTTTAGATATATATTTTGAGATATATGTATTTTTTCAAACTTAAGGTCATTTGTCATATTAAAGGCGATTCTAATACCTTCTAAACTATACCGTAATATTTAAAGATAATCAAATTATATGTGGATTCACAATTGTGACTTTTTAATATTTTTTCCGCCATATTTCGGTAACTATAAAATCCAGAGGCCCAAATTTTTCGATATTTCTTAGTTAAGTAAATTGCAACATTCTTAAATATTTTTTATTGCATTCTAAAGAAGCAAGGTATGGGAGACCCGTTCGATTAAAAATATAAATCTCCATAATTAAAATAGACATTTCTGTATGCCATTCATTGATATCGATTTGAAAATTAAGTTTTTTAGCATTTTGTTTTCTTTCAAAATTTTATTACATTTAATGAAAACTATAATTTTTTATATAAATCAAAGTGTTTTGGTATCTTACCTTTGTATTTCTCAGTTCTAATGAGGCTACTGTATAATCTTCATTAGTTTCTATACTAAGTGTTCGCACATGGAAGTTACCAAATTCTAAGGAACTATTTTCTTGGGGTTCCCAATATTGACCGCATTTTACGCGTCCACGTTCCATAACACGTGTCGTCATAACTATAACTAAACAATGTTGTTCCCAGATCATGCGCCAAAAATCTTGGGATGTCTTTGGTAATGGGCCTTAAAATAAAGAAAGGATAATATTAATTAATTTAAATATTTTATTGTTAATGAAATGTATTTTAAAAATATAGAAATAAAACTCATTAATTGTAATACAATGTTGCAAAACATATTTAAAAAAAAAAAAATAAAAATAAAATAAAATTTAAATTATTTAAAATTTATTCTAAAACAAACAAATATATTTCCTATGAAAACAAGTATGTATAATATTAATAGGCTACGCGATTTCTTGTGACTGATGTTTTGTTCTACCGTTTTATCCCAATCGCATATTATTTGATTTGCAGATTTACTAATTTTTAAATTTTTTCCTTTATTTTTAGTAAATTGCATTCAAAGATGCTACTAACACATACATAAAATAAAATTATACAATGCTATGTGTGTGTTTATTAAATTTGTTAATGTGTTTTTAATAAAAATGAGTTTGTTTTTTGTGTTGATTTGTGAATTGGCTATAATTGATTAGCATACTTTTAGGGCCTTTATTTTATGAAAAAATAAAATCTAGAATTTGCGCTCGAATTTCGAGGGCTGGGATCTGCAAGTTTTATACTAAATATTTTATTCCAATTTTTTTACTGTAAATATTGAATTAAACTTATACTTTCCTTTCGAATATTTGAATATTGTTGTTCCCAATCGAGTTCAATAATAAATGTTATTTACTTCTATTGTAAAGAAATTTCCTTAAATGTATAAAATCGCTCTAGACGGAATTAGGATACCCTTATCATGAATTCAAAAAAGGGTCTTAAGTCCAACTATAATGTGGTCATAAATGGAAAATAAGAAAATAAGCATCAACCAAATTTGTCTGACATTGTTATGAATTTGTGGCCTGCTGATATGAAAAATGTCATATCGGATGCTATTTTTATATGGAGACTAAGTCAAAAAATGGACCGATCATGACCATACTCATTTATATATCTCAAAAACATATACTAATCAAATTTGAGTAAAATATATGTAATGTTTGTGCGGTTTGAAGAAGGTTCGGAAGCAGCTTTATACTGGGACTATGACTAAAAATGCCGTAAAAAGGGGGTCAGTTATATGGGGGCTAGGTCTGAACATAAATCGATTTTCACCAAATTCTATAGCGATTGTTATGTGGCTGCCAAAATAAATTTCATCAAAGTATATTTTCATTTACAATCCGTAGTTTGATAACTAATTTTAAATGGACACATAGACGGACGGACATCGTTAAAGCGACTTGACTTAAAAAGTGATTCTGTGTCAATCTGTATAATGAAAATTGCGCATAGAATTTTGGGTATAGAAATTTTGATCAATACAAACTCTTGTAGGTATGCTTTCTACACCTACAAGAAGACTTTTGGCATGAGATAGGGCATTCATCCACACGTACACGACGATTATTAGACCTATTCTAACATATGGTAATCTGGTGTTGGGAAGGCTGTGGATGTAAAAGTCAGGCTCTCAAAACTGGTGGAGGTACAGAGATTGGGCTGTCTGAGCACTACCAGTGTCGTTGGTTCGAGGAGGTTATGCAAAATATTATGCCTTTAAGGGAGTCATGTGGTCTGGAACAATGGTCTTGGGGACACAGCACAATATTCCGGGTAGTGGGTGGGATACAGATTGATCGGCAAACCGATTATATTTCACTGGTGAGGAACTTTGGGGTAAATTTTCCAAGTAAGACTGGATAAAGGCTCTATTATAGGCAGGGCTGAGATCTCAGTCTATACTGATGGCACGAAGATGGGAACAGGAACAAGTTCAGGGGTTTATTCGGATCACGACATAGTGGGTCATGGGGAACGAGTTCGCTGAAGAGCGTACACTGATATTTTAATCACTTTATCTGAACTGTCGGGCATTATCGGGGAGGCTGCTGACCTTATATGGTTGACGAGATGGTCACAACTCACTTCTTGCGGGATATCCCACATCGTATGGCTTCGCCAAATTCAAACAAATCAATCCTTTGATTTGGAGTGCTCCCTGGGCAATGTAATAGAGCGGATGGACTAACGTATCATCACAGTGCAACAACCAGTATAGGGGGGGGAGTAATTCTAAGTCAGAGTGAAAGTACTAGGCCAGTATATTAAAATCTCTAAAGGGTTTGGCTTTCACAGGACAAGCTTTTTTCTTCTTCGTCAGGATCATGACTACTTCACCAGCAAATTTCGGCAAGTATTGCACTCGGAGACTTTTTCCCCCTGTATCTGTGATTTTCTTGTTTTATTAAAATGGGTTTGAAAAACAAATCATAGTACTACCTCATTTCAAGTGATAGCGTTCGCAGATAAAGAGCGAAAAAGTCGTCGAGTGCAATACTTGCAGGTTCGAAGATAAGGATGATCCTAATGGTGAAGAATTTTCAGAAGGTGTGTGGTTCAGAAACTGATATGATTGCGATAGCGATGACACTAGTCCGGAAAAATGCCCATCGCAAAGGTCTAAAGCAATGTTTATGAAAAAGTTAATTCTGTTTTTCTTTAAACTTTGTTTTTCTTAATTTTTCTTAATAATTTTCATAAATTCAATACTTTTTTATAGTTAACTAGCAGAGCACAGCCCTCGAAATTAGAGTGCAAAATCTAGGAAATGCTAGTTTTTCATTCATAAATAATTATTAATTTATTTATTTAATGAATAACTATAAAATAATAAAATATTATAAAGTAATTGTGAAAAAAAGGAGCTCTAAAAAAAATAAAATAAATTATTTTATAAGAGCCTTAAGGTAGTAAGTATGCTAATCATTTTTAGCCAATTCACAATTCAACACAATTTTAATAAACACACACACAGCACTTTATAGTTTTCTATTTGAAGCTTATGTGTTTTATGTTTATGTGTAACTTTATGTATGTAGCAACTTTAAATAAATTTTACTAAAAAAAAAAAATGTACCAAAAATGTACATCTGCAAATATGGTGCACATCTGCATAGAAATAACTTTCAAATGGTATATTTTTTGTCAAAATCGGTTGGTAATTGAAGACGTAGAATATGTCGCAAGAAATCGCCGTGCTTATTAATATTATAGAATTGGAATTATTAACGAGTTATTGACGAAAATTGATAAAAAAAAAAAAGGAAAAAAAAAATTTTTTGTTGAAGATTTCATTCGATAAAATTTGTCCAACTTGAGTTATTACATGGATATATTAATAAAAAAAATATTAATTAAATTTTCCGTACCAGAATTCGTAATCTCACTTAAACAATTAATTTTATTTAAATTTTTTATGTAAAGAAACTTTTTCCAATCTTAATTATGGAGTGATACACAAAATCTACTTTCATGTGCACAAATTCTGACTGATAGACGAAAACTACTTTCATGTACACAAAATTCGGGAAAGTCCTTTTTTATTTAAAAACAAATACATCAGAAGTGAAAGCCAAAACTAGCAACGAAAATTTTTCCATATATCACCATACAAAAACATACTACATACATAATAATAATAAGGGGTTTCACTCTTAGTAGTAAAGTACCCTTGTAACCCTTGTAAATGTTGTAGATATAGTAGAAGTACTATTATTTACAACACCGCAACAAAACAATGTATGAAATGAAAATTTACTACGCTGTGGTTAAAGTACAAGGGTAAAAGGTATAGTAGATTAATAAGACTAAACATTTACAAGACTAAAACAGCTGATCGTTGAGCTGCCAAAACAATTGTTTAATTTTATTGTTCATTTTGTGTTCACTATTAAAATAAATAATAAAAAATGGATCAAAATAACAAATAAATTAATAATAAAGATGGACCGATAGGTAAATTAAGCATTTTCGGCATTTAGATATTTTTTAGTTTTCAAATTGATGGAAAACAAAACAAAAAACAGCTGATTCATTAATTTACAATACACAATACAGTATACACGGAAAAGACATTCACGCTTTGTAATATAAAATCGTTGTAAATATAACAGGGTTGTAAATTTAACACCAAGAGTGAATACCGCTAATAATTTTTCGTATTTGGCTTTCATTGTATTTTTCACTTACGAAAAACACAAAAATTAGAAAAGCATTGACCTATGCAACTTTATAAAAAAATACTTTTAGAAAAGTTGTTTGTTTTAATATAAACCAAAAAAATATGCATTCAACTTTAAATGAGTTAGGGCTTTTTCTTTCAAACAATTTTTGAAATGAGGGCTTTTTTTAATTACTGTAAATCCGTTATTCGTCAACATAGGAAACTGAATTTTTTAAGGGAGGTGTATTTGAGTTTTGTCTACCAGAATATGTAATAAACTCGATTTTGAAAAAAAACGAGATACGACCTTTCTATATTAAGCCATCGATATGAAAGTGTTAACTGTGAAACGAACTGTCGTACAGCGCTAGCTATTTGACATTTATGATCAGCATACTCTGACAAATAGTCACGAAAAGATTCAAGCTTGAATAACGCTACAAAATTATCCAAATTTACTCTGAAAATTAGTTATCGATTCGCGTGATTTTTATGGCGCGCATAATCGTCTATCTGAGCAAGCCATCCGTCGAACTGTGCATCTCTAAATGATAACACCAACACGTCGACGGAACGTGCGTACTGAAGAGAATATAGCCGCTGAAAACGAAAATGTGGAAGAAGATCCAAATATATATATTCATCGTCAGTCGCAGGAATTGGGGCAGTGTCCGTTCACTACGTGGAACAATTTTTGCAAAGATTTTGGCCTACACCCGTATAACATACAGCTGGTGCAAGAATTAAAGCCACGAGACCATCATAGGCGTCGCTTTTTGCCGATTGGGCCCTAGAGCAGTTGGAAACTGACCGGATGTTTTATCGCAAAATTGTGTTCAGCGATGAGGCTCATTGTTGAATTAACGGGTTTGTTAATAAACAAAATTACCGAAAATAGAGTGAGACCAATTCACAAAACCCTACAAACTCCATTACATCCCGAAAAATGCACGCCCCATGATCAATGATTTTTTGTTTGAAAATATGGATGGCATTGATTCGGGCGAGATGCAGTTTCAACAGGATGGCGGTACGTTCCATACGGCGACCGCAACCACTGATTTATTGAAATCAAAATTTGGCGATAAGTTGATTTCACCAAATGGACCTTTCAATTGTCCTTCAAGTTCGTGCTATTTGACACTTCTCAATTATTTTCTTTGGGGCTACGTGAAGTCACTAGTTTATGCTGATAAACCAGCAACAATTGACGCCTTGGAGGTCAACATTGTTCGTGACATACGACCAGCAGTGCTCGAAGAAGTTGCCCAAAATTGGACGCCCAGAATCCGCTTCGTCAAGAACAGTACTTTCTGTACTTTTTTTTTTTGTTCACAAATGTGCACTTTAGTACTTTCACCTTAACTTGAAATTTCTCACCCCCCAGAACGGCTGTTCCACTATGCAATCTCATCTTTATGTATTTGAATATCTAATAAGTATATAAATTTCATTTAGGGTGTAGAAAAACCATTGAAATGCAGTCAGATGACCTTAATAACTTGAATCTAAATTTCAGCTTAAGTATTTGACATAATAACTAAACTACTTTCAACAAGAAAAACAATAAAATGTTCAACGAATGATGGCTCTTAATAAAGATTAATCAATAAAAGTATTTTAAATCTTGATACTGTTGTCTCACTCACAGACTCGTATGACCCTAATATTCCATTTAAACAATTATAAATAATGACAACACAAAATCAACATGTTTTTAAACACAAGGACATTTTTTTATCTGTCTCTTTCATCATATTGTCATCATTTGCTAAATACAATTTTTCTTACATTTTCTTCTATTGCTGCCAATTGGATGTATTATGGCTGGTGGTCAAATAGGGGAAAGTAACAAAGAAAGATTAAAAAAAGAAGACAAATTAAAGAAATAGATTATTTACGTTACCTAGTTACCAATACAAATGTGGAAATGTCGCCCTAATGCTGTAATTGTCTTTTTTTCGTTTATGCAACTAAAACCGTTTTTAGCCGTCTATTATACGTATTCTTTCAAGTTAATAAACGTCCTTGTATCTTTTTTTATGATTTGTTTAATGCGGTTATATATTGATTTTTTGTTGTTGTTCTTTCCTTCAATCCGACACTTTTTTTTAACTATAATATAGTGTATGTAGTGTAGTGTGCGCTCGTCGCTTGGCCTTTTTCGTATAATAAATAAAGACAGTCAAAAACAAAGTTTTCACTAGTTTTCAAGTTCAGTTTTATTTCAATTATCTTCTGTTTAATATTCTAATATTATTTTATTCTGTTCTGACCAGAACCTCCTTAGTAGCAAAAATTGTTTCCAAAATTTAGTTTTTCTTAAATTATTTAAAAAACACATAGCTTTTTTGAATCTCCCCCTAAATGTACTAAGGCAGATTCAAATAAATATTAAATAATTGGAAATTATTATGAAAATTAGTACATAAAATTTTCAAATGGTTTATGGTCTAGATGTCTAATCATTCATTCTTACCATGTTTTTGGTTTCTATATATAATATTAAAAAAATAATAATAATTGAATTTCAAATGTAAAATTAAAAAAAAAATTCTTTTTGAATATTTTGCACAATAATTTTATTAACTAGCAGATTCCAGCACCCGAAATTTGAGTGCAGTTTCTAGGCAGCTTTATTTTTCAACTTAGCCAATTCACAAACCAACACTTTTATGGTTTCTTATTATTGTGAATGAAGATAACAAACTCATTAAACACATTAAGAAATTTATTAAAACACACTTAGCATATGTATAATTCTATGTATGTGTTAGTAGAAATTGTAAATGCAATTTACTCAAAATAAAGGAAAAAATTTAAAAATCTGTAAATCTGCTAAAAAGAAATATCTCTCAAATAATATTCGTTTGGTCAAAATCGGGATAAAACGGTAGAAAAATCATCGGTCACAAGAAATCGCCTAGCCTATTAATATTATAGATTAATCAAATTTACTTATATCTTTTTTTTATAATCTTCGTCATTCTTTAACATTTTTCTTAAATATTTTATGTATTTTTGTAATCTTATATATGTAATCTTATATATGTATATGTTTATATTTTTATGTATGTTTGTTTGTCCTTTATAGGAGACTACACCACTAGACTGATCGTCTTGAAATTTTTACAGTAGGTAACTGCCTATCCGGAAGTAAAAATAGGCTGTATATTTTTTGAATTTTTCAAGTGGTGCCTCTTATATAAAGTGAATTTTGAACATATAATATCTGGAGTACTATGAGCTCTGAAACTATGCACATGTACATATTAAACTAATTTGAAGAGTTTAGAAAAAAAAAATGGGCGGGATCAGGCCTATGGGCGTGGCTCACACCATACCAATTTAATATTTAATGTCATATATCTAGAGTACTGTAATAGATAGTCTTGGGACTTAGTGTGAGTTCATAATTTATCTGCGTTAGTATTCGGAAAAGAAAATGGGCGGGATCAAACCAGTGGGGGTGGCACCTTCCACACATGGTAAATATCTAGAGATTGGGTTAGTGGGCGTGGCACCTCCCATACAAAAAATTATCTTGAGTACTATAAACCCGACAGTCTTGAAACTAGGTGTGAGTCCACGAATGGTGAGTCTGAGAAGTTACGTGAAAAAATGGGCGGGATCAAACCAGTGTGCGTGGCACCTCCCATACATGGTAAATACATATCATCATATATTTACAGTTCTATGGCAAAACAACGTTCAGCTGGTCAGCTAGTTATATATATTATCCCCCGTATTCATAATGAAAAGTTAGCTGCTGCTTACATGTCGCGCTCAAAGAGGTTCTTACTAGTCAACCGATTAGCCTTAGTTTTTAATTAGCACATAGTTTATTCATAATCAATTTCTTGTTGTCATCTAATAGCTTTAAAAACTACTCTGAAATTTGTAATGCCACCATATTTTTTGCATTAATGCCACCTGATATAGTGAAAATCAACTCTGTTTACATATCAATTTGTGTGATTTCACTCCTTCATTTTTTTAAATTAATATTTACAAGTGTTAAGTTTACGACAAAATTATTTTAATTTGAAAATTATGTAAAAAAAAATGTTTAAAAGATCCGCAAAGAAAAAAATATTTATTTGCACTTAAAAATAATTTATATGTTTTGTTTTGCTTAGTTTGACACACATCAGCTGTTTTAACATACTTAGTCAGTATTTGAAAGGTTGTTGATCTGAGTTTAGCAAACGCAGCAGCAAGTGTATTATAAACAATACTCATGCTAGATACTGCATAACTTTTCATTATGAATACGGCCGTATATTATTATGTAAAGTCAAATTATAACTAACAATTGTTTGTTCTTGTTTTACAGGAAAGCAAATAAATAAATAAAATAAATGTAAAAAAATAAATTCGATAAAAATCTATAAAAATGGAATAAGTTTGATAGAAAACCAATGAAAACAATTCGTACTAATTAAGTACACTACTTAGAAAAATACATTGAAAAAAAAGGACACAAAATCATAACCTTTTTCAACAAGAAACTTTTTAATATTATTGCTCTTTTAAAAGATCTTTATATGGGATATTCTTTTTATAAGCAACGAACGGGTCGGCCGCACTCCCTCAGAATTAATTAAAATTTTGACCTCGGTTGGTCAACATTCTAACGAATATCTTTAAAAGTAGCTTACCCACAAGTTCAGTTGAAGTTCCGAAGGTACTAAAATCGTCTTTAATATGACAAATAAATTTTTTTTTGGCAAATGTCAAGGATCATGATCGTATAATCTTTAATTTGTGATGCAATATCTTAAAAACTGAAATTTTTATATTAAAAAAAAAATATATGTTCCTGCTTATTGTTTCTTCAACTGTATTAAACTTTATGAATGAGTTTTTATTGGTTCCCTAGATGTAAAGAAAATTACAAGTATAAAAAAGTAAATTTATTTTTTTTTTGTAATTTTTCAAAATAACAAAATTTCGTTAATTTATTAATTTATAAAAAAATAGTTGTTGAAGCTCTATGCCAACTTTTATAAGTAGCGATAAGAACGATATGGAAAACCATATACTAAAGTAAAAAATCAAAATCGGTCCAGACCAACTAGACTATACAATATATATTGTTTTAAAAATTATATTTGTTTTAAAAATTTTTAAAATATTACTTTTCAAGATATTCCATCGCAAAATTTTGATCAAGTCATTGATAATGAACTTTGACCTTTCAGGCACATGCCATTTTAAAAGATGTATCAATCCCTTTTAACTAAGATCTTCATTTGAGTTATATCTTAACAAGTTTTGAAGACAAACACAATTAGTTTAGCTTACTCTTTATATATATTTTTTTAATTTTTTTCGCTTTTCGTGCCGCCATATTTCAGGAACTGTTAGAGAGCGAGAGGTTAAATATTTCCAAACTTAGTAACGTTTTATGCCAAATTTTATCAAATTCAAAGAGGGTACGACCGAAAATGCTTATTTTCTTCGTTGATTAGAAGAGCCCAAACATAACATCAATTTTGCGTATGGGATAATACTTATTTGAAATTAAGCGATAAAGTTTAGTGTTGTCAGATCTGATTACATTATTGTTGAACAATATGGTTCATATTTCGATTCGATTATGTAAAAGTATTTTTTCTTGCGCTCATTTAAAATTCAGCTAGAAGGCATTCTTAAGCAATAGTCCATTTTTCATTAAAAACAAGTGAAAAAAATTATAGTCGCTCTAGACCGACCATATGATAACCTATACCATGGTTTAGAGACCCTATCTTTCGGTCCAACTAATTCGATATAGAAAATAAGCATAAACCAAATTTGAGTGGCATTGTTATTAATTTTTTTTTTGCTGTAAATATGAAAAAGTTCATATCGGGTGCTATATTTATATGGGGACTAGGTCGAAAAATGGACCGATCTTGACCATATTTGGTAAAGTCACTTATATTTTGAAATAATATATACAAACCAAATTTGAGAAAAATCTGTGCAATATTATTGTTTTTTGTTAGATTTAAGTGAAGATCGGGAAGCAGCTTATATGGGACCTATGACTAAGAATTGTCCAATAGGGACTATTTTTGGACTACAGATTAACGGATATAATAAACACATACAAACCCAATTTGACTGAGATCTATATTATATTTTGGATCTTATGGCACTTCATGTCGGTTTCATATTGGTCATTTGTATGGGGGCTAGGTCTGAACATGGACCGAATTTCACCAATTTCAACAGCGTTCATCCGATGGGCGATAAAAGCTTATATACTAAATTTCATCAAAATATATTCATATTTGCGACCTGTAGTTTGATTACAAGCTTTACATGGACACACAGACGGACGGACGGACGGACGGACATTGCTAAATCGACGCAGAAAGTGATTCTGAGTCGATCGGTATAATAAAAGATGGGTTTAGGTCAAATATTTTTGGTAGTTTCAAACAGCAGCACAAAGTCATTATACCCAAACCACATAGTGGTATAGGGTATACAAATAATATATACAAAATTCTATGGTTCAATATACTTTTTGGCTTCTGACAAATTACTGATAAATCGATAGAAACAAAAATGTAAAAACCATTTCATGGACAATATGTTTTAGCTGTGTATACAAACAAATATGTATATAGTATACATGTTATTAAATGAAGTCTTATAAATAATTTCATTGTAGCAGCTTATTAATAAACGCACGCAATATTTATTTTTTTTTCTATACTGTACTATGTATAGCCATCGAATTAAATTGCAGCTCCTGAAACCACTTTTTTTTTTTTTTTTTTTTTTTTTTTTTGTAGTTATCTTGATTAAATTATGGCACTTTATTTTCCTTTTATATATTGCTTCATTTCTCTTTTTTGTTCTTCACTATATGAACTCTTTCTAGTATTATTATTATCATCTAAGTTCGACCTTGACCTGTGTTCTTATTTTATAAATGGATTTGTATTTTTGGATGGAGTGTAAAGAAGAATTTTCATTAGTATTGTTATGTGTATGTGTAAATGATTCCTTAATAAATAAAATATTATAAAGGTGTTAGAAATGAATTTATATTTGCTTAATCATAATTATAAAAAACAATTAACTGTTTTTTTGTTTTTTGCTTTTACCAGAATTGATGTTTCATTTTAAAAATATTTTCATAATTGACTGTGTCTAAATAATATTTTTTATAGAAGTTAAGCAGCTTTCTTCCCATGGCAATACTGATTTTCTTTAAACATGTTACAAAAAATTGGTCGGGTGAAATAATTTTGGATGTATAACTTGAACATGAGGGATTTACAAAATATAGTGTAACGTTGATTATACTCCATACCTTAAAACATGTGAATTCTAGTTTCGATGCTTTAAAAGTGGTTATTTTGAAACGGGGGGCAAGAACCGTCCTGGCCATGTAAACAAGTTCGAAGATGAAGAATGGGAGGCTTTACTTAGATAAGAATCGTAACGCAAAAATAATTAGCAACACCAATTAACGTGACGCAATCACTAATGTCTTTCAGAAAGCCTAAAATCATTGGAATTCATCTAAAAGCAAGGAAATTGGCTGCATCTTCAACTGTTTCAAATACGTCGATTTATCATAATAATCGTATCTGGTAATGAAATGTAGATTCATTGCGACAACCTGGGATTCATCCAAGAGCAAGGAAAATTTTGTGTCATATGAGCTGAAGGAGAGACACGTCTAAAGGTGATTCAGCATGCTACATCAAAGGTTGCAAATAAGTCGTGTTTACAGATTATTGTTACTAGCAATGAAAAGTGGGTTCATTATGACAACCTGAACCGCAAGACATCAACCAGGAACAACAACGGACAATCAGCAACAACAGTGCCAAAGCTGAAAATTTATGGCGCCCAGGGTATGCTTTATATTTGATGAATTCGTTATGTACATTAACATCGAATCATGTACGTGATCATCACCGAGTTTCTGAATTAGCCAGAGAATTTTTAAGGTTGTGAATTTCATAAGTACTTAAATTTACGTTCACTTCTTTGTTTCTATGAAATTATGAAATTAGGATAGCGTGCATTTTTTACCGCACAAAAAAAAAAAAAAAAACGCACAAAACAAATCGCACAAATAAAAAATCGAACAAAACAGACCGCATAAAAACAGGTTTGAGAGTAAGCTTTTATCAGTCATAGGACGAACGCTATTGAAATTGGTCAAAATCGGTACATGTTCAGACCTAGTCCCCATAAAAATGACTCCTACCAGATTGACTTAAATAGCTATAGGATCCAAATAGTCATATACAGTCTTGGTCAAATTTGGGTTTTTGTGTTTATTACACCCATTCATCAGTTGTCTAAAAATAAACCCTGTAGGAGATTTCTGAGCCCCCATATAAAGCTGCTTCCCGATCTTCATGTAAATATATCAAAAAACAAAATGAGTGATTTTATAAAAATATGGCCAGTCAGGATTGCTTCATTTTTTGCAATAGTCCCCATGTAAATATAGCATCCGATATGAACTGCTTCATATTTGCAGGCAAAAACACTAATAATAATGCCACTCAAATTTGGTTTATGCTTATTTTCTATATTAGTTGGACCTAAGAGAAAGTGTTTCTAAACACATGATATAGGGTATCGTATAGTCGGTCTAGACCCAATATAATTTTCTTACTTGTTTAAAATTAGAGTATGTCGTATTTGGAATCATCTTCCACCTACTTTAAGACTGTTTTGAGTTGGTTTTCTTTAAATATTTTATAATAAATTTTGTCTCTGGCATATAAAAGGATATATTTAGATTTCTTTTTTATTAATAGTTTTTTACTTTGGTAATTTTTGTGTGGTTGGGGAGCCATGTAGTTGTTTATATTAAAAGTAGTTTTAAGTTATATTTAAGATGGATATTAAACTACAATATATGTATAATTGGCCTTGTAGGCTTCCCATGTATTGAAATAAACAAATAAATCAGCAGGGTGTGGAGAATTATGATGTAATAAAAGCTGGTGAAACAATCACAACAGAACTGTAACGAACAAAATTAAGGCGTTATAATCGCGAATTTAAGGTGAAATCGTCAGAATGGAAGCCCAGAATGGGAAACATTATTTTTTCATCATATTCGGCCATATGTTGCGAAACAGCTGAAAACTATTTTGATAGTATCAGATGTGAAGTTTTAACCCACCCGCCGTATAGCCCAGACCTTGTCAATTCTAACTACCATTTGTTGCAACGAATTCAAAATTCCCTTACAGTCACTTCACTTCAATTGAAGGTTGGTTGTAAGAAATCCATAAATTGCCTGAAAGGTGAAGAAATAACCTTTCCTAAAGGGCAATTCCATTACGTTACATTTAGACATATTTTTTGGTATTCGGTGCCTCATTGCAAAGAAACATTGTTACATATATATTTAAAGGGAGTTATTTCATTGAATACTAATCAAAAGGAAAATAATTTACAACAAAAAAAGTTGATGTATTTAAATTTTAATAAAATTTACAGCTAAAACTAGTGTGGTAACTTACGTTACGTTACGTTCTATTGAAACTTTTGTGAGCTTAAAAGTACATACATCTTTTTTGCCATGTTCAGCAATTTCTTTTAATAGATTTAAAGATTGTATATTTTTATATAATATTTATTTAATAATGTTTTAATGGGTAACTTACGTTACAGTAACTTACATTACAAAATTCACCTTTAATTTTTTGTGCTTATATTTGTACCCACCTAAAATATTTGACCTCGACCCATCTTTTATTATACCGATCATTTTCTGAGTCGATTTAGCAATGTCCGTTCGTCCGTCCGCCTGTCTGTGTGTCCATGTAAACCTTGTAATCAAACTACAGGTCGCAAATATGAATATATTATAAATAAGCTTCTATCGGCCATAGCATGAACACCATTGAAATTGTAAAATCGAATTAAATTGTCATAAAATCCAAATCATCCTATTGATCTCGATCAAATCGGGTTTGTGCATGTTTATTACTCCCATTAATCAGTAGTCCAAAAATAAAACCTATACGATAATTCTTAGTCATAGCCCCCATAGAAAGCTGCTTCCCGATCTTTACTTAAATCTATCAAAATAACAAAAATATTGCATATTTTTCTCAAATTTGGTATTTATATATATTTGCAAAATATAAGTGACCCTATCATATATGGTCAGGATCGGTCCATTATTCGACCTAGTCCCCAAATAAATATTGCATCTGATATGAACTTTTTCATATTCAAAGACAAAAAATTAATTACAATGCCACTCAAATTTGGTTTAAGCTTATTTTCTATATCCAATTAGTTGGGCCTAAGAGATAGAGTCTCTAAACGCATGGTATAGGGTATCGTATAGTCGGTTTAGACCGACTATAATTTTTTTCTTACTTGTTTTGTTATAATTAAGTACAAATGAAAATAGAGATAATTTTAATCAATATAATACAATTATGCAAAATTAAACATTGTTGCATTCACAGATTAATCAGAAAATAAATAATTAATTAAATATGTAGCCTTATAATGGCCCCTGTTATTAACAAGTACATGTGGTTCAATAAATATGTAAACAAATTGATTCTCAACAATTATAAGCACAAAATCTTACATTTTACTTAGGTAACTTACACACATATGTCAGTAACTTACGTTACACATTTTAATTATCACAGATTAAAAAAATTATTAAGTAATATTTAAAAGAAAACTTGCTGTGTGCTTAGTTATACTTATAAGTAAGAAAATATTATATTGTTGACATTATATTACCTTTTCATTTATCTCACAAAAAACCTTTTTCATATTATGGTAACTTACGTTACATGTAACAGTGTCTTTTTAAAATTCTTATAAAATGGTTACAATAACTAGAACAATTGTTTTATCACTGCACAGTATTAACTTTAAGTGTAATTATCAAAATTCATCACTTATAACATTTATTTAAAGAAAAATAATGTAACTAACTGTTCTTCAAAACTTGACAATGTGCTTTATAAAATCAAAACGGAGTAATGCCAACTTCAAAGTGTTGCCATCACTAAAAATTTAATTATTTAAAAAAAAAATAATTATAAACCTGAAACTTCTTATTTTCCCAAATCAAAATAATAACAATATAGTAACATTACTTTAATTTGAAATTTTCCCCACAACCATGGAATCGCCCTTAAGCTTTAATTTTTATGCTTGATAAAGGCCCGAAGAGATTTAAAAACAAAAAATTTTTAAATACGAGTAACTAATTTTGTTTTTAGAAATAAACTCACCTTGAGTTGAAATGTATGCATTTTTCTGTTTGTAACCATCTACAAAATTGGCATTTATATAATCAGATAACTCATCACCATCGACTCGAGAAAGTACAACTCGACTGTGATCGTAACAAAGGACATCTGTATAACGATTTTTGGTCAAATTATTGCGCATTCTAAAACAGAGATAATAAATTAATGATAATGAATTAAAAAAGGATGTTATATAAAAAGAAATAGAAAAATATTTAGTTACCTGGCATGTACAAAGGTGCCATCGGGGGCTCGACTACGTATATCGGCATACTCCTTAACGAGCCCCTGACGCCCTAGTGTTTTAACCATTTGAACAATGTGTTCAATTGTTTTCGGATCAGCCTCTTGTCCAGCCAGACTGTCGTCATCACTAAAACCAGACGAGGCACTACTTGGTGGGTTCTCTGTCCAAAAATCAGCGAGACCCGTTTGACCAACTACCAGCGCACTACTACTGCTGCCGTTACTAATCGCCGACGAGTGGGTACCGTTGATAATATCACCGTTTACCAGCACACCGTTTGTTAGACTAACAATTTTATTGTTGTAAGTCGGTGATGTGGCAACAATGTTATTTAATGTGTTGGCAATTGGCACTATTGTATGATGACCGTTTGTTAGTGGTGATGTTGCTGTAATGGTGGTGGTGGTGTTATTTTCGTTTGGCTCCGCCAGAAATCGTTGACAATCGCCGTTTGTCACTACTCCGGCGGTTTGTGTGATGTGTTGATGGGTGGTCACTGTCGGTGAGACGTTAAGATTGTTTTGATTTGTTACGACTGCTGTTGCTGCTGACAAACCACCAATATTGGCGAGCAATTCGTCTTCACGATTCGTCATCGATTTGCGGCAATGCAGCAACCATGTGTTGTGTTCAATTTCCAGTGTACCACCGAGATATATGGGTAATGCTTTGCGAGGCACGTGCAAACTCAGCGTAGGAACTGATACTGTAAAAACGCGTTCGCGTAATTTTTCTCTTACAAATAAACGCAGTATTTTGAATGGGGCTTTAAACCACAGTGGTGCAGTAACAATTAGAACTTTTTTCAGACGTGCTGGATAGGCGCCCTAAAAATTAAAAAACACACAAGCAGAGAGAGAGAGAGCACTTAATACATGAAAATTCATTTCTCAACTCAATAATAAAACAAATATTTAAAAATTTCAAACGTTTTTAAATCATTTCTATCTTTTTTTTAAATTAAATTTAAATTTTCGAATTTATTTCATTTTAATAACTACAAAATCATCACGCCACCCTTCGGTTATATGATTATTACAATATTATTTCAATGGAAATTGCAAATTTTATTTCTTGTCACGATTTACATTTGTTGACTTAACATTTCAACTATTTATTCTGTTGTTTCTCACAATTTATTAAAATAATTGTTATCTTATTCTATGACATGATTAATTTTTTTTTAAACTATTTATTACTGCTATTAAATTTATATTTTATATCAGATTAGACAAATATTTTGTATTTTAAATAAGCATTTAAAATCATGTAAATCTATAAGAAATCGCAAATGTTAATTGCTAGTATTTTGAAATGGGACAAGTTCTCACAATCTCATAACTAACCCCAAAATTTCATACAACTCCTTTTACTATATCTCTGGATTTTTGGAAAACAAAGCAAAAAAAAACAAAAGTATGCTACGAACGCTGCTAAGAAGTAGTACGAGTACCAATAAAACACAAATGTATGAAATGAAGCTTAAGCCCATAATGTCTAGCGTGGCGATTTCGTAACGTTTAATTAAAATGTATATGATAACAAAATAAGTAAGAAAATTATAGTCGGTCTATACCGACTTTACGATACCCTATACCATGGTTTAGAGACCCTATCTCTTCAGCTCAACTAATTCGATATAGAAAATAAGCATAAATAAAATTTGAGTGGCATTGTTATTAATTTTTTTGGCTGCAGATACGAAAAAGTTCATATCGGATGCTATATTTATATGGGGACTAGGTCGAAAAATGGAAATTAATTCCACTTCAATATCTAAATGGGATTTTGCTAGAATTTCCAATTTAACGACAAAATATAAAGTATTCTATTTACATTAGAAAATTCTATATTTTCTCTTTTATATTCAAGAAATACAAAAAATAATACATTACCCAGCCCACGCAAATATATGCACGCTGCAGTTTTGCATTTGGTTAGTGTACAAATGTTGAAACCGAACAATGAAGTTTAAAGAATTCATTCATTTTACTTATATCGTCAATTTTTATTTGAGGAATACAGAAGGAGAATATTAATCTTCAAAATGTTGAGTAATTTAGATTTTTAATAAAAAACATTGATTTTTGGTAGACCTCTGTAATTTGAATTAAATTAATTAAAATTCAAAATTATATAATTTTGACATTTAGTATGACATTTTTCTTTCATTATTAACCAACACTCAGGGGATGTCCTCTACAAATGGAGTGCATTGTGGTGATTTCAGAAAAATAGGTTGTGCATTTTTCCTAATGGTTCTCTTAAAGACCTTCCTTCAAATAACTTTATAAAATTGTAATAGGCAGTATCACTAACTGCAACAAATGTTTCCTCTCACTTGCCTCTCTGAGAATGTATTGACCAAGCGAAATAGAACAAAGAATACATTCTTTAGAGCATTATCATTGGATTTTGTTTGTATACAATTAATATACGCATTGACCCAAAATGTTACGACCTTAATCACGTAAACTGGGCTTTATGTGTGCATTAAATAATATAGGTATTCACGGTAGAAATTTTATACGTACGAAATGCAAGAATGTTGCAATATTAAAATGTTGCACTTTTAAAGTGATGCCACCACTCTTTACATGGTGATTAAGGTTGTAGCAAAATATCAAAAATACGTATTAAAATTTTCGTTACAAAGTTGCATGCGAGAATACCATAAAGTAAAAAGAAAATAAAACGAAACGAAAAGGATGTCAAGCGGAAATTCAATACACTCGACGTTCATTCATGTAGCTTTTACTGCTGCTATTGTTTTTAAAAGATTGCGGATGACTGTCTGTCTGTCATTTTATAAAATTGATCACTCTTATTGCTTGACTGCCTCTGTGACTGTCGCTTGTGTAAATGTTGAAATAATAAATTGGATTGTTATTGCTAAAAGGCATTCGAAGGGAAAACCTAAAGTGAACAGTAGTAACAGTTCAGTACAGTACTCGAATCGTATGTTTTAATATTTATTTTTGTATATATATTTTTTGTTTTTAGTTATTCGTTGGAAATATTCTTTTCAAATTTGAAATGATGAAAACATAAATAATTTTCTTGTTTGGTTTTTCCCTTTAGTCGTTTATTTTCTGTTGAATTTTAGTCAATAATATTGAAAACAAGAATTTTTATTCTAACTGTTATTTATCTGTTGGATCTAGCCATTAATTTGTGTGGTTTTCTTTATTTATATTTTCTTTTCTCATTTTACTTTATTGCCTGTTGTGCAATTACTTTGTGAAATTTTTTTATTTTTGTATAGACAATAGTTGACATTTTGACCTATATTGCAGATAAATACCGGAGGGTAAATTTAAATAATTATTATGAACCAAATTGCAAAATTTCGACAACAAAAAAGTTATGGAGAATTTTAATAAAAGTTTAAATTTTATTTTTCGTAAACAAAGTCACCTAGAATTCATTATTTTCATCACAATTTCAATAATAGAGTCGCACTGAGCGTATGAGTAATAACAATTTTATATTTTTTTTGTTTATATGTCCTACAAAGCGTATAAGTGACATATTTTTTTGATACACACATGTTTTTATATTTTTATTTAAATATGAATTCATGCGAATCGTTATAGATATAAAAATGATGATTAAATATATATATATAAATGTATAAACAGTGAAAGTTCTCTTTGCGGACAACTCTTATAAGCGGACATCTCTCATATACACTGACTGCTACACAAATGATATCCATTCCTTCTCTTGCTGTCTGTGGTTTCTAATGAATTGAAAAAACTAAATGGTCCAGATAAATGTGCTGTTTTAACTGTACTATTAACACTCATGTTTAATACCTTAATTAAAAACGGTTATTTTCTTAATATGGGGATGGATACATTCATTATTCCACTATCTGGTAACAAGGCTGATACAACTAATTATCGTGGAATTGCAAAATTAAGTATAATGTATTATCTATTCTATCAAGTAAATACGTTAATTTCTCCCTTCCAACAAAAGATGCTCAACCTCTACAAACTTGTTACAATTTATTACATTTATCAATCGTGGTTTTCTTGAACGCAAACAAACAGAAGCAATTTATACTGACTTCAGCAGGGCTTTTCATAATAGTATGTTTACATCTAAGCAAAATCTAGCTCATTTTTACTAGATTTCCCATACAAAACAAAATCTAGCTCGTTACTACATTTTAGCAAAATCTCACAAAATCTTGTCAAAATTGGGCACTACCAAATGATACTACTGTGATTTTTTAATATTGTAGTAGATAATCACAACGCAGTTATTGAAAATTTTACATTTAAAAACAAAAACAAAGAAGTTAAATAAAAAGGAAAAATAAAATTTAATTAATAAAAATTACGAATCTATAATAATAAAATCATGTGAGTCCGATCACAGGGGAGATGTGTAAATATCAAGTAATTAAAGATTATTTTATGGCATTTTTTTAAAATCAAACAGTAAGCGTCATCTATGTATCTTTTATAAATCAACTGCAGGGGCTCTACTAATATAAAAATATTTATTATTATTTCAACCGGTTAATTTTTAGTTTTTCGTTTTTTGTTTTTCATTTTTCATTTTTATTTTTAATTTTTTATTTTTCATTTTTCATTTTTCATTTATTATTTTTAATTTTTAAGTTTTAATTTTTAATTTTTAATTTTTAATTTTTAATCTTTAATCTTTAATCTTTAATTTTTAATTTTTAATTTTTAAATTTTAATTTTAAATTTTAAATTTTTAATTTTTAATTTTTAATTTTTAAGTTTTAATTTTTAACTTTAAATTTTTAATTTTTAATTTTTCATTTTTAATTTTTAAGTTCTAATTTTTAATTTTTAACTTTAAATTTTTAATTTTTCATTTTTAATTTTTAAGTTCTAATTTTTAATTTTTAATTATTAATTTTTAATTTTTAATTTTTAATTTTTCGTTTTTTATTTTTCATTTTTTATTTTTCATTTTTATTTTATTTTTTTCATTTTTCATTTTTTAATTTTCATTTTTCGTTTTTAATTTTTAATTTGTAATTTTTATTTTTAATGTTTAGTTTTTAATTTTTAATTTCTAATTTCTAATTTTTAATTTTTAATTTTTAATTTTTAATTTTTAATTTTTAATTTTTAATTTTTAATTTTTAATTTTTAATTTTTAATTTTTAATTTTTAATTTTTAATTTTTAATTTTTAATTTTTAATTTTTAATTTTTAATTTTTAATTTTTAATTTTTAATTTTTAATTTTTAATTTTTAATTTTTAATTTTTAATTTTTAATTTTTAATTTTTAATTTTTAATTTTTAATTTTTAATTTTTAATTTTTAATTTTTAATTTTTAATTTTTAATTTTTAATTTTTAATTTTTAATTTTTAATTTTTAATTTTTAATTTTTAATTTTTAATTTTTAATTTTTAATTTTTAATTTTTAATTTTTAATTTTTAATTTTTAATTTTTAATTTTTAATTTTTAATTTTTAATTTTTAATTTTCAATTTTTAATTTTTAATTTTTAATTTTTAATTTTTAATTTTTTAGTTTTTAATTTTTAATTTTTAATTTTTAATTTTTAATTTTTAATTTTTAAGTTTTAATTTTTAATTTTTAATTTTTAATTTTCAATTTTTAATTTTTAATTTTTAATTTTTCGTTTTTTATTTTTCATTTTTAATTTTTTTTTTCATTTTCATTTTTCGTTTTTAATTTTTAACTTTAAATTTTTAATTTTTAATTATTAATTATTAATTTTTAATTTTTAATTTTTAATTTTTAATTTTTAATTTTTAATTTTTAATTTTTCATTTTTTATTTTCCATTTTTCATTTTTTATTTTTCATTTTCAAACAGGTTATTTTACAATATAATAATTTTTTCACCAATACAATCATAAGTCACATTGATTTTGTCTTACGCTCACATGTTACGCTGTTTTTGTGATGGTATTGTGAAATAGAAATTTACCCCCCTGCGCGTATATACACATAAAAAATATTTAGTAATTGAAAAGTTATAATTCCCATCTGCTATACAAAATAATTGCAAAATGAATTTGTTGTTCAAACAATACATTTAACAAATGCTGATGTTTTTTCCTCGCAAAATTTCATTTTCAGCTTGTGCTTTTTTCATTCTTGATGCATAATATAATAATAAAAACAATATTTCCATTTTCCTATTGTTCTGAATATTTTTGGTATTTCTAGTTCATAATGATTTTTTTTTTATGTCAAAAAAGTACAAAAAGTATAAATTTTGAAATAGATTTCAACTGAAATCTACTAGATTTTCCTTAGATGTAAACGCACTATAAAGTCAATCATAAACTTCTTTTTAAGAAATTACATTTGATGGGATTTACTAATCTTAGCGCGAACAGAACAGTGGAACAGAAAAAGTATGTTTTAAAAATTTTACTTCAAAGCCGATAGATGTTATGTCGGGAGTACCTCATGGCAGTCATCTTGGACCGCTTCTTTTTTCTTTGTTTATAAACGATCTTCTAAATGTTATTCGTTTTTCAAACACCAGTGCATCAAGTATGTGGATGATGTCAAAATTTCCTTCAGTTATAATCAATACTCTGATCATGTTTTTCTCCAAAATGATTTGAATTCATTTTATACATGGTGTAATTTAAATTTAATGGAGCTGAACCTTAAAAAGTGTATATATATATATGCGTTTCGTTAGAAAGAGGCCGATATCTGTTAACTATGGGCTTGGTGATTATTATCCCGATAAAGTAGATAACTTTTTAGAACTTGGTGTTTTATTGGATCATAAACTGAATTTAATTCCTCACATAACAATTACTGTCAACAAAACCAGAGGTGTACGTGGTTTCATAAAACGTTGGGTTAAAGAGTTCAATTATCTCTATGTCACGTCACTTGTGAGACATATCTTGGAAATGCTTCCATAATTTGGGGCCAAATCTACTAAATTCTTATCGATAGTCTGGAACCTGTCAAAAGCAATTCCTGTTGTTTTGTCTTCGGAGATTATACTTCAATCCAATTAATCTTCCATCTTATACTTTAAAAAGCCGGATAACTATAATAAATGTTTTATATCTTCTTAATATAATTAATGGTGATGTTTGTTCTGGTTTTCTAATTAACAATATATCATTTAACACTCCTCAACGACAAACACGTTACTTCTCACCTTTATCTGTACAGTTATAAAGAGCTAATTATGCAAACGCAGATCCTCTCAGGGGAATGTGTATTCAACTTAATGAACTTTATAGATTTATTGATTTTACATTAAATACTAATGTAATTCAAAGTAAAATAGTATGTTTTCTAAATTTATGAATAGCTACGTTACTAAAATTAATCTTAAAATGTTTTTATTTGTAAGAATTAATTCCATAGACCAATATACAAATAAATAAATTATTAAATTCTTAAGTATCTTGAACCGTTTTCATAAACCTAAACAAAATACATTCCCTAAAACGGACGAATAAAATACATTCCTATGGCGGACATGAAAAAATCATTTTTTTGTGCAACAAATTCCAATAAGCGAATATTATTAGAGTTAAAAAACAGCAGAAACTATTTTCCTGATTTGCAATTTTTGTTGTTTTTTATTTTGTGATTTCCTTTCTAAGAGTTAAAATGTGATAAACCAGTGTATATCCGTATATATTTTAAACTTGTTCAACTTAGTTCAGGTGAATTTAAACAAATTTAAAATGCCTTTTCAAAGAAATTGTTATTATAATAGAGAATTGAAAAAGTGGGCATGGCACCTCCGATACGAAGTAATTATCCAATATCATATATCTGTGGTTTTCTAGAACAACCGCGTATGTCATAAAATCAAAATGTTCAGGGGAGCCAAAAAACGTTATATTTAAAATTATGGGGTCGATATAAAGTTTTTAGAGTTTTGATTTAACAGTCCTGTAGATATCGGCAATAAATATTTTATATAAAATTTTGAGTCAAAAATCTTCAGAGGAATAGATCCTAGAGAAGGACGAAAAAAACAATATGTAAATAACACTTAAAGTGTATGCAGATAAAACAACTTATATCGACAAACGTCGTTTTCTTTGAAAAAAAAAAAAAACTACCAATGCAACCACCCATGTAGACATGTTGTTGTTGCTTGAAAAATTGATCGTTTTGTTCGTCAACAAAAGTTAATGACAAAAAAATAACAGAAATAAACACTCGTTTTTATAAGTGGTTATAAACTGAAAAATAATCCAAAATTATTTTGCATTTTTTTTCATTAATAACAACGTATGTCGCTATTTGTTGTTTTCTGAGAAAATAATTTGTCAGCGATCAAACGTAGATCAACATACGTCGATAGTGCTGCAAATTAATTTAATAAACATTTAAGTTACGTCGTTATTTAAAGAAAAAACTCAGAAATGGTCAATATTTTTTTTTTTTAATTTAACACATGTAAAGAGCGTTAAAAATTAATATATTTGGCATCGTTAACTCAAAACTGACATAAATGGACATACGCGGTTATTCCGGAAAACCACAGATATCTCGAGTACTATGACAGAGACAGCTTTGTAAATATGTCTCAAGTTTTCTATTATTAATGTGAGTAGTCGAACAAAAATGGGCGGGATCGGACTAATGGGCGTGGCACACCCTTACAAAGTAAATATTAAATATCATATATATCTGGAGTAGAAAGTAAATATATAATATCATATAACTGGAGTAATATAAAAGGTAAAGGATTAATGGGCGTAGCAGCTCATCTACAAAAAATATGAAATACTATTCAAGCGATAATCTTGGAACTTTTGACAAGTACATTAATCGCGAAAAACAAAAATCGACAAAAACATAAATCCTTAAAATCAATAATCGCAGAAATCTAAAATCGCTAAATTAAAAAATTGCCTAATATTTAAAATTCAAGGCCAATCGATAATTGTGTTGATGTTTGTCCATGTTTTTCTCATGGGCAACTATATCTAACTTGCTCCAATGTAGGAAAGCCGATAAATTTGATATTATTTTCACCGAAAGAAAAGACAAAAAATATTGTATATCAGCAAGCATTGAAATAAAAAAATATAAAATAAAATAAAATGTTTTAGGGCCATTATTACAACTTGCCTTTAAAGTAAATCTTAGTAAAAGGTAACGTGAACAACAAAGTGACAACACCTAAGGAAAAACCGATTACTTTTCACCAAATGAATTGGTTTATAAAAATACGTGGTGGCAACGTACTTTTATTTATTTGTTTAACAATAAAAATTTGTGAAATTTGTGTTTTTTTTTTATATATTTGTGTCGTGTGGTGAATACACCAAAATATATTAAAAAATTTAAAATGCTGACGCCACACAAGGAAATTTTACAACACACAGCGAATAATTTGAATTTCTTTTTTTTTTTTTCTTCATAGATCAGAAAATGTGGCAACATAAAATAATTAAACCTCACGTTAAAAGTTAAAGGCAACACTATCTTCCCTTTAGCTTATCGGCCACTTTTAGCTTAAAGTATACTTACAATAACGAAAAACTAATAGCATGTTCAGACGGCAAAATGAACCACTTGATTCGCTCTCTGAATCATGATTGTGAACCTTGGTGTTCAGACGAGTGTTCTTGTTTCATTTACGTTTCACTATTTCATTTTTTCCATTTTTATTTCAATATATATATGTAAATATATACTTTTTATTTGTTAAATGTTTCTATTTATTTTATTGCACAAATTAATTTTTTGTTTTTTCTTTGTTTATATATTTTTGACAGCTAGTTCAGATAAACTAGCGATAATTTCTTATCAAACTTGGAGATGACACTCTATGTTTCTAGGTTCACAACTAGGTTCATTTTGAACCAAGTAGATTCGCTCTCAAAATTTTGTATGGCAAATCATGTAGATTCAATCATGATTCGAGCGCGAACCGTGAATGAGAGAGCGAACCGCGAATCTTGCTGTCCGTGTGAACATAGCATAATAATCTATCCGATAACATCTCAACTTTAGCTATTGGCAACTTGTAATAGTGTACAATAATTGTACAATACAAACTTTGTAGGAAAAACATACATGTCAATAAGTCTCGGTAAGTCGTAGCGAAGCACTAGTAGGAATATAAGAGGGCTAAAACCTAAATTATTTTCCTATTTAAAATTTTTTTTTATTAGATATTAGACTAATCAGGCTTTCAAGGATATGGGTTTCAAATGCAAATAAAAGATTATTCCATTTTTTTTTTTAATACGACGTTTCGTTGGGATTATCCCATTAAAGGTTTAACATTGGAAAAACTCAAGCTGGAAAAATTGCAAAGAATGGATAATATATTCGATCACAATGGTAATCTGTAATAATAAATACAAACCAGAAAAATAGGTTTTTAAACGCAAAGGGTTCTTTTGTTGACCAAAAGTGGTTTGAATAGTTTATTCAAGCAAGAAGCCTAAGCATTCCTACATCTGGACCAATAAATAAAGCAAAAGTAAAAGAGATAGCTGAGAAATCCGGCTATAACGACTTCTCAGCTTCTAATGAATGGCTCCACAAATGGCGTAAAAGGCATTCCATAAATTTCAAGTGTATTTCTGGAGAAGCTGAATTTAAGAAAAAACTTTCTTCTCTGTTATCTGTGTATCAACCAAGGGACATTTACAAAGCTGGAGAAAGTGGCCTTTTCTTCCGTGCTCTACCAGAAAAAAATAATGCGTTTAAATCAGAAAAGTCTTTCGGTGGAAAATTGTCTAAGGAGAGGTTCACAATTTTATTTTGCGTAAATATGGTAGAAGAAAAGGAAAAACTTTTGGTGATTGGAGAAGCAGCTCGACCTCGGGCATTTAAAAATGTAAAAATCAAAGTTTTACTAGCATTTTGGAAACACAACAAGCAGGCTTGGATGACCCGCGATTTTATGGCTGAGTGGTTAGAGCCGTTAGATAGAAAAATGTTAAAAGAAAACAGAAATATAAATTTTTGTATTAGTCGTTGACCTTTATTTTAATTTTTTATAAGAATCTTCCTATCTGGCTTAAGGTCATTTGTTTATGTAAATCACTGTGATTGATTGACAATGAGTGCAGCAACATCATCTCGCATCTCCATACGTATTTATTAAATATTTCTTAATTTGTTGTAAACAAATATATCCTGAGGATGGCTAAAAATTTATAGCCGAAATATTGAATTAATAAAAATTTTATAAAATTAACGTTAATGTTTTTGGCTTTATAGGAAGGTTCTTATAAGAAAACAGAAATATTTTTTTATATTTGGGCAAAGCAGCTTCCCATTCTAAAGACATGAATTAAAAAAAACACAAACATTGTTTTTTGTTCTTTTTTTTTGCCTCGCAATACCAACAGTTTACCAACCGTTGGATCAGAGAGTTATTCAAAACTTCAAGGTCCACTATAATACTGCAAATATAAAAACTTTATTGTAAAACATAGAACTTAAAGATTCTGCGAAGATCTTAAAGAAAATGATTAATGTTCTTGATACCTGCTATTTTATTAAACAATCGTGGGAAAGTAACTCCCGACATCTGTAATAAAGCAGGATTTCGAAAAGATTTTGATAATGCAGAATTAGATGCAGAATATGATATCCCTTTACCTATTCTTTCGAATAGATAAAATTTAGATTTTTCCCGACTTTGTAACTTTTTTTTGTTTAATAATCTTAACAAAAATTAAAATAGTTAATATGAATAAAAAAAATTTTTTTTTTTTAAATTTAAAAAACAATTTTGTTTATATCATTTCAGAAAACGGCCACCACTAACTTCTTTGCCGACGGAAGGTTTCCGTCTATGAGAGCTTTCACTGTATATAATAACTGTACGAAAAATATGTACATATGTATGCAAGTACAGGGCGACCACGCTTAACGCAATTAATACCGATCGAGGTAATTGAAAAACCAAAACAAAAATTTTACCAAATTTATATTTAAAACCGGTTTAGTGTAGAGTTTATTTTTTAAGTAACATAACTTATAAAATTCCAAAAATCACGATAAACGATGAAATTTAAAATCAAAATTTTGAAACTAATTAAAAAGAAAAAAATCGTGTGAGTCCGATCACAGGGGAAATGTGTAAACATCTAGTAATTAAAGATTTTTTTATGACATTTTTTAAAATCAAACAGAAAGCGTCATCTATGTATCACTTATAGAAAAAACTGTTTCAGCTAATTCAACAACCCTTTGCTGTAAAACGTTAAAAATATCCCAATATAAACGTATATAAGTGATACATAGATGACGCTTTTAAAAAATTGGCATAAAAAACAATTTTATATCATAATTTTTTCACCAATCCAATCATAAGTCACACACCGATTTGTGTTACAGCTCTCACCGATTTGTGTTACGCTGTTTTTGTGATTGTATTATGAAATAGAAATTTACCCCCGGCGAGTATAGATGTTAAAAAAAAAAAAAAAATTTAAAATTTACTAACGGCTTTTATTTTTAAAAGTTAATTTAATCGAGGTTCTACTGTATGCATAATCTACAGTGGTGGTCATACATTGAAATAAACATTCATTTGTGAAAAAAAAGACAAATATTAAACGACCTACTTTTATTGAAAAAATAAACAAAAAGCATGCATCAAAATATGTAAAATTAAACAAGAGATATGTTACATACGAATGCATTTATATGTAAATATGTATATTAGAGTACCTCAATTTATATGGAACTGCAAAAAACAAAAAAACTGTTTTATGTACCGCCCTGAAGGCATTTTATGATGTTTTCCTGAATAATTCGTCCAAAGCGAGAAAATGGTATTTTGTTGTATGAATAAAAAATAGTTGAGGTAACTTTCGTGAATTTTTTTTTATTGTTTTTAAAGAGATGCAATATTTTAGTAAAATCTGTCTTATTACTGAAGATAATGGTGCCTATTATGAGCAACTTTCGATTTTCGATTGTGGTCGAATTAACTGATCGAGCGAATTTTCATTTGGTATTATGGTGCAAGTTCGATAAAATATAAGGAAAAAAAATTAATTATTTATTAACATGGTTATGGTTCTATGATCTTTTGATGAGGAGGAATGCTTCACCATGAGAGACGCTTCAACATTTTGGAAATGGATCCACTACGTAAGTATGCGAGGTTCTAACAAGGGTATCATTTAGAAAGTTTGTTTACAGATTTATAGCAAATTTTCGACTGCAAGTCGGCGTTTATGGAATTGCTATCTACTACAGATGAACTACTGCGGCAATGCACACAAAGCAGATCAATCTCATGAAATTAAAATAATTTACGAGAAAGTTTGTTTACAGATTTATAGCAAATTTTCGACTGCAAGTCGGCGTTTATGGAATTGCTATCTACTACAGATGAACTACTGCGGCAATGCACACAAGGCAGATCAATCTCATGAAATTAAAATAATTTACAACTTATATTTTCAATAAGTTTTACAAACTGCCATCCAGCATCGAAAGCAAAATTGCGTTCGATTGAAAATTCGTTGTACAAGGAAATTTTCGACCGTCTGCCAGCTAATAATAGGAAAATGACATACGATAGTCGATGTTCGATAGCCAGCGAAGACCGAAGATCGAATGCAAATCATAATAAGGGCCAACGTGATTTTCATTTAATTTTTCTTGATGTTTTTAAATGGTATGTTCATGAAATATAATATATCATTGGAAAGGTGTGTACTGGTCCGAGAAATTCTAGTACATATGCATACCGTTTAAAGAGAATTGAAAAACAAAAGTTATTTAATTAAATTCTAGTGTAAAAGGGAAATAGTTTTAGTAAAAATCAGGATATTATTACCTTGGAATAACAATAAAAATCAAATAAATTCAAACATGTATAAAATTCTAGTAGTCATTGAAATTAAACACACAAATAATTTTATCTAAAAACTTGTGTAAAAAGTATTTTTGTATGGCTCAATAAAAATAACATCTTAAGGTGTGTTTACACTATGTGTATTTTCCATATGTAAATTCAGTTTTACGATCCATACGCAATTCCGTGTGTGTGTCAAAATTAGCGTTCTACATACGATTCATAATTTTTGCGTTCAAACGTACATATGTATTTCCGTATGACATAACCTCTAAATGTAAACAGCTGATTTAATTTGTAAATTTACAAAAATTTATTGTTAAAAGTAAAGTTATATATTTTATATATTTTTTAATTGTTAATTAATATTAAACAATTTACTTTTCTTTCAATATTAATCTTTATAATTTACTCTGTTTTTCTTTCGCCACAAGCAGTGTTGTATTTTCATATGTTTGCCTTGCCAAAATAGAACCTGCTCTAATTGAAAAATTCACATATGTCTTGCAAAATGTGTTGTACATAAACAATGTTTGAAAGGGTTCACACTATGTGTAAAAATTACACGTGCTAAAAAACTACGAGAAACAGAAGCAAAACACGTAGTGTGAACGCAGCTTTATTAGAAAACTTAAAAGTAAATTACGTAAGTTTTAATTTTCAAATTTTAATACATTAAATAAGTTCTTTTCTCATTTAATATCGACTGTCTTCAAAAAATGCTAATTTACCTAAGTTTTTCTTAAGTAACTTATCAAATTCGAATTTTGAAGATGATAGAAAATATTTATTAAAATTACAAAATTATCTTTTTAGGTTCTATCTTTTTTGTGTGAAGATATCTTAAAAGAGATTTTGTGTCATTTTAATAGCTCGTATGGCGTTAATTCGCTTCGATAATTTGAGAGTAAAGGCGTAGTTAGCCACACGCTGTTAAAATGTATCTGTACCGTAAATGGAACGTTGGCATATGGTGCAATTATAGACCGTAAAAATCGAACCAGCATGTTGCTGTGTAAAATTAACCAAACTTTATCAGCTGTTCACAAATGTCACGTACAAACGTAGCAAAAATCTATTTTCAACAGATTGGGACGTTCCGGTTACGTGACAATTGAGTTTGGTAACTGCTCTAAATGCTTTTTCATGTAACAGAAAAAAAAAGCTGAGACGTTTGGTTAAGGTTACGTGTGGCTAACTAGGTCTTAACAATGGTTATTGACGTAACAATGATTACGTTAATTTCCGTGCATTTCTTTAGTATACTTCACAGCTAAAATTGTTTATTGTATGAAACTGTGTTTCTCTTTCATATAATTTCGTTCTACAATTGATTGGGGTTCTGACTCACTGACTGGCCATGTCAGCTTAAATAATTTTTGATGTGTAAACACATATACGCACAAGGGATAAATTTCTATTTCACAATACAATCACAAAAATTGCGTAACATGTGAGCTGTAAGACAAAATCGGTGTAACTTATGATTGTATTGGTGAAAATGAAAAAATAAAAATTAAAGATAAAAAATGAAAAATAAAAAATGAAAAATGAAAAATAAAAAATGAAAAATAAAAAATGAAAAATAAAAAAAGAAAAATGAAAAACGAAAAATAAAAAATAAAAACTGAACAAATAAAAAATGAAAAACGAAAATTTAAAAATGAAAAATTTAAAATGAAAAATAAAAAAATAAAAATAAAAAATGAAAAATGAATAAAAAATGAAAAACGAAAAATGAAAATTGAAAAAATTAAAAATAAAAAATTAAAACTAAAAAATAAAAAATTAAAAATTAAAAAAAAAAAATTAAAAACGAAAAATGAAAATTAAAAATTAACTGGTTGAAATAATAAATAATAATAAATACTAGCAGATTCCAGCCCTCCAAATTCGAGCGCAAATTCTAGGAAATATTATTTTTGCGTTAAATAAAAACCCTAAAAGTATGCTAATCAATAATAGCCAATTCACAAATCAACACAAACAAACTCATTTTTATTACAAACACATTAACAAATTTGATAAACACACACATAGCATTGTAATATTTTATGTATGTGTTAGTAGCAACTTTAAATGCAATTTACTCAAAATAAAGGAAAAAATTTTAAAATCTGTAAATAAGCAAAACGGCTAAAAAAAAAATACCTTTCCAATAATATACGTTTGGTCAAAATCGGGATAAAACTGTAGAATAAAACATCAGTCACAAGAAATCGCGTAGCCTATTAATATTATAGATTATTATATTATATACAGGGCAATTGATACATAGATGACGCTTTCTATTTGATTTTAAAAAAGTGCCGTTAAAAAAAATCTTTAATTACTAGATGTTTACACATCTCTCCTGTGATCGGACTCACATGATTTTTTTTAGCGCTTGTTATGATTAGCAGCATTATCCGGCTAAATTGTCCCTATCTCTCCCAAAATCGTCCATATCTCTCTCTTTAAAAAAGTCTTAAAACTTCGTCCAGCAGTTGAACTTTTTTTTCTATGCCTAGGAAGCATATTGGGGACTTTCCTTTGTATCCATTTGCACCCATACAATTAGGATTTCACTAAGGTGAAGTTCCTTTTATCTTTAATCTTGTTAATACAGTTGGCATTAGTCGGTTTAAAGTTTTTGCATCGCTATTGAAATTTCTCGCGTAGATGTTTTCGGCGTTTCAATCTAGTTTCTTTTTTGTGACAAGTGAGAAAGATGTCAAGGTCTTCGTATTGTACATCATAAATTTGCACCGGATTATGAACATTGTTGTAAAGACTTGTACATATGATATGAACTATTTTCTTTCAGTATCCATTGAGATTTTTGAGGAGCATAAAACTTTTTTATTCCTATTCGTCTATTCAACAATTTTTCTTATGGGTAATCCATATTTGCGGCAAGTAAAGACTTTTACTCACTCTTCAAGACTTATTACAGTTTACACGGGGAATTGTAGGTACTTTTGATTTAATTTGAGAAAATGTTTTCAACTGATAAAACTCACAGTTAGTGGGAAAACTATGATAAACACAATCAGTCCGTTGTTAAAAAAAAAAATATAAAATTTCGTTTATTTTATTTTTATTGCAGTATTTCTAAAATTCTCATTTGAGCTCTGATTCTGTCTCTAATGTTTAAAAAAAAAAAAAAAAAAAATATTTCAAATAAAAAACAAGTAAGAAAATTATAGTCGGTCTAGACCGACTATACGATACCCTATACCATGCGTTTAGAAACCCTATCTCTTAGGCCCAACTAACTGGACATAGAAAATAAGCAAAAACCAAATTTGAGTGGGATTTTTATTAATTTTTTTGGCTGCAGATATGAAAAAGTTCATATCGGATGCTATATCTGTATGGGGACTAGGTCCAAAAATGGACCGATCCTGATCATGTTTCGTAAAGTCTCTTGTATTTTGCAAAAATATATACAAACAAAATTTGAGAAGAATCAGTGCAATATTTTTGTTTTTTAATAGATTTAAGTGAAAATCGGGAAGCAGTTCTATATGGGGCCAAAGGGATCACTTTTGGATTACACATTAATGGATGTAATGAACGCATATAAACCCAATTTGAGTAAGATGTATATGACAATTTGGATCTTATAACAATTTATGTCGATTTCATAGGGGTAATTTGTATGGGGGCTAGGCTGAACATAGACCGATTCTCACCAATTTCAATACCGTTCATCCCATGGCCGGTAAAAGCTTATATGCCAAATTTCATCAAAATATATTCATATTTGCGACCTGCAGTTTGATTACAAGGTTTACATGGACACACAGACGGACGGACGGACATTGTTAAATCAACTCAGAAAGTGATTCTGATTCGATCGGTATAATTAAAGATGGGTCTAGGTCAAATATTTTTGGTTGTTACAAACAGCAGCACAAAGTCATTATACCCAAACCACATAGCGGTATAGGGTATAAAAAGTTTATATCGGGTGACATATATATATGGGGACTAGGTCGAAAAATGGACCGACCCTAACCATATTTGGCAAAGTCACTTACATTTTGAAAAAATATAAACAAACCAAATTTGAGAAAAATCTGTGCAATATTTTTGTTTTTTGATAGATTTTAGTGAAGATAGGGAAGCAGCTCTATATGGGGCCTATGAATAAGAATTGTCTTATAGGAATTATATATATATTATGGATATAATAATAGATTAATGGATATAATAAACACATAAAAACCCAATTTGACTGAGATCTATATGATAATTTGGATCTTATGGCAATTTATGTCGATTTCATAGGGATCATTTGTATGGGGACTAGGTCTGAACATGGACCGAATTTCACCAATTTCAATAGCGTTTATCCTGTGACCGATAAAAGCTTATGTACCAAATTTCATTAAAATATATTCATATTTGCGACCTGCAGTTTGATTACAAGCTTTACATGGACACACAGACGGACGGACGGACGGACATCGCTAAATCGACTCAGAAAGTGATTCTGAGTCGATCGGTGTAATAAAAGATAGGTCTAGGTCAAATATTTTTGGTAGTTACAAACAGCAGCACAAAGTCATTATACCCAAACCACATAGTGGTATAGGGTATAAAAAAAAATTAAGAATAAGAATTTAGTGTAGTTATGAATTTTTGAAATATATGCTTTCCTCTTCTCTATCACGCATCATTAAAACAAAATTAAAAAATTTGCATATTAATTACAGTATTAATTGCAATCACCCCTGTTCTTGAAACCACTATCACAAAAAAAAACTCAATAAGAATATTTTTTCTCGTTTTAATTCACATAGAAAAGGCTTTGTGAAATCAATACAAATGCTCTTTTTTTCTACTAAGCAGGTCTAAAGAGATAAAAAAACTAATTGATATTTAAACTCTAACATGTTTTTTATTGAACCTTGTCATTATTTTATAAAATTAGACATTAATTTTATGAAAAAAAAACGATTTTAAAAAACGTCTACATTTTGCACTGATTTAAAAAAAACTCGTAATCAGTAGTCAATGTTAATAAAACACACTTTTGGAGATGATGTTGTTCTATAACTATAATAAAAACTTTTTATTTGCACAATCTATTTTCCATTATAATTTTTTCAATTATAACATAGATTCTTTATGTACTAATTATTACGAATGAAGGAATTTAAAATAATATTTCACTCAAATCACATATTTTCATTTTTTTTTTTGCATATGACTGCCACAACTTTGTTTATGTTCGAAACAGTAGTGATGCCAGTCAAAGCCAATTTATTTGAATTTCGAATTTTCTTTGGTAATGCCTAACTTATTTCAAAAAGAGAAGTCATTCTAAATTGAATGAAATTGAAGAATAAAAACAATTAAATAAACAAGTAAATTGTTATTTTAAAAGAAAATATTTTTTTTACTTTCTTTATAATCTTAAGGAAAAACATGCAAAAATTACTTAAGGGTTTTTTTTTTGTGAAAGTGACTAAAGAACCATATGGCACCTCGGTTTGTAGATAACATATGGTTCTGAAGCTAAACCATATGTTTCATGTCATTTGATAATAAAAAATATGATTTCGAAAAATACTTCGAAAATATAAAATTTGTGTTTTCAAGAAACCCAAAATTTCAATTTTATGTTATTTCAAATTCATTCTTATTCAAATAACAACGTTTCAAGAACAGGGCTGAATATATCTGAAAAATGACGTCAAATCCAACAAACTATAAAAAAAAAAAATTATTTTTCGCTTCAGAGCATCATCTCAAATATATGTAAAAAGTGCAATATGTAGAATGTACAAACCATAAATCACATATGGCAACTCTTACGAAACTGAGAATAGTGGAAATTAGAAATATAAATGTAAAAATATTAAAAAATTCAAAAATAACTATTGTTTGTTTGGACAAAGTTGTATCTTCCGAAATTAATACACAGTAAAAGCTGTATGTTATGAAAACTGATTCATAATCATACTGGTCGCAGTCCTGACTTTGGGTGAGTGAGTTAAAGGCCTGACCAAAAAGTGCAAGTACGAGTGTATGTGAGATAGACGCAGGTTTAAACCTGACGGACGCCCTAAGTAGAAAAATTTCATATAGAAACAATCTATTCAATTATAACAACAATTATCACAATGTTCAATAAATCGCTGAAGAAAGCTAAATGCCAGAAACCGGTCCGATTAAGAATAAAGTGTAGTTATGAATTTTTGAAATATATGATTTCTTCTTCTCTATCACGCATCATTGAAACAAAATTAAAAAATTTGCATATTAATTACAGTATTAAAAATGACGTCAAAAGTGTAACATGGTACAAAATGCTATGAAATGATGCTCAATATTTCTTAAATGTAATAATTATTTTAACTTATATTTATTATCCTTTCTTTAAAATAAAATCAAACAATTCTCATTCTATTGTGATAACGAAAATTAAGAAAAATCGCCAAATGTTATACTTTTGAACACTTTAACTTTCCTCTGTGCGTGCATATTAAAGATTTAAAAATTAACCGTTATTTTTTTTTTTAATTGCATTTTATTTTATTTTCTCAAAAATGGAAGATACCGAAGTTAAAGAAAAATTAATTCATTAAAAAATAATGAATCTGTAAGTAAAATAACTGAAATTATTGAAAATAAGGCATATGACCGTGCAAAAAATAAAGCAAAAGCATGGAATAAATAATGCAGCTCCCGTTCGTACATCATATTTTTTGCAGCTTCGTGTCAAAATTTGTATGTTGCTCGCAGAAATTTCGACGATAAGTTAAGGACAAAATAGCAGACAAAATTTAAAAAATTACGTCAGTTGTTACAAAAAAAGGCAGTTGTTACAACGGGCTTTATAAATACCGAAAATTATATTACAAGGAATACTTCTTCATTTCATATGCCATATATTTTTGGGCCGATTTGGTCACTACGGCAACAAAGCTCTTGAGTGGGATAAGAACAATAACGTGGTTTTTGTACCAAGGGAGGTAAATCCTTCAAACTGTTTGGAGCTTAGAGCAGTGGAGAGATATAAAAATTATCTTTTTTAAACTCTTTCTTTTAACTCATACTCTCTGTCGTCTGTCATGGGGCAACCCCATTCCCCCTTATTCAATGGATCTGAAACTTGGCCAATAGTCTTGTTGGGACCGCAGATTAATTTTAAGGTAGTCACATACAGTCACGCATAGTCACGGAGTGATTTAAAACCCATTTCCTCTTATTCGATCGATCAGAAACTTGGTCGATAGACTTGCTGTGAATAAGGATTAACTTTGACAAAGTCACGCATACTCACGCACAGTCACGGAGTGATTAAAACACCATTTCCCCTCATCCGATTGATCTGAAACTTTGTCTATAGAATTATTGTGAGCAAAGATATATTTTAAAATAGTCACGCAAAGTCACGCACATTCACGGAGAGATTCAATACTCATATGCATAAGGAAAGAAAGAGTTTTAATAAAAACCTTGTTTTTATGGGTTAGATTATTTGTAACCTTTAATATGATTTAAATTAAAATTCACAATAAATATTTTCCTAGCTGAAAGCCCTATCAATCAATATTAATATAAATCCTTATTAAATTATGAATTTTTCCTAGAGAAGTTAATTTTAAAATTCTTAATTTTTTGGAAATGTTCAACAATTCAGATATTAAAAAAAAAATTACAATATATGTAGTTGAGCGAGCTGTTCTTTTACTCGTATAACAAAAGTTCACACGAAAATTTCCACATTATTATTTTGATTTGCAGCTTTGTTTTCTGCTTATTATAATTTTACCATGGGGGATTTATATATTTATTTCAGTTACCCTTGTCATACATAATAAACATTTTTGTATGTGTTCTTTATCTTTGTTTTTATTTAGATTTAAATTAAAAAAAATAAAAACAAATTTTTCAGTGGTGGGCTGTTTGTTCACTTGTAACAAAATACTAAATAGTTCCTGGTAAACTTTTTATGTAGGGTTATATTTTATTTTTGTTTGGGGTTAAACATGTCAAAAACAACTCATCTTAGTAATAAATCATGATTTTCTGCATCAATTTGTAACAATAAACGAAACTTTCCACCTACGTTTTTGTATAAATTTGTAAGAAATTTAACTCTTATTCTTTTTGTTTTCATTTCTTTTGTTAGTTTTTTTTCTGACGTATTGTACAGTTTGGCTTTGACGAAATTAATTTTCTGTTATAATAGCCATCGTCGACTAAGGAAAATATTGAATTATTGATATTAACATGATCTCTCCATACTCCAATTTCATTAAATCACAGAAATCTAATTTTAGGATTTTCCAATAAAACCACAATAACACTGTGGAACAAATTCAGGTTAGGAAAAGTTAGGTCGATTCTGAGAGTGTGGGATGAAAATGGAGGCTAAATTAGAAGACCCGTATCGCGGCGTTTGTTTATGTTAGTTCGAATTTTTTTTAATCGACCTTCGAACTTTGCAGTCAAATGCCGATTTTCAGCATATTGTTTATATGGTTTTTTTTTTGGCTATAACTCGTCTACTAATTGATATTTTTTCCATCTGTAAAAGCCAAATTATTGCTAGAGATCTGTGCAACAATTAAAATTTTTCTAAAAAATTCATTTATTTTATTTATAAATTATTTTTTTTTCAGGCTTTTTGAAAATATTTTCCACAAAACTAAGTCTTTTTTGCTTTCTATTTGATCTATAATATGATTCTCAGTTTCTTCAATAAATTTCATTTGAAAAGAAAATGGTCTTAGTCGATAATTTGCGTTAAAAAACCCAAAACCATAGAACGCAAAGACAACTACAGGCAATCTGTTGGAAACATGTTGGCAGCTTTCGATGAAATTGGGGTTACTATTTTTATTTTTATTTTTTATTTTTAACGCAAATTATCGACTAAGACCATTTTCTTTTCAAATAAAATTTATTGAAGAAACAGAGAAGCATATTTTAGATCAAACAGAAAGCAAAAAAGACTTAGTTTTGTGGAAAATATTTTCAAAAAGCATGAAAAAAAATTATTTTTCCAACGTTTTTGCTTCAGAAGCACCACAAAAATTTTCTAAATCAATTTTTTAAAAAATTTTAGTTGCTGCACAGATCTCTAGCAATAATTTGGCTTTTACAGATTGAAAAAATTAATCAAGAATTGCGTGATTTTATATATGTAGATACAGTGTCTCAAAGCATTAATGGGACAAAACAAAAAAAAAATTATATTAGGATCTATAATATTAATAGGCTAGGGGATTTCTTGTGACCGATGTTTTGTTCTACCGTTTTATCTCGATTTTGACCAAACGTATATTATTTGAAAGGTATTTCTTTTCTGCCATTTTGCAGATTTAAAGATTTTTAATTTTTTTTTCTTTATTTTGAGTAAATTGCATTTAAAGTTGCTACTAACACATACAATAAATTATACATATGCTATGTGTGGGTTTGTTAAATTTGTTAATGTGTTTGTTAATGAGTTTGTTATCTTCATTCACAATAATAATAAACCAAAAAAGTGTTGATTTGCGAATAGGCTTAGTTAAAAAATAAAGCTACCTAGAAATTGCACTCGAATTTCGAGCGCTGGAATCTGCTAGTTATTATAAATTGATAAACAATAAAATGCAACACAAGTAATAATGGGACACATGGCAACTTCGTTTTTATTTGCGCTTGCTAATGGAACAATTTGCAAATATTTGTTATTAATATTCGTGAATAGTCGTGCTTCGCTACGACTTACAGATACTTATTGACATGTATGTTTTCACAATCAATTTATCTTACAAAGTTTGCATTGTATAATCAAAACATTTTAATTTATTTATTTTATATTTTTTTTTATTCAGTGCAAAAATTATTTTTCGGCATTCCTACTCTGGAGCCTTGAAAAACATGGAAAAAGTGCAACACTTAAAGATTGGCCTTGAATTTAGAGTATTAGTAGGGAATTTTTGATTTTTGTGATTATTGATTTTGAGGATTTTTGTTTTCGACGATTTTTGTTTTTGGCGTTTTTTGACTTTGGCGATTCCCACGACTACTCACATTGGTAATTAATGTACTTGTGAAAGGTTCCAAGACTATCGCTTTCATAGTAATTCATATTTTTTGTATAGAACGTGTCACGCCCACTAATCCTATCTCGCCCATTTTTTATCTCACTTCTCACATTATTATCTGATAGACTCTTACAAAGTGTTAAGACTTTCCCTTTTATAATAGTCCAGTTATATGATATTTTATATTTACTTTGAAAGGGCGGTGCCACACCCACTCTTCAGATCACTCAGATTTTTTGTTCGACTAATCACATGAATAACTTATCGGCTCACCCAAAGTCCCAAGACTCTCACTATTACTGTACTCCACATATATAGCATTTAACATTTTCTTTGTATAGGGGGTGAAACGCCCATTGATCCGATCCTACCTATATTTTGTGCGACTACTCACAGATTAATAATATATGACCTCAGACAAGTTTGCAAAGCTCTGCCTGTCATAGTAATCGAGATATATGATATTGAAAAACTACTTTGTATGGGAGGTGCCCTGCCCACGTATCCAATTCCGCCCATTTTCGACAAATTTGCAAGGCTGTTCCTTTCATAGTACTCGATATATATATTATATTAAAAATTCACTTTGTATAGGAGGTAGCATGCCTACTAAAACATCGAAAAAATTTATAACCTATAGTTCCTTCCAGATAAATGGCTTTGCCTGCTATAGGCTTCAAACAAACGTACATACTTTCGCTTTTATACGTAGTAGCTGTAAACCGTTGTGCTTCGCTGCACCCATCGCAACGAAATAAAGAACTGGGAATACATTTTTTAGAAAACAATTTTATTTATTTTTTTGGCGATCTTTGATTTTGTCGATATTTGTTTTTGCGATTTTTGCGTTATTTGTTTTTTTGCGATTTTATTTATCGTGATTTTCGGTTCTAACAATTATTGACTGGCGATTTTTGTTTTTTTTTTTTTTTTGTGATTTTTGATATGAGATTTTTGTTTTTTGCTATTTATGATTTTGGCGATTTCTGTTATTCGCGATTTACGGTTTTTGGCGACTTTGCCCATATTTTCCACGACTACTCACATTGGTAATTTATTTACTTGTCAAAAATTTCAAGACTGTCATTTTAATAGTAGTTAATATTTTTTGTACAGGAGGTGCCACGCCCATTGGTCCAATCTAACCCATTTTTTGGGCAACTACTCACATTAATAATTCATGAACTCAGACCAAGTACCAAGGCATGAGAGGTGCCATGCCCACTGATGTCATCCCGCCCATTTTTTCCCGAATACTATCGCTGATAACTTATGAACTCACACAAAACTCCCAAGGCTTTCATTATTATAGTACTCCAATTATATAATATTAAACACTTTGTATGGGGGGTGCCAAATTTAGACTTTAGAAAATTAATAATACAACACTCAAAAACAGGGAAAACTATGCGAAATATTGCAGAAATAGTGAATAAACCAAAATTCACAGTATTATAATATTAATAAACGTGCTGCTGAAGCCAAAATATATTTATGAGAAAAAGTTAATCCGGCAATAGTAAGAAATGTTTTAAAAAAGAACGACTACAGTTTCCGAGTGCTAGGAAAAAACCTTTCATAAGTAAAGTTAATAAGTTTAAATGTCTAAAATTCGCAAAAGAGCACAACACATTGTATTTACGACGAAAGTAAGTATTCACAAGGGTGTACTAACTGTTGTATGTGTCGTATGTGCTAAAATTATTACAACAGTTGAATAATCGTTGTTGATATTTTCCAAACAAAAAAATTATACGACAATACAACGTTAGCAGGTATGTGTTTGCGGTGTACGAGTACTATATCAGCTGTTCTTTGATTACTATTTAATCAGCTTTTGTTGTTTATTCAAAATATTTTATAAACGTTTCATGTAAATATTGTGGAAAAAATGGTAGAAATAATTAAAAAGGAGAAGGAAATAATTATACTCAGGTACGTTTTTGTGTCAAAGAACAATTATTTTGCTTTTATTTGAATTTTTTCTGATTGTAGTATATGAATATACGACATCATGTCGACATGAGACAGGTTGTTCACTAGGGCGAGTCGATTTAAAAATCGCCCAAGTGACAAGGAAAATCGTATTCTAGGGATCAAAATAAAAAACTTTGCCCGAGGAACCATACCACTAAAACGAATTCTGATGTCCCGACTTTTGAGCTGTCTGTCTGTCTGTCCATTTAGAGTGCCCCAAGCGAGTCCAAATGTATGATCGACCCCCCACTAAATTTGGAGGGACGACCCACCCATACCAGTGGCACACTCCCTGGAACCCCTGGGGGTTCCCCATACAAACATTTAAAAAAATCACCATTTTTTGTTTAGAATTAGGCTTACTATGTTTGATTTAATATTAAAATTAACACTCATACGTATACGTAGCTTCTATCTGCTAAAAAATAATAATCATACGCCTTGACTATGTTATGTTATTCAAAAAGATCGATCAGATGAGGGTAAATAACTTTTAGATCACTCCATGACTATGCGTGACTCTGCGTGACTACCCCAAAATTAATCTGTAGTCGCAACAAGACTATGGGCCAAGTTTCAGATCAATTGCATGAGGGGGAATGGGGTTGCCCCATGGCAGACAGACAGACAGACCGACAGGTCAAAAGTCGGGACATCAGAATTCGTTTTAGAGGTATGGTTCCTTGGGCAAAGTTTCTTATTTTGATCCCTAGAATATGATTTTCCTTGTCACTTGAGCGATTTTTTTGCCTCCCTACAAATCGACCCGCCCTATTGTTCACATATATCTGTGGTTTTCTAGAACAACCGCGTATGTCATAAAATCAAAATGTTCAGGGGAGTCAAAAACGTTATATTTGAAATTATGGGCTCGATATAGTTTTTAGAGCTTTTAATTTAACAGTCCTGTAGATATGGGCAATAAATACTTTATATAAAATTTTGAGTCAAAAATCTTCAGAGGTGTAGGACCTAGAGAAGGACGAAAAAACAACATGTAAATAAACTTAAAGTGTGTGCAGATAAAACAACTTATGTCGACAAACGTCGTTTTCTTTGAAAAAGAAAACTACCAATGCAACCACCCATGTAGACATAAGTTGTTGTTGCTTGAAAAATGGATTTTTTTGTTCGTCAACAAAAAGTTAACGGGACTTAGGATTTATAAGTGGTTATAAATCCGAAAAATAATCCAAAATTATTTTGCATTTTTTTTCATTAATAACAACGTATGTCGCTATGTGTTGTTTTCTGAGAAAATAATATGTCAGCGATCAAACGTAGGTTGACATACGTCCATAGTGCTGCAAATTAATTTAATGAACATATAAGTTACGTCGTTATTTAAAGAAAAAACTCAGAAACGGTCAATTTTTTTTTTTTAAATTTAACACATGTAAAGAGCGTTAAAAATTAATATATTTGGCATCGTTAACTCAAAACTGACAAAAATTGAAATACGCGGTTATTCCAGAAAACCACAGATATACTATTTGACGTTCTTGTATTTCTTTACAATATACAAGTTTAGTACACCTTATGAATTCCCTAAATGTTTTCCGGTCATCGAACGCTCATATGCATGGATAAAACCAAATGCGGAGCTGTCAGAACAAATTTTAGCACCTATAGGAAAGCTTTATTTTATTGAAGGGATTATAGACCACAAATACTATATAAATATTTTACGTACAAACCTGGCGGAAACATTGGAGAATTTGGGTCTAGTGAACTGTAATTACTTCTGCCAAGACAATGACCCAAGGCTTAAAATGTTAGGAGCTTGAAACCCCACCACAGAAACCGGATCTTAATCCGATAGAGCATGTGTGGTCATTTGGAAGAAAAATTAAAGAATCGTCAAATTAATTACCAAAATTATTTTAATTATAGCTCTCAAGGAGGAATGGGAAAATATATCGCCTGAATATTACCGGAAACTTGTTGAATCAATGCCAAATAGATTGAAAGCTGTAATACAACAATATTAAACTTTAAACATAAAATTTAATTTATTATTTGCGTCTCCTTTTCATTTGTCTTATTATTACTTTGATCTAGAATTTCAATATTCTTTAAGTTATTTCGTTATTTTTATTCTCTCTTTTTATTATAAACAATGAATTTGTTCTTTTTTTAAAAAAAAAAAAGCTTATCATCACATTAGCGTCACAATTTTTGTCTAATTAATTTTTTTTTTTTTTGTTTGAGTTTACAAGTTTAACAAAATAGTTGGCAAACTCTTCACTTTTGTAAGTGTCCTATTATAAAGTTGAATGTGAATTCTAAACATGATCTACTGTCCCTTGTGACCACAGAATTCGTTAGTAATTAAGTCTGAAACAAATTTCACAGTTTTATGGTTTGCTATGTTTCAGAGTTCGTTATAACCGATATCTACTGTAGGTTTAACAATAACAATGTATTTTATCCACTCTAGAAAAAAGTTGCGTGCAAATTTTTATGCTTGGAGTAAAAAGAAAAAAACAATATAACAAATTGTTATGCTATTGTTTTTTATGTCTTTACCCACTTTAATGTGATTCAAGGGTTTTTATGCAAAAACAAATAAAAAATAAATAAATAAATACTAACAAAAAAACAGTCTACCTACGCAGAAACTTTTGCGTACAAATTTTGTTCCACTTATTATGTATTATTAATAGAAATACATACATAAATAATACATACAGTGCTGTCAAAATCATTGCTTAGTGGGCCGGATTGAAAAATATTTGCTTAAACATAATGAACTTTTAAGTCACTGATTTAATAGGTTTTAAATGTTAAAACTTAAGTATTTCAGGGACTTAAATGCAAAGGGATTCTGATCGAAAAGTTGAGTTTATAAATTGCTGAAAGTAAATTATTTCAGGACTTACAGGACCTAGTTACAAAATTACAGTGACGAACTAAATTAATGGCATAGTAAGCACTTTCAACTTCACGATTTTAATAAACAAATATTTTTACTAAATAGAATGATAAGTTTTCAATAAAATTCATTTTGTTTCAATTCAAATTATTTTATATATAAAAAAAAAAAAAACAAAAATATCAAATTTCGCTGAACAATATTATTGGCACACAAGTAACCACATTCTTAAAATAATATCGATCTAGTAACGATTCTCCAACAAATTACCATTATGTCCAAATGTCAGTGTTGCTTAAATTTTCAAAAAACTAATTGATTTTTATTAAAAACTATTATGCCCTGTCATGTATCGCTACGACTTCCCGACACTTATTGACATGTATGTTTTCTAATAAATTTTTCTTACAAAGTTTGTATTGCACAATTAAATCATTTTATTTTATTTATTTTATATTTTTTTATTCATTCGGTTCAAAAATGATCACATTCTTCGGCGTTCCTTTTGCTGTAGCAAGCTACATATAGCTGACCATGAGAAAAACATGTATTTTCAAATTAAATCCGTCAACTCTTAACGATTGGTTTTGAATTTAGAATATCTTTTGGCAAATTTTGTTTAGTGATTTTTGATTTTGCCGATTTTTGATTTATAGATTTTTGTTTTTAGCGATTTTTGGTTTTCGTAATTTTAGGGTTTGGCGATTTTAGAATTGGCGATTTTTGAATTTGGCAATTTTGCCCATATTTTTCATGACTGCTCACATCTATAATATTAATAGACTAGGCGATTTCTTGTGACCGATGTTTTGTTCTACCGTTTTATCTCGATTTTGACCAAACGTATATTATTTGAAAGGTATTTCTTTTTAGCTCTTCACCAGATATACAGATTTTTAAATTTTTCCTTTATTTTGAGTAAATTGCATTTAAAATTGCTACTAACACATACATAAAATTATACATATCTATGTGTGTGTTTATTAAATTTGTTAATGTGTTTGTTAATGAGTTTGTTAGCTTCATTCACAATAATAATAAACATTAGTGTTGGTTTGTGAATTGGCTAAGTTGAGAAATATAGTTGCCTAGAAATTGCACTCGAATTTCGAGCGCTTGAATCTGCAAGTTGGTAATTAATTTACTTGCCAAAAGTTTCAAAACTTCATATTTGTTTTTGCATAGGAGGTGCCACGCCTACTAATCCTTTCCCGCCCATTTGTTATCTGATTACTCAAATTAATATTTGATAGACTGGTATATCCAGTTATATGATATTATATATTTATTTTGTATGGACGGCACTATGCGCATTGGTCCAATCCCGCCCATTTTTGTCCGACCACTCACATTTATATCTGATGGACTCATACAATATGGAAGGGCTTTCCCAGTTGTATATTATATGTTTACTGTGTTTTGGCGGTGCCACGCCCACTGCTCCGATTACGCCAGTTTTTTGTTCGACTAATCACGTGAATAACTTGTGGGCTCACGTAAAGTCCCAAGGCTCTCACTATTACAGTACTCCAAATATATGACATTTAATATTTACTTTGTATGTGGGGCTCCCAATCTCCGCTTTCTGTTTTTGGCCTCTAAATTTTTTGCAGCGTTCCTATCTGGAACTTTTTGGACTTGTTTTGTTGTCAAACCTGCACTGACTTTTCGCATGCATTGGGAGTTCTTTTCAATATGCTTTCTATTTTCTTGGCCATAAATGCATCATGTGGACCTTTCTTTATTCCTGACTCATGTTTTCTATCAATGATCAAGTGCTAGTTTCTAATAACATTGGATATAGTTTGATGGCATATCTTCTTTGATTCTCTGGCCAACTTTTTGTAGGTCCAAGTTGGATTTTATTGAAAATATTTAATAATTTTAGCATGTACTTTTATTTCGACACTCATTTTAATCAAACTAACAACAAATGAAAGGGGTTTTCAGAAAGCATAAAACAAACATAACATGATAAAACAAATTTAATAATGCTTGCGCAAAAGGTTAAGGGGAAAAAAGTGCGTTAAGATTTTTTCGATCTCACTCCTCAATATTATTACATTTTCTAGCGATAAAAGATGTTCAAAGTTAGAGTAATTCTAAGTAAAATCGTACGATTTTCGGTAAAATTTTTATTTTTCCAAGAGCATTCTTTTTTTTTTAAGTATTAAACACGTACATATTTCAGAATTTATATTTCCGATAGGTTTTCAAGGTCATCTAAAGATGAAAATAAAAGATTATTTTTTCATTATTTCATCATACTTTTCGTTGGGATTTTCCAACTTCTTCAGGAATATTTCTTTATTAAAGCTGACAGAAACAAATAAATAAAGGCACAACATTAAGTAACATCAACACACTACTCAACATTAAATATAAGTAGACTTATGTATATATAATCATTCATCTTTATGTGACCTTAACAGTCCGTCGAATATATAAATTCCGAAAAAGGTCGATATATAAAAATCATAAATACATTTTTACTGGAAATTATTTGCGATTGAAAATTGTCGAAAACATATCGCACCTGTACCTCTAAAGTGAGTCAACTCAAAATTTTTCAATTTTCACTTTTTGCAAGAAAACGATACACAGTAAACTGTAAAAATCTTACATCGGTTTTTCCACTTTTTCGCAAAAAAAAAAATACAGTTGTAACCCGCTTTGTGTTATAAGAGTATCTTCTTTAGAATCCACTAAAAATATATACTTTGAGTTGCCCCCAAAAAACTTGTTATTTTTGATGATCACTGAAAAAATCGCAAAAACAACTACTGTTGTATACTTATTATTCGCAATTCTTTACAATGAAACAACTGCTTTTAAATTTTATAGTAAATATTAAAAAAACCGGTTTTTGCCTCTACTGAAAATTTGTAAATTTTGAGTTGACTCACTTTAGAGGTACAGGTGCGATATAAAGGTTTTTGGTTCTTTTGGTTTGATTTTTATTATTTTCAATTTGTATAATAATTTTTCACTACCGTTTTTCGTTTATAACTTCCATTTGTATACTTTACAATCATCCCACCCATATAAAATTTAAAAAAATCATGTAAGTCCGATCACAGGAGAGATGTGTAAACATATAGTAATTAAAGATTTTTTATGTCACTTTTTTAAAATCAAACAGAAAGCGTCATCTATGTATCATTTATAGAAATCAACTGCATGGGCTCTGCTAATATAAAAATATTTATTATTATTTATTATTTCAACCGGTTAATATTTAATTTTTCGTTTTTCATTTTTTATTTTTAATAATGTAATAATAGAAAAATAGAAAAAGTGAATAATATAAGAAAATTGGCAAGAAAATCGGGTTTTTTAAACGTTTTAGAAACAGGGTGAAGAATATTAACCGCAATTAATATCTATAACACTACGATGAAACCTCATTTTGAGTATGGGTCAACCATATTATTTACATGCTGTTCAGACCAACAAATAACGAGGCTGCAAAAACTACAAAATAAGGCTATGCGCTCAATTTTAAAATGCAATCGGTTTACGTCAATAAGATATATGTTAGACGCACTGAAATGGCTAAACATCCAACAAAGGCTGCAACTTAATACAATATTCTTTATCCAAAAAATGAAGATGAGAAGAGCACCAGATTTCTTGATCGAACAAATTAGATATGTTGGAGATGTTCAACCCTATAACCTTAGGAATGCATTAGACTTTAGACCACAGAGAGCAGATACAACAGCAATACAAAAATCTTTATTTTGCAAAGGATTAAATCTTTACAACATGATGCCGAATGATGTCACGAACGAAATTAATATAAATCTTTTTAGAATGAAAACTGTAAATTTTATTAAATATGTTTTAATCAGAATATATGATAATATTTGTTAATTAATATGAAATGTCATTTAAAAGTATTTAAATACTACTAATAATAATAAATTATTCTAAAACCATAGTTCATACAGCTTATGCTGCAACAGAGCTTATCCCGTGGTTCGTACCAGGGATGAGTAATCTCTGGCATATGCGGACCTATGCAGGTATGGATTTATTTCTAATAATAATAATTTTTTATTTTTCATTTTTCTTTTTTATTTTTAATTTTTCATTTTAAATTATTAATTTTTCATTTTTTATTATCCTTTTTTCATTTTTTTTATTTCACATTTTCCATTTTTTATTTTTCATTCTTAATTTTTAATTTTTTACTTCTCATTTTTTATTTTTAATTTCTTATTTTTCATTTTTAAATTTTTATTTTTCCTTTTTAATTTTTTATTTTTAATTTTTTATTTTTAATTTTTTATTTTTAATTTTTTTTTTTCATTTTTTATTTTTCATTTTCACATTTTTCATTTTTAATTTTCGTTTTTCATTCTTTATTTTTTATTTTTTTTTTATTTTTCATTTTTAATTTTTAATTTTTCATTTTTTATTTTCATTTTTCATTTTTTATTTTTAATTTTATATTTTTAATTTTTTATTTTTCATTTTTTATTTTTCATTCCTTACTTCTCATTTTTTATTTTTAATTTTTTATTTTTCATTTTTTATTTTTAATTTTTATTTTTGCTTTCATTTTTCATTTTTAATTTTAATTTTTTATTTTTCATTTTTCATTTTTAATTTTCGTTTTTCATTCTTTATTTTTCATTTTTAATTTTTCATTTTTTACTTCTCATTTTTTATTTTTAATTTTCATAAATTTTTCATTTTTCATATTTTATTTTTAATTTTTTATTTTTCATTTTTCATTTTTTATTTTCATTTTTATTTTTCATTTTTTATTTTTCATTTTAAATTTTTTATTTTTATTTTTTTTTTTCATTTTTTATTTTTAATAGTTTATTTTTCATTTTTAATTTTTCATTCTTTACTTCTCATTTTTTATTTTTAATTTTTTATTTTTCATTTTAAATTTTTATTTTTTATTTTTATTTTTTTTTTCATTTTTCATTTTTAATTTTAATTTTTTATTTTTAATTTTTAATTTTCGTTTTTCATTCTTTATTTTCCGTTTTTCATTTTTAATTTTTTGTTTTAAATTTTTTAATTTTAATTTTTCATATTTATTTCTCATTTTTCATTTTTTTATTTTCATTTTTTTATTTTTCACTTTTCATTTTTTATTTTTCATTTTTCATTTTTTATTTGTCGTTTTTAATTTTTTACTTCTAATTTTTTATTTTTAAATTTCATAAATTTTTTATTTTTCATTTTTTATTTTTCATTTTTTATTTTCATTTTTCATTTTTTATTTTTCATTTTTAATTTTTTATTTTTCATTTTTTATTTTTAATTTTTATTTTTGCTTTCATTTTTCATTTTTAATTTTAATTTTTTATTTTTCATTTTTCATTTTTAATTTTCGTTTTTCATTCTTTATTTTTCATTTTTAATTTTTCATTTTTTACTTCTCATTTTTTATTTTTAATTTTCATAAATTTTTCATATTTTATTTTTAATTTTTTATTTTTCATTTTTCATTTTTTATTTTCATTTTTATTTTTCATTTTTTATTTAAAATTTTTTATTTTTAATTTTTTATTTTTTTTCTTAATTTTTCATTTTTAATTTTAATTTTTATTTTTAATTTTTAATTTTCGTTTTTCTTTCTTTATTTTTCATTTTTAATTTTCCGTTTTTCATTTTTAATTTTTTGTTTTAAATTTTTTAATTTTCATTTTTAATTTTTATTTCTCATTTTTCATTTTTTATTTGCATTTTCATTTTTTATTTTTCATTTTTTATTTTTCACTTTTCATTTTTATTTTTCATTTTTTATTTTTTATTTGTCATTTTTAATTTTTCATTTTTTACTTCTCATTTTTTATTTTTAATTTTTCTTAAATTTTTTATTTTTTATTTTTTATTTTTTATTTTTAATTTTTCATTTTTCATTTTTAATTTTCGTTTTTCATTCTTTATTTTTCATTTTTAATTTTTCGTTTTTCACTTTTAATTTTTTGTTTTTCATTTTTTATTTTTCATTTTTCGTTTTTTATTTTTCATTTTTTATTTTTAATTTTTCATTTTTTATTTTTCATTTTCCATTTTTCATTTTCAAACAGGTTATTATATAAAATAATTTTTTCACCAGATGTTACGCTGTTTTTCTGGTTGTAACGGGTGATTTTTTAAGAGCTTGATAACTTTTTTTAAAAAAAAAACGCATAAAATTTGCAAAATCTCATCGGTTCTTTATTTGAAACGTTAGATTGGTCCATGACATTTACTTTTTGAAGATAATTTCATTTAAATGTTGACCGCGGCTGCGTCTTAGGTGGTCCATTCGGAAAGTCCAATTTTGGGCAACTTTTTCGAGCATTTCGGCCGGAATAGCCCGAATTTCTTCGGAAATGTTGTCTTCCAAAGCTGGAATAGTTGCTGGCTTATTTCTGTAGACTTTAGACTTGACGTAGCCCCACAAAAAATAGTCTAAAGGCGTCAAATCGCATGATCTTGGTGGCCAACTTACCGGTCCATTTCTTGAGATGAATTGTTCTCCGAAGTTTTCCCTCAAAATGGCCATAGAATCGCGAGCTGTGTGGCATGTAGCGCCACCTTGTTGAAACCACATGTCAACCAAGTTCAGTTCTTCCATTTTTGGCAACAAAAAGTTTGTTAGCATCGAACGATAGCGATCGCCATTCACCGTAACGTTGCTTCCAACAGCATCTTTGAAAAAATACGGTCCAATGATTCCACCAGCGTACAAACCACACCAAACAGTGCATTTTTCGGGATGCATGGGCAGTTCTTGAACGGCTTCTGGTTGTTCTTCACTCCAAATACGGCAATTTTGCTTATTTACGAAGCCATTCAACCAGAAATGAGCCTCATCGCTGAACAAAATTTGTCGATAAAAAAGCGGATTTTCTGAACACTGATTTTGGTAATAAAATTCAATGATTTGCAAGCGTTGCTCGTTAGTAAGTCTATTCATGATGAAATGTCAAAGCATACTGAGCATCTTTCTCTTTGACACCATGTCTGAAATCCCACGTGATCTGTCAAATACTAATGCATGAAAATCCTAACCTCAAAAAAATCACCCGTTATTATGAAATAGAAATTTACCCCACTGCGCGTATAGATGTTTACACATCTAAAATTAAGCTATAATCCCCTGATTTTAAAGGTGCAACACCGATGTGTTATATTATTTAACGATTTTTTAAAGAGCCCTACCATAGAAAAATCGATTTTTCTATGATTTCATATGTACAATGACATGATGTTTATATGTATATATAAACAGCTATAAACAATGTTTATATATAAACAGTGTTTAGAAACATTGTTAAAAAATGCAACACAAAACTCGATTTTCGATTTTTTGTGTATAATAATATAAAGTTTTTGTATGACATGTGAAATTTACAAGATGTTTTAAGAAAATATGTGGAAATAAAGATATATATATTTTAAAAATTTTGTTTTTAATGGACATTTTCTAAATCCATAAGTATATTTTCAAAATATTTTTTTTTTCAAGAAACACGTGTCCAATTTTTTAAAAGAAAAAAAAAAAACATGCCAATTTTGAAGAAGAGAAAAATTTTAGTGCCAATTCAGTTTCACATTGTATTACTCATAAACGTCTTAAGATAATTTTAATTGAGACGGAGAGAAAATTAAAGGCGCGATAAAAATAGGAAAACAATTTTGACTGGAACCGCATTCACTTACATTTTTTTTTTTTAATAATGAAAGGGATCGAGTCTGCACACATAAATTAAAACTAAAAATATGAACAAGTCGTAGAAGGTTAGTGAAAGAAACTAAGCAGTAATGGTAAATAACACAGCCAACTAATAATTGTAAGTAGATTTATAAAATTTTTTTAATAAAAAATAAGTAGGAAAATTATAGTCGGTCTAAACCGACTATACAATACCCTATACCATGCTTTTCGAGAGGGTCTTGGATCCAACTTTGATGTCTCAATATCAGGATATAGAATATTCGCATACACCAATTTTTAATGCTATTGTAATAAATTTGTGGCGTACAGATATGAAAAAGTTTATATCTGATGATATAAAATATAACTGAACTCGAACCTGTTTATTGTACATGTTCTGTTTTCTCTTACTAAACGAGCCACAACACGACTTAAAATATAACTGAACTCGAACCTGTTTATTGTACATGTTCTGTTTTTTTTTTCATTACACGTACCAGAACATGAACTTCAAATAAAGCAACACTCAAAAATGTGTGCTTTATGTGTGATTGAAACAAAAAGTACGTGATACAAAAATGTTCGTGTAAATAACGAAATATTAAAATGAACACAGTCATGGTTGTGTTGGGCACCGAAGAAAATTTAAAAACAAACATAATTGATATGAAAATAAAGATATGTGTTGGCTGCTTTTGAACAGAACATTGTGTGTTTCATGTGTGTATTTTCTGAACCTTGGTAAATAGACACACCTACACCCAATTTTATTGACATACATACGATAATCTGGATCTTACGACCATTTTAACCGGTCGGATAAAAGTTTTTGTATGGGAGCTTCGTCTGAACATGTACCGTTTTTCGCCAATTTCAATAGCGTTCGTCCTGTGGTCGATAAAAGCTTAAATAGTAAATTTCATCAAAATATATTTATATTTGCGATCTGCAGTTACATGGACACAGACGGACGGACGGACGGATATCGCTAAATCGTCTAGGTTAAATAATTTTGATAGTTACAAACATCGTCATAGTTACCGTCGCCACATAGTGGTATAGGGTATAAAAAATCAATAATTTGAAGACTTAAATATAAAAAAGCATAAAAAAATTTTTTTTCTTATATAAATTACTTTATGTATGCATGTATGAATACCCGTCCAAAGTACAAAAGAAGTCTTCAACCACATTATCATTGATATTTTTATAAACGACCGGCTTTTTTTTTTGTCAGCGAATTTATAAACCAAAAAACATTTTGACTATTTTTGGCAAAGAATAACATTTTTGGTAATAGCAAGTTATTATTTATAATGAATGAAATGAAAAAAAAAAAACTTCACAATACTATCAACAATAAAGAAGCGGTTAAAAAATATGAAACTAGAAAAAAAAATGTACACTCATTCAACAAATAATAAGTAGATAGATAAGATTGTGTCTGTCAGTCCCAAATTAGATAGAAAAAAAAAAAAACAGATACATGTATCTGAAATCATCAATAATGAAAACATAAAAAGACTTGTTGTAGGTAGCTATCTGTATTACAACAAACACAAGTTGAGTAATATTTAAAATACCAGTTGGAAAAAAAAACATTAAAATTGCCAATCATGACACCACAAGAAGATTAACTAGAAAAAAAGTGAAGTCATTTTATAAGAATTACTTTCTCGTTGCTTAAAAACTACCAACCAACTTCTTTTGGTTTTTTCATAATGAAAAATTCCATTTTAAGAATTCACAATAAAGACACTAGTCAAACTAGTTCAAAAATCTCGAGCGGGGTGAATTTTTAAAAATTTCTGGCTTCTGTGGATTTTTTTTTATTATTAAATGTTTATAAAAACATTTTTTTTCAATTTGATTCTTTATAGATCTTTGAATATTTTCCAATTAAATTTTAATTAAACAATGAAATGCAATTGCAATGTTTTTTTTTTTCTTTGGCAAAAAAACAAAAATATTTAAACAAATGTTTTTGTTTAAAAATGTCTTAAATTGTTTAAATAATGGAAAAAGTCAGAAGGAATTATAAATATTAATTATAATGAGAGTCTAACCGAATTTTTGGTATATCTGTTTTAGTTAATATTCGGTTTGTGGCCGAAATCCCAACTTTTATTTCTCCAAATAGAAATTTTTTGTGCTTGATCTAAGTCTTTCAAATTTTTAAGATGATTTCGATGCAATTTGGCAAAAGCCATCTTCGGAATTTGGATATTTAAATAAAAACAAAAAATATAAAATAAAATAGTTGTTGAATAGACTTTTTCAAGGAAATTAACTTTTTTAAGAAAACATTTTTTTTTTTAAAGAAAAGGTATATTTTTCAAGAAAAGGTATAGTTTTCAAGAAAAGGTATATTTTTTAGGAAAAGGTACTTTTTACGAAAAAGTATTTTTTAAGAAAATTTACTTTTTAAGAAGAGGTACTTATTAAGAAAAGGTACTTTTAAAGAAAACTTACTTCTTTAGAAAAAAGAAAACATAACATTTTTAAGAAAAGGTATTTTTTGAAGAAAATAAACTAGTTAACGAAAATGTACTATATTAAGAAATTATGATTTTTAAGAAAATTACCTTTTTAAAAAAAGGTACTTTTTAAGAAAATGTATTTTGTAAAAAGGTACATTTAAGATAAGGTTACTTTAAAAAAAATACTGTTTAATAAGAGGTACTTTTTAAGTAAAGATATTATTTAAGAAAACGAACTCTTTGAAAAAAGACAATTTTCGAGATCGGCTACTTTTTAAGAAAATTTACTTTTTCAAGAAAATCTACTTTTTAAGATAAGTTACTTTTTTAAGAAAACTTACATTTTTAATAGAAGGTGCTCTTTTTAGAAAAGACACTTTTCCAAAAAAAAAAATACTATTGCAGAAATATACTATTGAAGAAAAGGTACTTTTTAAACAAAAGGATTTTTTAAGACAATGTTTTTTTTTAAAGAAAATGTACTATTTTAAGTAAAAGTATATTTTTCAAGGTGCTTTCAAAGACTATGAACTTTTTTAAGAAAAGGTACTTTTAACGAAAATACACTTTTTAAGAAAAGGTACATTTAAGAAAAAGTATTTTTAAGTAAAGGTAATTTTTAAGAAAAGGTACATTTTAGAAAATGTACTTTAAGAATAAAAATATATAAAAGAAAGGTATTTTGTAAGAGAAGGTATTTTGTAAGAAATATATTATTTAAGAAAAGGTACTTTTTTAAGAAAATGTACTTTAAGAATAAAAATATATTTTTTAAGAAAAGTTACTTTTTAAGAAAAGTTTAAAATTAAGAAAAGGTATTTTTCGGGATATGTACTGTTTTAAGGAAATATACTTATTTAGGATATAATACTTTTTAAAGAAATGTACTATTTCAAGTAAAAGTATATTTTTCAAAATGCTTTCAAATAATATGAACTTTTTTAAGAAAAGGTACTTTTTAAGAAAAGACACTTTTTAAGAAAAGGTACATTTAAGAAATAGTATTTTTAAGTAAAGGTAATTTTTAAGAAAAGGTACATTTTAGAAAATGTACTTTAAGAATAAAAATATATAAAAGAAAGGTACTCCGTAAGAAAAGGTACTTTGTAAGAATAGGTACTTTTTAAGAAAAGGTAAATTTTAAGTAAGCTATTATTTAAGAAAAGGTACTTTTTCAGAAAATGTACTTTAAGAATAAAAATATATTTTTTAAGAAAAGTTACTTTTTAAGGAAATATACTTATTTAAGATATAATACTTTTTAAAGATATGGTACTTTTTAAGAAAATGTATTTTTGAGAAAATTTACTTTTTAAGAAGAGGTACTTATTAAAGAAAATTTACTTCTTTAGAAAAAAGAAAACTTAAAATTTTTAAGAAAAGGTATTTTTTCAAGAAAATAAACTTTTTAAAGAAGTAAAGTACCTTTTTTTTCAAGAAAATATATTTTGTAAGAAAATGTTTTTCTTAAGAAACGGTACTTTTAAGAAAAGGTTCCTTTTTAAAAAACATACTTTTTAATAAGAGGTACTTTTTAAGTAAAGATATTATTTAAGAAGAGGAACTCTTTGAAAAAAGATAATTTTCAAGATAGAGTACTTTTTTAAGAAAAGGTACTTTAAGAAGAAAATATATTTTTAAGAAAATCTACTTTTTAAGAAAAGTTACTTTTTTAAGAAAGTCTACTTTTTAAGCAAAGTTACTTTTTTAAGAAAACTTACCGACACACACATCGCAAGTTATCTAATATTTTGTCGGGAGCAAACAAACCTACTCTCTTAACTCCAATGAAAATATATAAAACACTATACTTCAGCTAGCAGTACCTTAATTCAATCTTATTAGAATAATACACTATAGTCTAAGGTGCTCTTTTTTAATTCCATTTGTTTATTATATTTCATTGTAATTTTTCATTAAGACTCAATAAAAATTTTAATTTAAGAAAACTTATTTTTTTTTAAAGAAAAGTTAGTTTTTTAAGACTTTTCTTAAAAAAATATGTTTTCTTAAATTAGAAGGTGTTCTTTTTAGAAACGACACTTTTTCAGACACTTTTTAAACAGAAGGATTTTTTAAGACAATGTTTCTTTTTTTTTTAAGAATATGTACTATTTTAAACAAAAGTATATTTTTCAAGGTGCTTTTAAAGAATATGTGTTTTTTTAAGAAAAAGTACTTCTTAAGAAAAGATGCTTTTAAAAAAAAAGTAAATTTTCTTAAAAAGTATCTGCTAAGAAATAGGTACTTTTTAAGAAAATACACTTTTTGAGCAATGGTACATTCAAGAGAAAGTATCTTTAACAAACAAGTACTTTGTAAGAAAAGGTACTTTTTAAGAAAGAGTAAATTTTAAGTAAATATATTATTAAGAAAAGGTACTTGTTAAGAAAATGTACTTTAAGAATAAAAACATGTTTTTTAAAAAGTTACTTTTTAAGAAAAGTTTAAAATTTATCAGAAAAGTTATTTTTAGGGAAATGTACTGTATTAAGGATATGTACTTTTTTAAGAAATAATACTTTTTAAAGAAAATATACTTTTAAAGAATAGGTACTTTTTGAAAAAAAAGATACTTTTTGAAAAAAAAGATACTTCTTCAAGAAAGGTTACTTTTTTAAGAAAAGGTACTTTTTAAGAAAATGCACATTTTAAATATTTAGAAGGTCATTTTGTATAGGTGATAAAATATATATCGGAACTGTACCTCTAAAGTGAGTCAACTCAAAATTTAGAAATTTTCAGTAGAGGCAAAAAACGGTTTTTTTTAATATTTACTATAAAATATAAAAACAGTTGTTTCATTGTAAAGAATTGCGAATAATAAGTATACAACAGTAACTGTTTTTGAGATTTTTTTAGTGATCAGCAAAAATAACAATTCTTTTGGGTGGAAGTCAAATTATTTCTTTTTAGTGGATTCTAAAGAAGCTACTCTTATAACACAAAGAGGGATACAAATGTATTTTTTTTTTTGCGAAAGACTAGAAAAATCGATGTAAGATTTTTACAGTGGATAGATATGACCACTGTGTATCGTTTTCTTGCAAAAAGTGAAAATTGAAAAATTTTGAGTTGACTCACTTTAGAGGTACAGGTGCGATATGTCTTGGTTTATAATATTCAGATGTAGGCACAAGTTTGGGATCTCGTTAAAAAACTATATAAAATTTTTCATGGGAACTTACATACATAAAGAGTAAATGGCAATACATTGTAAAATTTATAAAAAAAAAAATAAAAGGGGTTTTTTAGTGATAACAAAACAATGGAAACTTTTTAACTTCTGTCATAGAAAAGATGGTATGAAGGAAAATTTATAAAATTTTAACCTAGTTTCTGATGTTTTCCTTCAACTATTTCTTAAATACAATTGTATTTTTCAATGTTTTTATCCTTTAATTAATTATTAAAAAAGAGTTAAAAAGCAAAAGAAAATTTGTGTGAATGAAATATTCTATGAATAAATCCATAATTTTAAAAATGATCATGAAATATCGTGAGACTCGGTGACGACTCAACATTTAAAAACAGAATAAAATAATAGCGAGAGAGTTTAAAAAATGTCCAAAAATGTAACCTAAAGAGTTCATTAACAATCTGAAACTTAAATATGTGCTCGAACAATTTGAGGCTGATCTTGGTTGTTACCGTCCTATGAAGAAACTATTGATATCAGAGAAAAATCGTCTGGCTCGCATAAATTTTGCTAAAGAACACACGAACTGGTCAAGACGGATTTGAAATACTTTTCTCTTTTCAGATGAGTCCAAGTTTATTTTAAGAGGGCGACCAAAGGGAAAAAGACTAGACCCAAAATATACAAATAAATCTCTTAAGTTTCGCGATGGCAATATTAATGAGGTTGAGCAAATTCTAAATGACGTAATATATCCATACTACGAGAAAAAAAATTCAGCTGGTCTGGAAGTTCCAACAAATTTGTAACCTAATGACTACAATCTAAGGCCAGTTAGTGTTTTGGAATGGCCAGCCCAATCACCAGTTCTCAATCCCATAGAAAATCTATGGGCAAATGTAGATCGAAAATACGGTCACAAAATTACACAAAAAAGACAGATCTCATAGAGGCAGTTAATTCAGAGTAGCAAAAATTTTCAATGGATAAAAACAATCGGCATTGTGTAGCAGTATAGTATAGTAAAAGTTTCCAATGTTTTGTCAATAGAATAAATTTAATGCTTTAAAGTTTTGTTATTTTTTTCTGAAGTTAAGCTATTTTATATACATAAATAAAATATAAACATTTTTATTAGGGTGGCCCTTCGTTATATGGAGGGAAAAAAAGTGTTCAAACTGTCGGTCTCACCCCCTAGAAATATGCGAATAGCAAAAAAACTGAGAAATACAAAGTTTTGGGCCAATCAAAAAATGTTTAGTTTAGTCGTGGCGCAAAGCGATTGAAAATTTCAAGTGTGTTTATATGGGGAAAATATGACTTTTTTCAGATTTTACGAAAACTTCGTTCTATAATTTAATTTTTCCGACAAGCTGTTACATAATTCGGGATAAGTATTAAATTATCCTTTCAAAAGGCTATAAAACTTCAAAATCGTATGAAACCTCGCCAAGAAATAGGAAATGCCCCAGACCACTTCTGTGCAAAACAAAACTAGGTCATGAAATTTGATGGCATTTTTTTCAACTTTGGGAAATTGATTAAAGCCGTCATTCTTTTTTGGTCTCTATACTTATAAGTACTCAGATATGAAGTATTGTTTTATTACCGAGACCGAAAATTGGAAATTTTTTTGATAAAATTTTTAAAACTCTTTTTTCAAGTTTGAAAAAATTTTCTTAAACAAAATTTAAAAAAAAGAATCTATCACTTTAAGGTTTTATTAAATACATTTGACAAGGATTTTATTTTCGCGGATTACAAGAAAAATTGGATTTTTGTGAAATATTCTGTAAATGTACTCTCTCTAAATACTTTGGAACAAAAATTCATCACTTTTCTGCTTTTAAATATTATATTTTACCTTAATAGCCTAGGGTTTCGGAAAAAAATAATATGACTCCATTAACCCTTTTGGAATTGGGGTTACATATGACCCCAAACTAATAAAAGACAATTTATTCAAAAAATTCAAAGATTTTGTAAGTGCTGTCCAATTTTTAGATCCGACACTTAAAATATAATAACCAAATATGTAGAAGTTTTGTTCCAAAAATTTGGGATAAATCCGAGAAAGTTAACCCATTTTTTGCCACGGCCAGCTTTGGATTTTAAGATATTTTAAAATAAAAATGACCTAAAACGAGTTTTTCTATTAAAGTCGTTGATACCACTATTTAGAATTTAAGAAAAATAATTCGGTTAATTTTTATTTATTTAACCATTCAGTGCTCCTGGGATCAAAATAATCCATTGTGATATATCTTTGGTGCAATTATCTGCTTATTGCTCGCGAATATAAATTAAAACAACTTTTAACCAATTTTGTTATAAAACTACTTTATGTAATAAAGTAATAGTTGAATTTCTTGCTGTCTCACCACCAATTTGGTGGATATTGATAAAAAACGCCAAAAAAAAATTTCAGGTCAATCGGTGAAGATGCCATTACTTATAATGGTTGACATTTTTTGATTTTTTATAATCGGTCGCTTTATATTATCTTCAATGTCACCTACATGTTTTGAAACTTCTACAATTTTATTTCCCAGTTTTAAATAGTTTATTAAATAAAAGTAAATTTCAAATATAATAATATATATAAAAAGTAATATTAAATTAATACTACTCTTAATGGAATAAATTACAAAATTAAATCAAAGTGAATTTCAAAAAACGTCCTATTTTTTAGATATATGACTTAAGTTGTTTTAATTTATATTCGCGAGCAATAAGCAGATAATTGCACCAGAGATATATCACAATGGATAATTTTGATCTCAGGAGCACTGAATGGTTAAATAAATAAAAATTAACCGAATTATTTTTCTTAAATTCCAAATAGTGGATCAACGAGTTTAATAGAAAAGCTCGTTTTAGGTCATTTTTATTTTAAAATATCTTAAAATCCAAAGCTGGCCTTGGCAAATAATGGGTTAATGTTCTCGGATTTATCCCAAATTTTTGGGACGAAACTTCTACACATTTGGTTATTTTATTTTAAGCTTCGCATCTAAAAATTGGACAGCACTTACAAAATATTTGAATTTTTGCATAAATTGTCTTTTATTAGTTTGGGGTTATATGTGACCCCAATTCCAAAAGGGTTAATGGAGTCATATTATTTTTTTCCGAAACCCTTGGCTATTAAGATAAAATATAATATTTAAAAGCATAAAAGTGATGAATTTTTGATACAAAGTACTTAGAGAGAGAACATTTACAGAATATTTCACAAAAATCCAATTTTTCTCGAAATCCGCAAAAATAAAATCATTATCAAAAAAAATTCTGGCAGAGGGATTTACTTAAATATTCACACAGTTAATCTGCAACATGTATTTCATAAAACCTTAAAGTGATAGATTCATTTTTTTAAATTTTGTTTAAGAAAATTTTTTCAAACTTGAAAAAGGAGTTTTAAAAATTTTATCAAAAAAATTTCCAATTTTCGGCCTCAATGCGCAATAGGTTAACAACGTGGTAATAAAACAATACTTCATATCTGAGTACTTATAAGTATAGAGACCAAAAAAGAATGATGGCTTTAATCAATTTCTCAAAGTTGAAAAAAATGCCATCAAATTTCATGACCTAGTTTTTTTTTGGCACAAAAGTGGTCTGGGGCATTTGCTATTTCTTGGCGAGGTTTTTTTCGATTTTGAAGTTTTATAGCCTTTTGAAGGGATAAGTTAATACTGATCCTGAATTATATAACAGCTTGTCGGCAAAATTAAACTATAGAACGAAATTTTCGTAAAATCTGAAAAAAAAGTCATATTTTCCCCATATAAACACACTTGAAATTTTCAATCGCTTTGCGCCACGACTAAACGTTTTCTGATTGGCCCAAAACTTTGTATTTCTCAGTTTTTTTGCTATTCGCATATTTCTAGGGGGTGAGACCGACAGTTTGAACACTTTTTTTATTAACGGCCACCCTAATTTTTATATTAATAACGGTGTTTAAATTTATGATTCAATTTTTCAGTATTGACCGTTCAAGTCGTCAAAAATATATTTTGTTAAAAGTTTCCATTGTATTGTCGCTCACTATAGGTCTTGATTTATAATATTCAGATGTAGCACAAGTTTCGGATCTCGTTTTTATTATAAAGTAAATAGTTTTGAATCATATCGTTTTTAAACTTGGGAATCCTAACATTGTGGGAATCTATGCTAATAGTTAGACTTTATAACTGAAAATGTGGGTATACATCTGAAATACAGAAATTTACTGAATTTTGCTACTATGCTCCTATGTTATCTTATGTGATTTTTTGTAAATCAATAATAAATATTTCTTTAGGAGAAATATGTAAGTATGTAAATTCCAAATAAGAATGAACATTGGATTAGATGAAAAAAATAATCATTTTATGAATTTTAAGGTTTTAATACTAAACTTGGCTATTGGCCTGCTACTGACCTGAGATAAAATAATAGATAAAAATCGATTAAATCGTTTTTGTTTATACATATTTAGTTTTCGACTAAAATATGTTATAAAATTTTAATAAACAAACAAAAATTTATTTTAAGATTTTAAATCAGAAAAAGAAAAGAAAAAATTAAATAAAATTATTTAATTTAAGCAATTAGTCGAATATAATCGAATATAAAATATATTAATTAACCAACACTTTTCAGATTTTAATTAATTGAAAATTTTGCGGTATACAAAAACGTAAAACAACAACGAATCTGTTGCTGTGAAAAAATTCACACACAATTTAAGTAACAGCAGATTTTTTTTTTTAGAATATTGGTTTAGATAACATTTTATTCGTTTATTGTTTTATTTACTCGAATGAATTACGTCTATAGATGTTGTAGTAGAGAAAAAATGTTAATTAATTTATTTTTATATAAATTATATTTGTTTGCGTGGTTGAAGTGTAACCTCAAGGTAGAGAGTGGAAAAAAATTGACTTTGAAATTGATTTTTTTTTTTTTTTTCATTTTCAAATAATATGTTGACGTTGGAGATATTTTTGTGCGTTTTTCTTTAAACTTATTTATATACACATATGGTTAAAATATAAGCTTTAGTTTCTTTTATTTTTTTTGTTTTTCAAAATTGTATAATACTTGTGTACTCAGACGCCGCTTATAGTAAGTAAAAAAAAAATAATAATAATAATAAGTAGTTTGAGTTCCATAAAAATATGGCTGCTTTCACAAAGATAAGCCAGACAAATTTTTTTATTTTAAGTTTTAAACTTTTACTTTTTCTATTAATTTTATTATTTTTTTTTTTAATTTTTATAAAACCAAAGTGAAACATTTTGTACATACTTTTGTTTTTCGGTCTTGTTTTTGTGATGAAGAATTATTTTTAATTTAGCGTTTATTTATTTATTTATTTTTAAGTAAGTTTTCTTTCTGTGCTAATATTCTGGATAATTAAAATAACACATTCGTTATATTTGTTTTATTTATATTTATGTATAACATCATTTTATATATTTTTTTTATTTTATTTTTTAACTTTCATTATTTCACAAAATATATATAAAATGCTTTTCTTAATTTTCTCGTTAAAATTTTTTGTCGTTGTATATGAATCAAAAAATCACCACAGAATAGAACGACGAGTACACATATCAGTGTTCGAATATTTTGCGTTATGTTTTCTATATTTTCAATAGAGATTCTCATAAGCTTCTACATTATTACCTTAAAACAATGTACACGAAATGTCATTTTGAGTCACTCATTTACTGATGCCAATATTATGTAGGAAAAAAAAACGTTCGTTATTAACAAGAAAATCGCTAAATAGCTATTATGCAATCTATTTGGTTTACTTTAATATATTATGCAAGCCCTTGAATTTCTGTTTAACAAACCTAAATTTACTCTTATTTTGAAAATTTATATTTCAAAACTTAAGAAACTAATCCTCAAATTAATAAGCTTTTTTTACTCCCTTTATTTTAACTTAGTGTCTGTTTGCCTGCCGAAAAAACTTTGGATCGATTTTTAACCCTTTTCCCGTGATCCAATCGAGCTGAAACTTCGTAGGTAGATTCGTAGACACGATAAAATGATCTAACAAATTTTCGTTAAAAAATTGAATTATAGTAAAATTTTGGGGGTTTTTTTTTTTTTGAAATTTTAACGAATATGAGATTTTTAACACAGATATTTTTCAAGACATGTCTAATTTTCAGTCAATCAATTATTTAACTACATGATTGTAAACAAAATTTACAAAGAAAGGGATTATAATAAAAAATTGGTTTTTAAGGGTTAGTTTTTTTTTATATATTCACTGATAGTTCGAAACATTCTTAGTCATTAAAGCAGCACTTCTCCAATAAAGGTCCGTAACAACATCTCAGGAAGGAAACGATGGTTTTTGGATACATACTGCTTATAGCGCGTTTATATTTGTAATGAAATTTCGTGATTTCGCACAATATATCATAAAAATCTAGCACCGTTTGCACTGGACACTGTGAAATTTTTATAAAAAAAAAAAAAAAAAAATCAAAAATCTTATTTACAAAAAGAATATTGTTAGTAGATTTATTTATAAGTTTTAATGAATTATTCTAGTTATTTAATTAGACTTTAAATTTCTTCTTTAACTTTATTTTTGTTAAAATTTTTTTTCTTCATGAGACTTTTTAAATGTCAAATTAAGTTCTCATTTTTCGAGATTTCGAACAAAACGTTTATAGTGCGATTACATATAAGCAAAATTTAGTATATGCTAGATTTCCCATACAAAACAAAATCTAGCTCGTTAACAGATTTTAGCAAAATCTCACAAAATCTTCTCAAACTTGGACACTACCATATGATACTACTGTGAATTTTTATTATTGTAGTAAAAAATTACAACGCAAAGGCTGAAAATTGACATTTAACAACAAAAATAAAAGCAAACAAGTTGAATAAAAAGGAAATAAAATACTTGTTATTAATAAAAATGACGAATCTATAATAAAAAAAAAAACAATTTAGTAATTGAAAAGATATAGTTTTTTTATACTTGTGCTCATTCCAATCTGGTATATAATAATTGTGGAAAATGCAATAGTTTTTGTTGTTCAAACAATACATTTAACAAATGCTGATGTTTTTTTTCCGCAAAATTTCTGTTTCAGCTTGTGCTTTTTTCATTCTTGATGCATAATATAATAATTAAATCTTTTCGTTTTTAGAATTTTCCATATTTCCATTTTCCTATTCTTATGTTTATTTTTGGTATTTCTAGTTCATATGTGTTATTTTAATCAGTTGTTTATTGTTGTGGAAACAAAATCTCCCAAAATGTCCAAAAAGTTAGATATAAACGGTATAGATTTTGAAATAGATTTTAACTAAAATCTACTAGATTTTCCTTAGATTAAACGTACTATTAGTAAGTTTAGTAAATTGATTTTTTTTTTTTTTTGGGAAAAATAAAGTTATAATTTTCTTCCAAATACCAAATACATACCTAAAGTTTTATTCAAAAATACAATGTTAACATTTTAGTAAATAATAAATTATAAAAAAATATTGCATTAAATCACGTAGATCAAAATATTATTTCATTCTGCGGATATTTAAATTATCAATTCCAAAGTTAAATTACAAAAATGTTTTGCGCTTCTAATGCCTTTATTGTAATTTTACAAGTTAATTTTTCAACGAAGCTTTTTGGTGGATTTATTACACTTAAATTTATATACGAAATCGATATTTTTCTTATATTAAGGAGCAATATCGAAAAAATCTTAACAAAAGTTTAACTTTTTTCTTAAGCATTACTTGAAAATTTTTTGAGCAAGTTATCTTAGAAAAATATGTCAGTTATTATGTCAAATGACAACTCTGTTTATTTGTTTTAAGTTGCATTAAAATCAATGATGAAATAGAAGTACGTGCTGAAACTATTAAATGTTTTCAACAAACTCCAACTTGATCCTACAAAAAGTTGACCAAAGAATCAAAGGTGTGCCGTCAAACTCTTTCCAATGTTATTAGAATTTGACCATATATTGAAAACATAGTTCGGAAAGAAAGAATAGTCCAAAAAAGGAAGCATATTGAAAACAACTCGCAACACATCCGGTAGAAAAACAGACCGGTTAGCTCGGTGCTCGGACTATTTGGTTTGAAAAATAAAAAGCCAATGTTCCAGACAAGAACGCTGAGGCCAAAAAGAGCATAGAAATTTAAAATTTCATAAAAAATACTCCTGCTGCATAATGACGACGGAACGTATGTACTGTTAGATTTTTCGCAGTTTCTGGGTCAAAATTTTTATGTTGAAAATGCTCGAAGAAATGTTGAAGATAAGTTTAGGAAATAAAAGCAAATGAAATATTAAAAAAAAAAAAAATTATATTGAGTATTTGATAAAGACTCATTCCTTTCATAAGTCCCGATTTGACAATCTGTCAATGCGGTAGGAAAGCTCTTGAGTGGTACAAGAACAATACTTGGGTTTTGCATCAAGAGAGGCAAAACCTTCAAACGGTTCGGAGCTTGGGCCATAGGAGAGATATTGGGCTCTTGGGAAAAGAGAGTTGAAGAGCATAAGCAAACTGTTCCAAAATGTGGAAGATTTTATATGGAAGGATTTCCGGATAAGGTCTATAACTTTATTAGTAGTGATTAGATATATAAAAGTTATGTTTTTTCGTAAGCTCTAATACAATTTCAATTAAACAAAAACAAAAATCAAAACTAGGTTCAATTTAATATTAATAGCAAGTGCAATAATATTATAATATAGAAATTATGTAAATTTATTTTTATTAAATATTATATTGTTATTAATTTTATTGGTATTTACTTTTAGAAGAATAAGGTTATTAATATTTTATTTATTTTCTGAGAGTAGATTAATACCAACTTTATTTTTAATTTTGGGATGAGGATATCAGCCAGATCCATTACAAGCAGGATATATTTATATATTAAATTTTTTGTCTGTTAAGATTTTTTCGATCTCACTCCTTATCCGATTTAAATGACTTATGTGGCTTGATATTTAATTTATATTTTTTTGATGCAAATCGATCATTTATATCATCTATCAAAATTTCACAGGTTTACGAAGTAACGTTACGAAATTACAGCAACATCAATTTTAGTGTGTTTACATACAAAACATAATTTTTTTTCAGCACTTAAGCTATTTTTACGGCTCATGGCTCATATAAGTATGGCTTGTTTGAGAGTAAAATAAAAAAAATCTAAGCATTTTTTCTATAGCAAACTTGTGTTGGGATTTTGATGGTTCTATATGAAAAAGTAATCTTTCATTTAAAAAAAAGTTCTCAAAATATAAAAGATTTATTCAGTAGAATTCTATGTTTGTTTATGGGGAAAAAATTATCGAGCATTTAAAAAAACGGTTTAACTAAAGCTAAAAGTAACTAAATTAACATCACTGATTTTATACATTCAACTATGACACACAACTGTAAAACAACAAACAAGTATATTAGAGAAATACGCAGATATTACTCTCATACCTTGTACTCTCACTTTTTTTTTGCGCATATACAATATTCTTTGCTATTTTCAACCCGCAAATCTATATCTAGAAAGGTGTTCTTTTATTCTTGTTCTGTATCACACCGACGTTTCGGTTTTCATCTTTTCGAGGGTAAAAAACTTTGTGTAACTCGTATATGGAGAGTGAACATTTTTATTTTTTGTAATAAATATAAATGGGGTTGGTGAGGGTAGTTTCTCTCATTTTTTTTGTTGCGTTTTTGTTGTTGTTTGGTATATGTTAGTGTATATTTCTCATTAATGCAGTTGTTTTTGTGTTTTAATTCAATTCCATAAATGGGGGTTGCTGTTGTTAATACAATTTTTATGGAATTGAACAGCTTTAATTCTAGCACTGCCAAAAAAAGAGTTGTTGCTTTTATTTGTAGTCGTAATAAAACAGGTATTTAAATGCAAAACATGTTATAAATTAAAACACCTTTTGTTTTAGGTTCTTTTTACCGAATTTAAAGGTGTTTTGCAATAATATCGTTACAAACTAATTTCTTTCATTTAGAGATTCCAATTCTGTTGTCTTAGCAGAAAATTAATTTGTTTAATATTATCGAAAATTCAGTCGCTCAACTAAAGAAGAATTGGTTTGGTACATTTTTTTTCTGTGTGTTATAATTTGGATTGAGAATCTGAATGATATTAAAAATCATTGCAGCACAGTAAAAAACGGACAGGTCATCTTCACAGCTCGAAGTTAAATACAAAGAGGATTAATTGAATATGAGGCAATTAAACGGCATTAACTTTCTAAGTTTCAAAACTCGAGTCTATGGAAAAATAGGTTACAACTAAAAAAATTTAATTAGTTATCCAGAAATTTTATTATAATTTTAATATATTTGGAAATACAATAAATGTTTGTTATAAAAAACCACTTAATCATAATTTCTATAAAATGAAAGTACATATAGCAGCAAATAAGTTCCTTTTACCAATAAAAGTGTTTATACAAATTTTAAAACTAATTCAATTGAGGCAACTGAGTTAAATCTTGGTAAATACAATAACAAATTCTGTTATAACAACATATTTTTAACCAATAGTGAGTTTACAGTCATTGTTCCAAATTGTTTGCTAATATGATAAAAATAAATGTGTATTTAGAATTGTTTTTCGGTTACATCAAAAGAAAAAGGAAATTTTAACCTGTTTTGGTATTAATAAACGAAAGCAAATCGAATTCTGTTAATTAATTTGTAATTTTTGAAAAAAAAAAAAAATAAATAAATAAGAACCAAGTAAGAGTGTTAATAAAGTCGGATGTGCCGAGTTTTTGATACCCTCCACCCAATATTAGGTACGGCTACCACTTTGACACTATTGCCGATACTGACACATTGAATCCGAATACCAATTATATATTAAGTTAATTGATTTTCTTGTTTTCCAATTTCTATTATAAAAAACAATGAACCTTAAAAAGAATTAATTACTATTAGAAAATTTCATTATTTTTCTTTTAAAATTTAAAATTTTAAACTTTAAATATTAAGCTTTAAATTTTTAATTTTTAACTGTTAATTTTAAATTTTTATCTCTTAATTTTTAATTTTTAGTTTTTAATTTTTAATTTTTAATTTTTAATTTTTAATTTTTAATTTTTAATTTTCAATTTTTAACTTTTAATTTTTAATTTTTAAATTTTAATTTTTATTTTTCGTTTTTTTTCATTTTTTATTTTTAGTTTTTCATTTTTTATTTTTAATTTTTTAATTTTCATTTTTTAATTTTAATTTTTAATTTTTAACTTTTAATTTTTAATTTTTAGTTTTTAATTTTTAATTTTTAATTTTCAACTTTTATTTTTATTTATTTTTTATTTTTTAACTTTTTATTTTTAATTTTTAATTTTTAATTTTTAATTTTTAATTTTTAATTTTTCGTTTTTTCATTTTTTATTTTTAGTTTTTCATTTTTTATTTTTCATTTTTTAATTTTCATTTTTCATTTTTTATTTTTTATTTTTAATTTTTAACTTTTAATTTTTTATTTTTAATTTTTAATTGTTAATTTTTAATTTTTAACTTTTAACTTTTAATTTTTAAGTTTTAATTTTTAATTTTTAAGTTTTAATTTTTAATTTTTAATTTTTAATTTTTAATTTTTAATTTTTAATTTTTAATTTTTAATTTTTAATTTTTAATTTTTAATTTTTAATTTTTAATTTTTATTTTTTAAAATTTTAATTTTTAATTTTTAATTTTTAATTTTCAATTTTTAATTTTTAATTTTTAATTTTTAATTTTTAATTTTTAATTTTTAATTTTTAATTTTTAATTTTTAATTTTTAATTTTTAATTTTTAATTTTTAATTTTTAATTTTTCGTTTTTTTTTCATTTTTTATTTTTAGTTTTTCATTATTTATTTTTCATTCTTTAATTTTCATTTTTCGTTTTTTATTTTTTATTTTTTATTTTTTTTTATTTTTTATTTTTTATTTTTATTTTTTATTTTTTATTTTTAATTTTTAATTTTTAATTTTTAATTTTTAATTTTTAATTTTTGTTTTTTAATTTTTAATTTTTAATTTTTAACTTTTAAATTTATAATTTTTAAGTTTTAATTTTTAATTTTTAATTTTTAATTTTTAATTTTTAATTTTTAATTTTTAATTTTTAATTTTTAATTTTTAATTTTTAATTTTTAATTTTTAATTTTTAATTTTTAATATTTAATTTTTAAATTTGAACTTGGAATTTTGAATTTTTATATTTTAATTTTATTTTTTTATTTTTCATTATTCTTTTTTCATTTTTAATTTTTATTTATTAACTTTCCATTTTTCTTTTTTCATTTTTCATTCTTCATTTTCATTTTTATTTTTGATTTTTTATTTTAAATTTAAAAATTTTCAGTTTTAATTTTTAATTAATTTTTAATTTTAATTAATTTTTAATATTTATTTTTAAATTTTAACGATAAAAAAATATGTGGTAATACTTGACTTCAACAATGAGAAGAATTACAACATATACAACATATTTTAAGAAAAACAACAAACACACTGAAAATTTTATATTTTCAGGAGTTTTTTAAAAGTTTCCTTCATATCTCGTGACCCCTTTAACCGATTTTGACGATTTTCAATAGCAACTCCTTTGGTATGTTCATAAACGATTTTATACAAATATGAACGGTCTAGCTTAGATATTGACCGCGTGATGGTGGTTTCTACAAACAGACGGACAGACGGTCATCGCTTAATTAACTTCTCTTGTTATAATTATCAAGAAAATATATGGTTTTGGGGTCTCCGGAATTTATTTCGATGCGTTACAAACGGAATGACAAACCTATATATAACCTCTGCCAGAGGTGTCTAGGTTATAAAAAAAAATAAATAAATTAATAATACAATAGTTTTAAATTGTTAAATTGCGATATATATTGAACGAGGTCTTTATGTTTTTGTTGCGTTTATGTTTTTTGTACAATTACTTTAAGCAAAGTTACTTTAAAATTTAAATGGAATGCATTCTCTTCCCATTGTAGTAACAATGATAAGGAATATTTTTTTTAAAACAGGCAAGATAAAAACCAGCAATAATGACTGTAACCTTTTTTTTTTGGCAATCATTGTAATTTTACAAAGTATTTAGTTATTTAGGAAAATTCGCACTATTATCATCAAATTCAAATCATTTTCCAGACCTGCAAAACCATTAGAGGCCAGAGTGTTGTTAAGTAGTGGGCATCAAAGCAAAATGTTAAATTAAATCGAACATTATAGTGGTGCTAACATCAGGCCATAATCTTTGGAAATTGCATATTGATCGGAATTAATGGGACCTTTATACAGATGCTGTATTTTACCTTCCTACACACTGAAAATGGTCTTAAAACCAAATATAATAAGACTTTTCGGTCTTATATGTATGATGTCTAGAGTAAAATGTAGTGTTATTTGGATCATAAAATTTTTGTTCCTATTTTTATTACTTTTAATCGTAGTAGTGAATTTTTTGAATTTTTTACATACGAGTACATATTTCAATGTCATACTTGTAATTAGATCTAAAATTGATTTCTTATGTAAGACACTTTTCACCATTAATTAATTATTAATTGCTGTACATTTAAAATAGGTTACCAGGATCAATAAATAAAATCTTAATTCCATTTCGTCAACTATATTTTATAATTAATGCAATCCCATTTATTTGAAAATTCAATTGCGTTTATGCTTACCCTTTCAGTAAAACGATTGTAGTCATTGAACTATCAATATAAAAATTCTTTTTAGCAAAGTCTACCTTTTATACCCTCTACACATCAGTGGCAGAGGGTATATATAGGTTTGTCATTAAGTTGGTACCGCATCGAAAAACTAATTTCCGACCCCATAAAGTATATAAGTATACATATAAAGTATAGTCGATAAAGCGATGTCCGTCTGTCTGTTGAAATCACACTCATTCACAAAAAACCATTTAAATGGGTAAAGTTTCGATAATATCATTTGCCATTATTCCCACCAGGTTGGTATTTAAAATGGGGTAAATCGGCCATCATTGTGCTTTGATACGAGCAAAAATGTGTGGATACCTCTAAAAAAAAAACATAAAACCCTGTGTGTTTGTTGTAATATTTTAGTGGTTGAACACAATAGTTGTACAACATTCACAGTTGAAAAACAGCCACAAAAAAATGATGCAATCATACCAAAAACACAACTATTAGCTATGTTAATATAAAAACAAGTAAGAAAATTATAGTCGGTCTAGCCCGACTATACGATACCCTATACCATGCGTTTAGAAACCCTATCTATTAGGCGCAACTAACTGGACATAGAAAATAAGCAAAAACCAAATTTGAGTGGGATTTTTTTAATTTTTGGCTGCAGATATGAAAAAGTTAATATCGGATGCTATATCTATATGGGGACTAGGTCCAAAAATGGACCAATCCTGATCATGTTTGGTAAAGTCTCTTGTATTTTGCAAAAATATATACAAACAAAATTTGAGAAGAATCAGTGCATTATTTTTGTTTTTAATAGATTTAAGTGAACATCGGGAAGCAGTCTATATGGGGCCAAAGGGATCATTTTTGGACTACTCATTAATGTCTGTAATGAACGCATACAAACCCATTTTGAGTAAGATCTATATGACAATTTGGATCTTATGGCAATTTATGTCGATTTCATAGGGGTAATTTGTATGGGGGCTAGGTCTGAACATGAACCGATTCTCACCAATTTCAATAGCGTTCATCCCATGGCCGATAAAAGCTTATATGCCAAATTTCATCAAAATATATTCATATTTGCGACCTGCAGTTTGATTACAAGGTTTACATGGACACACAGACGGACGGACGGACGGACGGACGGACATTGTTAAATCAACTCAAAAAGTGATTCTGATTCGATCGGTATAATTAAAGATGGGTCTAGGTCTAATATTTTTGGTTGTTACAAACAGCAGCACAAAGTCATTATACCCAAACCACATAGTGGTATAGGGTATAAAAAATTGCCAATATGAAAGAAAAAATATAATCACTCATGAAAAATGAAAATTGAAAAATGAAAACTGAAAAATGGAAAATGAAAATTGAAAATTTAAAAATGGAAAATAAAAAATGGAAATTGGAAAATGAAATATCAAAATTGAAAATTGAAAAATGAAAATTGAAAAATGAAAAATGAAAAATGAAAAATGGAAAATGAAAACTGAAAATTTAAAAATGAAAAATGGAAATTGGAATATGAAATATCAAAATTGAAAATTGAAAATTGAAAAATGGAAAATGAAAAATGAAAATTGAAAATTGAAAAATGAAAATTGAAAAATGAAAATTGAAAAATGAAAATTGAAAAATGGAAATTGGAAAATGAAAACTCAAAATTAAAAATTGAAAATTGAAAAATGAAAATTGAAAAATTAAAAATGAAAAAATAAAATTGAAAAAAGAAAAATAAAAAATGGGAAATGGGAAATGAAAAAATAAAAATGGAGAATGAAAATTGAAAAATGGAAAATAAAAAATGAAAATTCAAAAATGAAATGTGAAAAATGGAAAATGAAAACTGAAAAATGGTAGGGAAATTGAAAAATAAAAACTGAAAAATGGACAATGAAAAATTAAAAACGAAAAACGAAAAATAAAAAATTAATAATTACTCTAGTAATCAAAGTGTAACTAATTCGTAAATAAAAATAAATTATAATTAAAGTTTCAGTATTGGAAACAGTTTTAAAGTGGTAGTCGTAACTCAACATTGGGTGTAATATTGGGTTTAAGACGCAGGTGGAGGGAATTAAAAAATTCGAAAATTTACACTCTTACTTGTTTTCTTTTTAATTATCTTTTGTGTAAAGAGCACTCAAGAGAACTCACAATTACTGAATACCGGTATAAAAATCAGAAAAAAATTTATTTATTTATATTTTAAGCACCTAAAGTCAGATCTCGTAATCGATACAGCTAGCTCTGAGAGGGTTAAGGCAGTAATTTGGAAAATATAAGTCAGTAAGCACAATAGTAGAGCTAACAAAATTTGATTGGCAACAAATTCGGTTGCCACAACAAATCCTTTCTCTGTGTGAAAAGATTATCAATTCTATTTTCCCATCATGAAAATATCGAGATATTAAAATAGTTTTAAGAAAAATTGCTAATTTCAAACGCTGAAAACCCATTTTTGGAAAAATTCTATAGAAGGCCCAATATAAATACTGATTGGTTTCAAATTCTTTAAAGCATTTGTATGGAACAATAAATTTCAAAATATATATTACCGCTTATCTTAGTAGGGTATATAGTTAATAAATAACATCGAATAATTTAAACAATTTTACTGCAAAAACAACAATTGCCTGCCCACTATTATAATAGCGAAATTTGAAATTCTAGGAATTGTTTTTGTAAACATTTGAAAAAATTTAAACTTACTTAAAATGCGACGTTTATAAATCAGACACATAAATATATCATTTGATGATTTCGATGATTTATAAATGTTTTTTTTTTTTTAATTGAAAATACTTTCTCTTTTCATATAATATTATAAAGAGCTTATTTTGCACATAATTTATAAATAAAAAATAAACAAATTCTTTAAATAATTTTCACAATAATTTTTTCGTTTCTTTTTTAGTTTTTTTTTTTTTTGTTTTGGCGTTCACAACACAAATTGCACTTTCATAGGAAATTTTGCCAACAGTCGAAACTAGTTCACTCAAGATTATAAAACAAATTTAAATCTTTTTTTATTTAAGCATAAAATAATCGAAATTGTTAAGGTCAATTGAAAAAAAAAAATACGGAAACAATTTTTTATATAAACCCGAAAGAAGTACAATATAAAAAAAAGAAATGAACTGACTAGATAAATAAATAACTCAAAATTCATATACCTACTACACTACAACACAAAAATCTTGATTGAAAACGGAAATTTCAAAATAATTACTTTTTCAATGTCAAGTAAAAAGTAATGAGTAATTTTTTTTTTTTGGTTTATTTCATCTGATTTTTATTGACGTTTTTTGATAAGCCAAAAATCGGTTAAACATGCATATTTTTATTGTCTAAATCTTAAATATTAATTTTGGAACAGTATTAAAATCCAATTTGTAGACTGACAGCCGATATAGAGTTCATAAATTTTTATTCAATTATTTTCTTAACGCAAAAAATTAAAAAGACAGTAGTTTAACGCACGGCTAGAACTAGAAAACTAAACGAAATTAGCTAAATATTAAAGAAAAAAAAACAACAGAGAGAGAGAGAGAGAAATAACCGAATCGAAAAACAGCAACAACAAACAAACACAAACAAAACAATTGTATTTCATAAAAAAAAAAAAAAAAAAAACAAAAAAAGAAAGAATAACGTCAAAGTTTATTTACAAAAAAAAAAAAAAAAGAAAAAAAAATAACAAATACACTTTCGTACAAAAATTCGTGAAAAAAATGAATTACGTATGAAGTAAAATAAAAATGAAGACATGAACGACGTAGATTTTTTATTAAATAATACTCAAATCCAATATTAAGTTCTATTTAGTAAAGTTGTTGTTTTAATTAAAATAATTGAGCATTCTGACACATGAACAAGAGAGAGAGAGAATGAGAGGGGGGGATTTTAGTGGGTGTTAATGGAGAGCGAACAAATTACTGAGCTTAGAATAGAAATATTTATAAAATTAAGAAAATTATTAAACATTTTGATTTTATATGGAACGATTTTCATAAAAATTATTATAAAAAACCTCGCAATGAAAGGGTTATTTCAATACCATTTCATACCTATCATATTTAACATTAACAGCAGAATAACAATGCTGGCATATTGCAATTCCATTTTGTTTCTTCGACACAACGAAATATTAAGATACGAAAAATTTGATTTCAAAAAGTAAAATGTTTAAATATTTAGCTCAATATAAAAAGTTTAAACATTTTTGGAACTTAAAATTCATTTTTTGCTATTAGGGACTGAGTTCGATATAACTGTAACATGAAAAAAAAAAAACAATAACTTTTCAACTTAGCCAACCATTTTTTTAAAAAATATTAATGCAGAAAAATAGAAAAAAGAATTTAAAAAAATAGAAAAAACATTATTTGGGTTGGTTCTTTTTTAATTTTCAACATAGTCTCCTATTTGCGGCATCTAGCGATTGATCAATTTTTTGAGGCTCCCAAACTAGGCTTTTGTTGCAGAGATGACCTCCTCAGTCGACTTGACTATTTTTCTGCCCAGCCATTTCTTTACATTTGGAAACAGGAAAAACTCGTTGGAAGGCACATCTGGAGAATAAGATGGATGTGGCAACAATTCAAACCTCAACTCGAGTATTTTTGCCATCATTTGCAGACGAACACTATCTTGATAGAATAATAAAGAATTATATTCTCCATTTATGGTTTTTTTTTTTCAAGTATGCTTTCTTCGGGGGGCGAATTCACCTGGCCAAATCCATTTCTTTCATTATTGTTTAACTTCTGACATATAGTCGTGATTCCATGTTTGATCAACAGTTATATATCGGTGAAGAATTCCATCAGAATCGCTGCGGATTCAGCGATTGCGTTTATTCTCGATTGTGAGCAAACGTGGCAATTATTTTGCCGATAGGTTTTTCATACCTAAATTGTTATGGCAAATTGAAATCACTGACCCAATTAGTTCACGAACTATAACTCGCCGGTCATTTAAAATGACGAAAGTAACTGTCTCAACTGGACGTCCATTTGTAAATGTACGGCCACGTTTAATTCATTTCCCAATTGTATAGACTTAAACTCTGGCATAGATGTGCCATGGACTTCGTTTAACTCAGGTTTGATTTTTTTTAGGAGTTTTGCATTTCAAGAACTGTTTGACGACAGCACAAAATTTATTCCATTTTTCAAAAATAGCAAACGTCTCAACCAATTGGTTGTAAAAAAAAAAAAAAAAACGGAAACTGAAACTGAATGACATTCTTCAGAAACCTACTTTTTGTTTAATTTTAATGCTCCTTATATGATTACAATTACAAATTACAATTGTGAATGAATTTTGCTTTGTGACCTTCTTGCTGTAAATGTACTACTTCGAAGAAAAAGTTGACACATTATTGGCAACTGTTATATGTTGTTCCTGACTATTTTACCCAATGCCAAGTATCGTTCAATGGGTCGGAGAACAGAACAGTTGGGTGGGTTGGTTTACTTCCCTAGGTACTAAAATAATATAATATTTTCTCCAATATACCGTAGTGTCATGCAAGGTTAGGAGTTTTGTGTTTGATGACAGCACAAAATTTATTTGTTTCGATTCTTCAAAAATAGCAAAAGTTGCAACAAACAATTGATTGTTAAAAAAAGTTTATATTTCGTGCTGTCTTAAGAGTGGAAGTTACTTCTTCAGACACTCTTTGATGTAAATATCCATGTTTATAGTACCAGTTATGACAAATGAACTGCTCTTTTTCTCACAAGTCCGATTTGCCTGCTAAACTAATGCCGGTTTTCTTTTCTGACAAAAAATGTCGCCCTTTTTTCGCCCTTTTTTCGAAAAGTGTATTTTTTTTATATATTCTGAATTAAGAGCAACCTTATCTTATACATAAATTAAAAGGTCTCAAAGTCGAACCCTCGAAAATCACAAAAAATTCTAACCATTGACTTCTTTCAGGTCATAGTGTGAGAATATTTCCCCATTGTTCCTCTTTTTTGAATATTTTCACCCTATGACTTCCAAGAGGATAATAATCAAAATTTTTTTGCATTTATGAAAACAGCACTTTGAGACCTTTCGATTGATATATAATATAAGGTTGCTCTTAATTCAGAATATTTAAAAAAATACACTTTTCCCAAAAAGGGTAAAAAAAGGCGACATTTTTTGTCAGAAAAGAAAACGGCATAAGTATTTTTTAGGAAACATTGTTATTGGTTTTTTTTTTAAGACTCGAAAACTTGGCCTAAATTTCTTCTAGCATCGGCAACATAAAAATGTAGATTTAAAAGTTGGAAAAGATCGGCAAGCAAGTAGGTTTTATTTTCCATTAAACAACACTCATATTTTCTTATAAAATATCGAAGAACTTTTTTTACTCCCTTTATTTTAACTCGTAGTGTCTGCTTGTCTGTCGAAAAGACTTTGGATCGATTTGTAACCCTTTTCCCGTGATCCAATCAAGCTGAAACTTAGCAGGCAGACTCGTGACGACGATGAAAAGAAATATTTGGAAAAAATATTGAAAAAAAATTTTTACTGTAGAATTTACAATTGTTTGAGTAAGGTTGAAACGATACGGTAAACTTAATTTACAAAAAAAGACTGTATAATAAAGAGTTGGTTTTTATGGGTTAGTTTTTATATTTATTATTTCAGCTCGTTCTTTTCCGTCTTCGAATTTCGATCAAGCACTTTCTGCACCTTACTGCTTAATTTTTTCCTTTTCTCAAAAAAAAAAAAAAAAAAAAAACAAGAAAATTATAGACGGTCTAGACCGACTATACGATACCCTATACCATGCGTTTAGAGACCCTTTCTCTTAGGCCCAACTAATTGGATTTAGAAAATAAGCATAAACCAAATTTGAGTGGCATTTTTATTAATTTTTTTGGCTGCAGATATGAAAAAGTTCATATCGGATGCTATGTCTATATGGGGACTAGGTCCAAAAATGGACCGATCCTGACCATGGTTGGTAAAGTCTTTTGTATTTTGCGAAAATATATACAAACAAAATTTGAGATGAACCAGTGCAATATTTTTGTTTTTTGATAGATTTAAGTGAAGATCTTGAAGCACCTCTATATGGGGCCTATGACCAAGAGTTGTCACATACCGTTTTTGGACTATTCATTAATGGATGTAATAAACACATACAAACCCAATTTGACTAAGATCTATACGACAATTTGGATCTTATGGCAATTTATGTCGATTTTATAGGGGTCATTTGCATGGGGGCTAGGTCTGAACATGGACCGATTCTCACCAATTTCAATAGCGTTCATCCCATGGCCGATGAAAGCTTATATACCAAATTTCATCAAAATATATTCATATTTGCGACCTGCAGTTTGATTACAAGGTTTACATGGACACACAGACGGACGGACGGACATAGTTAAATCGATTCAAAAAGTGATTCTGATTCGATCGGTATAATAAAAGATGGGTCTAGGTCAAATATTTTCGGTTGTTACAAACAGCAGCACTAAGTCATTATACCCAAACCACATAGTGGTATAGGGTATAAAAATACGAAACAGTTTTGTTAAGAATCTTCTCTGGTAAAAAGGGAGAATAATTCTTAGAGCCAACGTTACTGATAGCAAGAACAGCTGTTAGATTTATCAAAACACCAGTGACTTACGATATTGTGAGACTAGGAACTACTCTACATAGGAACTAAAATGTAGACCAATGTCTTTAATAACATGCCAGCTCGTATTCCAAGGATCAATCGAGGATGTGTTAAAGCAGTAATTTATTAATCATTTAATGTTGTTCAAACAAAATTTGTATAAATTTTTATGAGAGTCATGGAATTGCCGCTAAACCCTCTACGGAGATGACCTCTTCTTTATATCCCCCAAAAAAATTTTTGAATCAATTGTGTTTAAATTCACTGACTCTCTAACGCTGTAAGATGGCGCTATTGTTGCATAAGTTTAATTTTTTTATCCCCTAATATATGTGATAATTTTTAATCTTTACAAATTGTTATCTACGTCTTTTTTCAACTGGCGCCTAACTAGTTTTGCTTATATAATTTTCAAATATTGTGAAACAAAATGGAATTAGAAACATTAAAAAAAAAACACTTTTTGTCTCGAGTTTGCGTACTCATAATTTCAAAATATGAGAGTGAGCATAAAAAATTTGCTATGTTTTTTGTTTTGACATGGCAACCCCCTTCTTCTTCTTCTCCATATTATAAATTTCAAGTTCTAGCCATTTTTTAATGATTTGTTTATTTCAGACAAAAATATATACAATAACAAAAACAACCAATACCATAAACAAAACGAAAAATTTGCATATACTTATTAGGAATGTTTAGCATTTGTTGTTATTATCGTTCTTAAGAAGTTATGAAAAAGAATTTATTAAATTTCCTATAAAAAAAAATGTATATATTTTTTTCAAACAAAATCGTTTAAATGCAGAACGCAATTTAATTGTATTACATGGATACTGAAGAAATCCGGCAGTTTTAAATTTTTTTTTTTTGGTAAATAAAGATATTACGATGACGCATACACACCTACCTACCTGTTGTACTTTAATCCCAAAAACAAAAACAAAAAACTTTCGACCAATGGAAAAAAATACGTAGACAAACTTATTCAATAAGTGATACCTAATACATGTACACTCACATAAATAGATGGATAATGTTCACAACAAACTAAAGAAACTTAAAACCCTAAATAGAAACAGACGTAACACAGCAACTACGTTTCTGTTAATGACCTCCCTCCTCACCAAAGTAAAAGTTTAATTACTACACTAAAAGATTTTGCAATAATTTTTTGAATGTTTTCTAACAATTATATAAACCAATTTCCTGTTACTACTTGAAAGCGTTTGCTTTTTTTCGTTCCATTAATTAAATTTCAGAGTTTCATAATTGAAAGAATTTTACAAATGGGAAATTTAAAAAATGGACCCATCGCTAAATGTTATCCCAAAGTGGAAAAAAATTTTCGAGGGCGGTCACAGAACAACCCGACCAAAGGAAACACAATAAATTTGGCAAAATTTTCTGTGCTTCTTAATATAATCTCCTTTTAGTTCGACACACTTTTCCCAGTAATATTCAAGAGCTTCGATGATACCTTGTTTATATTAAGAACTGTCTAACTCCTTAAAATAGCCATCAACCGCAGACGCCAAAGAGCCATTTTTTCATGTTTGAAAATAGAAAATAAACCGAGGGAGCTAAATCGAACTTTAATTCATTGAATTTGCACATTGCAATAGTGGATTTATGAACTGGTGCTTGGTCTTGATGAACAACACTTTCTTTTTCACCAAAATGCGGCCTTTTTCTTCCTTAATTTCATCACTTAAACGTTGCAATAAGTCAGCATATTACTCGCCGTTGATTGTTTTTCTTTTTTGAAGATAATCAATAAAAAATTATTCCACGCGCATCCCAAAAAAATAGACGACATAACCTCGGCTTTGTTCCTTTATCTCAGGTTTGAAATGGTGAAACCATGTCTCATCCATGGTTACAAATCGACATCGACGAAAAAACTGGACTTTCTTGCATTGAAACATCTTCACGACGCTGTTTTTGTTTTGTTGTGAACAAATGCGGCACTCATCTTGCTAACTCATGCACCTTTATTAATAGCCACCTCAGTTGGTCGACCACTATGATGTTCTTATTGGCAGTTCGTACGGCCTCGTTTAAACTCTGCCAGACAATATTTTATAGTCGTAAAAGAAGCAGCAGACTCCCCCAGAGAGATCTTTCAAATGAGAGTATTGAATTACATAACAGTGACCAATGTTTATATGATTACAAATTCACTGAGATCGTTTAGTTTTGCTGGCTCAAAAAAACACTAAACAACGTGGCGCCTTGAAACTTAAAACATATGTTTTATAAGGTTGCCAGTTTACACAAAAGTAATTTTTTTTTAATCTGGGACCGCCCTGGTAATAGTCCTGTATGTCGTTGCTTAATTTGTGGGATTCTCCTAATTGTTAATGAACGAATACCTTTTCCGGCACTTATAAATAGTTGCCATATTGCGTTGTAAACAAAAACAAAAAATCATGTGAGTCCGATCACAGGGGAGATGTGTAAACATCTAGTGATTAAAGATTTATTTATGGCACTTTTTGAAAATCAAACGGAAAGCGTCATTTATGTATCACTTATAGAAATCAAATGCAGGGGCTCTACTAATATAAAAATATTTATTATTATTTCAATCGGTTAATTTTTAGTTTTTAATTTTTAATTTCATTTCTAATTTCTAACTTTTAATTTTTAATTTTTAATTTTTTATTTTTAATTTTTAATTTTTAATTTTTAATTTTTAATTTTTAATTTTTAATTATTAATTTTTAAGTTTTAATTTTTGATTTTTTATTTTTAATTTTTTATTTTTAATTTTTAATTTTTAATTTTTAATTTTTAATTTTTAATTTTTAATTTTAAATTTTTAATTTTTAGTTTTTAGTTTTTAATTTTTAATTTTTAATTTTTAATTTTTAATTTTTAGTTTTTAATTTTTAATTTTTAATATTTAATTTTTAGTTTTTAATTTTTAATTTTTAGTTTTTAATTTTTAATTTTTAATTTTTAATTTTTAATTTTTAATTTTTAATTTTTAGTTTTTAATTTTTAATATTTAATTTTTAATTTTTAGTTTTTAATTTTTAATTTTTAATTTTTAATTTTTAATTTCTAATTTTTAATTTTGAATTTTGAATTTTTAATTTTTAATATTTAATTTTTAATTTTCCATTTTTTATTTTTCATTTTTCGTTTTTTACTTTTCATTTTTTATTTTTAATTTTTTATTTTTCATTTTTTATATTTCATCTTTAATTTTAAATTAAAAATTTTTTTACATTTTAATTTTCATTTTCCGTTTTGCATTTTTTATTTTTCAATTTTAATTTTTCATTTTTAATTGTTTTATTTTTAATTTTTCATTTATTTTTCATTTTTAATTTTTCGGTTTTTAAATTTTGAATTTTTTATTTTTCATTTTTCATTTCTCATTTTTTATTTTTCATTTTCCATTTTTTATTTTTCATTTTTAATTTTTCTTTTTTCATTTTTTATTTTTAATTTTTAAATTTAAATTTAAAATTTTTTTTTTTAATTTATAATTTTTAACTTTTAATTTTAAATTTTTAATTTTTAATTTTTATTTTTTGATTTTTAATTTTTAATTTTTAATTTTTAATTTTTGATTTTTAGTTTTTAGTTTTTAATTTTTTGTTTTTAATTTTTAATATTTAATTTATAATTTATAGTTTTTAATTTCTAATTTTGAATTTTGAATTTTTAATTTTTAATTTTTAATTTTTAATTTTTAATATTTAATTTTCCACTTTTTATTTTTCATTTTTCGTTTTTTACTTTTCATTTTTTATTTTTAATTTTTTATTTTTAATTTTTTATTTTTCATCTTTTATTTTTAATTAAAATTTTTTTTATATTTTAATTTTCATTTTTCGTCTTGCATTTTTATTTTTCAATTTTAATGAAAAAATAAAAATAAAAAAATTAAAAATGTTTTTATTTTTTCATTTATTTTTCATTTTTAATTTTTCGGTTTTCTTTTTTCTTTTTAATTTTTCATTTTTTATTTTTCATTTTAAATTTTCAATTTTTTATTTTTCATTTTTCATTTTTCATTTCTCATTTTTTATTTTTCATTTTCCATTTTTTATTTTTCATTTTTAATTTTTCTTTTTTCTTTTTTCATTTTTTATTTTTAATTTTTAAATTTAAATTTTAAATTTTGGATTTTTTTTTTTTAATTTATAATTTTTAATTTTTAACTTTTAATTTTTAATTTTTAGTTTTTAATTTTTAAGTTTTAACTTTTAATTTTTAATTTTATTTAATTTTTAGTTTTTAAATTTTAATTTTTAATTTTTAGTTATTAATTTTTAATTTTTAATTTTTAGTTTTTAATTTTTTATTTTTAATTTTTAATTTTTAATTTTTAATTTTTAATTTTTAATTTTTAATTTTTAATTTTTAATTTTTAATTTTTAATTTTTAATTTTTAATTTTTAATTTTTAATTTTTAATTTTTAATTTTTAATTTTTAATTTTTAATTTTTAATTTTTAATTTTTAATTTTTAATTTTTAATTTTTAATTTTTAATTTTTAATTTTTAATTTTTAATTTTTAATTTTTAATTTTTAATTTTTAATTTTTAATTTCTAATTTTTAATTTTTAATTTTTAATTTTTAATTTTTAATTTTTAATTTTTAATTTTTAATTTTTAATTTTTAATTTTTAATTTTTAATTTTTAATTTTTAATTTTTAATTCTTAATTTTTAATTTTTAATTTTTAATTTTTAATTTTTAATTTTTAATTTTTAATTTTTAATTTTTAATTTTTAATTATTAATTATTAATTTAGTTTTTATTTTTTATTTTTCATTTTTCTTATTTAATTTTTAATTTTTCATTTTCAAACAGGTTATTACATATCATAGTTTTTCCACCAATACAATCATAAGTCACACCGCTTTTGTCTTACGTCTCACGCTGTTGTGATTGTATTGTGAAATAGAAATTTACCCCCCTGCATGTATAGATGTTTACACATCAAAAAATAAGAAGAAACGTCCTGTAAAATGAAAAAAAAAAAAAAAAAATAAGTAAAATTCCTAATGTGTCTATGGTAAAAAATTCGCAATTGAAAATATTTTATCAAAATTTTTATAAATATTTTTTTTTTCTAGCAATTGCAATTTAAGAACGACCTGTTGACTATTCCTGCCATACAGTGTCATGAGTATTGCTTTTTAAATGATATTCGATTGTGCAGAAGGTATATATCAGCTTGTCAATTCGTTTGTAACTCTTCGAAATAAATTCCAGAGAGTGTTAACTTCTTAAGCAAATATGATACCGAAAAAATAAAAACGCAATTTTAAAGAGCATATTTTTTTAATAAAAATTATATTTCCTATATACAGTTGTTGATTTTAAATTAAAAGTAAAAAAAAAAAACTATATATCTACAGTGAGCAGCTTATTTTATGCAGTCAACTTTTAACGATTGAAAAGTCAGCGTGAAATTGCTGAACAAGTGAATATACCGTCTTCTATAGTCCAGCATATTAAACAACGGTTTTTGGGAGAAAATAGAGTGAAGGGCAAGGGCAGAAAGGCGAACGATAAAAGATGGATCATAAGGAAAATTAATGAAAACCCCAAGTTATTGGCACACAAATTGGCTGATGAGGTGCACAATTCGCTTGGCAAGGCCTGTAGTGCATCAACAATTCATCGTCTCTTGCGACGACATGACTTTCATTATCGAGTACCGCCAAACAAGCTCTACATAAACCAAAAAAAAAAATAAAATCTGTCGGTTTAATTAAAAAAAAAAAATAATACTTTTTAAAGGATGCAGTATTTTGAAACACTGTCATTTTCACCGATGAATCGAAATTTAATATATTTGGCTCGGATGGAAGGACGATGGTGTGGCGGAAACCCAATACACAGCTAAAGTTAAAAAAATTTTCGTGTGACTGGAATACATTGGGGTGGAAGTGTCATGACAGCATCAGGAGTTCAAAATTTAGATTTCATGGATAAAATATGCGCTGAAACTTTCGTTTCTACAAGGACAACGACCCGGTTGTGGTGCAGATATCGCTAAATCGACTCAGAAAGTGATTCGGTAAAAGTGATTCTGAGTTGATCGGTATGATAAAAGATTGGTCTAGGTCAAATAGTCACAAAGTAATTACAAACATCAGCACAAAGTGATTATAATTACTGTTTTTAACACTTTTTACGTGGAAAATTAGAAAAAAAAAACAAATAACTTTTTTGGTTTCATTTGAATTAACTACTAAAGAAACGAACGAAACGTGTTGCGGAAATAAATTAAAATCACCGAAATAGAATCTAATGTATGATGTTTAAAATTCGACCTTGCTGCAATTAATATTTAGTATGTTTATTTCGTTAATGGCGGTATTTTATGCCTTTGTGGTAGTTATTTATTTGATTTTAATCATTTCATGATTTGAAAACTTACAACGCATTAGACACATGATTATACGTGCTTAAAAATGCATTTTTGTCTACAATTTTACCGACATTTCTTTTAAATACCGGCCAACTTAAAAAAGCAAACAACAAAGAAACAACGAAAACAACGTTTTAACCGCTTATACTAAAAAAAAACTACTGACGCCCGTTATTTCCGCATTGAACCATAAACGTTGAGACGTGCATAATTCATATATTTAAATATATTTATTGTTTGTAGTTTAAAAATTAAAATTATTTTAAATATTTCATGGATTTTTAGGGGGTAAAACTACACACGAATGTACTCGTATGCAAAAACGAAAAAAGAAAAAATGCACTATGACACGCAGAGAATAAAATTAAAACTAAAACTATAATTTGCTACAAGTCGTTGAATTTTTTTTTATGGCCCTTTTATTGAAAAGAAAAAACTATTTAGGGGGTGTTTAAAAATCATAGAGGACAAGCATTAAGACTTATGACTGTTTAAGTCATAATCGATATGAAAAAGTTTTTTTTTTATGTGTAAACAATACAATCACAAAAACAACAAAAACAGACTTATGATCGTATTGGTGAAAAAAAATTATGATATGTAATAATCTGTTTGAAAATGAAATATTAAAAATAAAAAATTAAAAATAAAAAATGAAAAATTAAAAATTAAAAATAAAAAATGAAAAATAAAAAATGAAAAATGACAAACGAAAAATAAAAAATTAAAAATGGAATTAAAAATGAAAAACGAAACCGAAAAATGAAAAAAAATTAAAAAAAAAAAAATTAAAAATGAAAATTAAAAATTAAAAATTAAAAATAAAAATTGTTAAATAAAAAATTAAAAATGAAAAATAAAAAATTAAAAATTGAAAAAAAAAATTAAAAATTGAAAAAAAAATAATGAAAAATTGAGAAAAAAAAATTAAAAATTAAAAATGAGAAACGAAATCCGAAAAATGAAAAACTAAAAATGAAAAATAAAAATGAAAAATAAAAAAAGAAAATCGACAAACGAAAAATAAAAAATGAAAAATAAAAAATAAAAAATTAAAAATGGAATTAAAAATTAAAAAAAAAAAAATTAAAAATAAAAAAATGAAAAACAAAAAATAAAAATTAAAAATGAAAATTAAAAATTAAAAATAAAAAATTTAAATAAAAAATTACAAATGAAAAATAAAAAATGAAAAATTGAAAAAAAATGAAAAATTTAAAAAAAAAAATAAAAATGAAAAACGAAAAGCGAAAAATGAAAAACTAAAAATGAAAAAGAAAAAATTAAAACTGAAAAAAAAAATTAAAAATGAAAATTAAAAATTAAAAATGAAAATTAAAAATGAAAAATGAAAAACGTGATTTTAAACAAGTGCCATAAAAATCTTTAATTGCTAGATGTTTACACAGCTCCCCTGTGATCAGACTCACAAGCTTTTTTTTTTAAATTTATTCTTTATTCACAATCTATCCGACTATAATAAGCAAATTTGTTCAACTTAATTTCAAATCCCAGATCCAACAATACACGTTGGTTATAATTTGCAAGATTAATTTTATAAATGAAAAGAGTTTAGAGTAGTTATTTACAAAAGAATAGCAGCTACAATTTTGAGATTTCAAAAAGAATGTTTAATTTTTTTTTTTATAATTTATGTTTTAAGTTTTTTTTTATCGCTTTAAGGTGGGGGGGGAGGGAATTAGTTTATGAATGGTACATGCTTGCGTTTTAATCGTCTAGTTTCATTAGTGCTGTCCAGCAATGAAATAGACACAGGGCTAACTAGTTTGTCTGAGTGCAAGCACCGAAAGATCTCTTTGAGTGGATTTTTTAGTGACCACGGTGCATTTGTAATCATCATCCTAAGTGTTTTGGATTGATATCTTTCGAGAATATAACTATTTGAATTGCTAGCAGTGATCCATATTTGGACACCGTAAGTCCAGGTTGGTTTCAGTATGATTTTTGTATATTTTCACTTTTTTGAGAAGATTCTATTGCGATTTTGGTCCTAGAAGCGAGTAACGCCTTTTGGTTTTCATGTTAAGCTGTTAAGGCGTCTATCCAAGACCATACCGAGATACCGCACTGAATCACACTTAGGAATGGAATTTCCGTTAATAGTAACAGGAGGACAGTCACCTCGTCTAAGTACACATATAAACAGTTTCTAACAAAAACCAATCACACTTGATTTAAGAAGTGTAATAATATCTAAAATTTCCTTTAACTCACACTGAAGTATAGGGTGTCAACGATATCCGTGCTTCACCGTTCTCAATTCAGAACTATACTTCAGACTTCGAGAGATCTCAAATCGGTTTCTGTGGCACGTCGCTAAGTAATGTTTGGTGTTTCAACGCTTTGTCAGGAATTATGGTAGGATATCAAATTCACGCCAGATTTGAATTTAAGACGACTTTGACAGCTGACAGTTTTGGATAAGTAAACATGGAGCATTACACGATAGAACAATGTGTTTTCATTGCTAAACAATATTTAAAATAACAAGTAAGAAAATTATAGTCGGATTAGACCGACTATATAATATCCTATACCATGCGTTTCGAAGAGAGATCTTTGATTCAACTTAGGTTAAAACAGGATATAGAAAATAAATATAAAGCACCTGTCCGTGCTATTATTATTAATTTGTGGCGTGCATATACGAAAAACTTCATATCTCATGTTATCTTTATATGAGGACTAGGTCAAAAAATGGACCGATCATGACCATATTTAATAAAGGCAGTTAATTTTATCTAAACATATATGAACCAAATTCTAAATATATCTATGCAACATCTTTGTTTTTTGATAGATTCAACTGAAGATCAGGAAGCAACTTTATATGGGCACTATGATTAAAAATGGACTACAGATTAGTGTGTGTGATATACACATATACATCAAATTTTACCGACATAAATATGACAATCTGGACCTTATTATAATATAAGTCAGTCAGCTAGGTCGTATTTGTAAGGGGGTTAGGTCTGAACATGCACCGGTTTTCACCAATTGCAATAGCGTTCGTCCTATAGTCGCAAAAAGCTTAGATACTAAACTTCATCAAAATATAAAGGGTCCGCCATCTAGTTTTTTTTTTCAACTAGTGCTTATTTCGTGAATGGTAACACTTAGCTCATGTCTGATTTGACAGATAATTAGTTTTATCCTTCCGCTGAACGAATATGGTTGTCTATACGCTTGAACAACGCTGGGAAATATTGCGACATTACTTTGAAAATCATGGTAATGTTGCAAAATGTGTGCGAAAATTGCGTACGGATTTTGGAAGAAGAGAAGCACCGTCTGCTCCGTATGTTCGTTATCTTGTGAAAAAAGTGAAAGAAACTGGCATCCTCATCGATAAACCAAAGCGTGAAAAGCCAAAAACAGTGCGTACACCCGAGAATATTGCTGCTGTGGCAGAAAGTGTGCGTGAAGCGCATCAACATCAATTCACTGTCGTTCTCAAGAATTGAACATTTCGGAGGCATCATTGAGACGAATTTTGCATAAAGACTTGGTATGACGCCATACAAAGTCCAATTGGTTCAGGAGTTGAAGCCAACTGTCCATCCAATGCGTTTTCGCTTCGCTAAGTAGGCCTGCGATCGACTTACAGAAGATGCCGATTTTGCCAAAAAAATCATCTATTCAGATGAAGCTCATTTTGATCTTGGCGGGTATGTAAACAAGCAAAATTGTCGCATTTGGGGCACAGAAAACCCGCACGCATACATTGAAAAGTCGATACACCCAAAACGAGTCACTGTTTGGTGCGGATTTTGGTCCAGAGGCATAATTGGACCATTTTTCTTCGAAAATGAGCAAGGAGTGGCCATTACAGTCAATGGCGATCGTTATCGGGCCATGTTGAACGAATTTTTGTTCACAAAAATTGAAGAGGAGGATATTGGCAACATTTGGTTTCAACAGGACGGCGCTACGTGCCACACAGCCGAAGCTACACTCGATGTTTTGCGCCCTGTTTTTGAAGATCGCATTATCAGCCGCAGAGCTGATGTCGTTTGGCCACCTCGGAGCTGCGATTTGACACCGTTAGGGTATTATTTGTGGGGTGCCTTCAAAGATAAGTGTTACGCCAACAAGCCAGAGACAATTGACGCTTTAAAGGACAATATTCGTGAAGCCATTGGTGAAATACCGCTGCACACAATCGATAGTGTGCTTAAAAATTGGACCGATCGTGTAGGCTACTGCATGGCCAGCCGAGGCAGCCATTTGAATGAAATTATTTTCCATTATTAACCGGAAGGATTGTACTTTCAAATAAAAAAAGAAATTTGAGATAATATTCAGTAGTTTTTTTATTTTTTTTCAAAAAAAAAAAAAGTTATTTGGCGGACCCTTTATTTATATTTGGGATTTGTAGTTTGATTTAAAAGATTACGTGGACACACAGTAGGATGGACAGAAAAACATCGCTAAATCGACCCAGAAACTGAATCTGACTAATTACAAACATCAACGCAATTCATTCTGGTGGTATAGGGTATAATGATAATGGCGGCTACAGTTCAAAAATTTCAACTGTAAAGAGAGAACAGAAAAATTCAGACAGACTGGATCAATAATTGGTGATACTAAACACACGGCTTGTTTTTGAATGAGATGTTCAAATGTGAATATGGCAGCAGTATGTAAGAGTTCGGCTTCGTGGACAAGAATTGCAAATTTGAAGAACATCTCTACAGCGTATACTCACTGAAGAACTGAAGCCCAATGACCATGCACAGCGAAAAAAAATCGTTAAATGGATTACTGAATATCAATAAGTGGATGATGATTTTTCGAAAAGTCATCCTAAATCATGAAATACATTTTCACTTTGATGACTTCGATAATCGTTGAAATTGCCGCAACTGGGATTGAGAGCATCCACTTGTGTTTATCGAGAAACATGTCGCTGTTTGATGCGGATTTTGGACCATTCTTCTGCGAAAATAAGGCTGGTCAAGCAGTGCATGTTACTGGTGCTCGTTATCGCGACATAATAACACAGTTATTTTTGCCAAAATTGGATGCTATTGATGTGGATGGCATTTGGTTTCAGCAAGACGGTTCCACTTGTCATACAGCCAATGAAATGATTCAATTACTACATGAGACATTTCCTGGTCCTTAATTTCTCGTTTCAATGATCAGCGGTTCTCCAGATCATGATTTACCACAATTGCATTTCTACCTATGATGTTATCTGAAGTGAAACGGCTATACCAAGTTGTCAAAACCATCCGTGCATTGAAGGAGGAAATCAACAAGACGGTGCAACAGACCATACAGCTCGTTTTGGTGGTCAGGATTGGCCCTCTAGATCGTGTGATTTAACACCAATGAATTGATTTAACACCATATGGATTTATTTGAAGTCAAAGGTCTATGGAAACAAGTCCACAAACACCTGTGTATTGAAAGAGGAAGGAATTTCAACGCTGCATCAATGAAATGGTCATGGAAAACTTCAACAAAAGAGTGCGCATATGTCAGCAAAGCCGTGGAGGTCATTTGCTTGATGGGTTGTTCCACAAATAATCCCATCCTGGGTACTTTATGATTCAACAAAAAAAAAAAAAAAAACAACAATGTAAGGAAACAAAAAAAAAACTTTGTGCTCTGTTTAATCCAAATCTAGCGTGAATTTTTGGGACACCCTTTGCAATGAGTGGTATAAAGGAGGGAGATGGAAAAAATCTTAATGCTCATTTTTCCTCTTAAGTTTTTTCGCAAGCATTATTTGAATTTCTTTGATCTAATTATCTATAAAAAATATGGCAGTTATTCAGCCCAATTCTAAACAAAAATTCCGCATGAACTATCTCACTTCTCCTTTTTCCCCTATTATGAATAAAAATTCCTTCGGAAAAAAAAATCGATGGGAAAAAAGTAGTTATTCTCAATGCACTTGATTTTAGTTTTTTCCCTCAAAAAATTTCCTTCGCAAAACAGACGGGAGTTTACATAAAAATGTAAAAAGTATTTTGATAAATCAAAATTTAAATAAAAAACATTAATATTTTATTAATCTTGTAGGTTGAAGACCACAAATAAAGCACGACTTCCACTTTTGTTAACTTTAATGAAATCCAGTTCAGGCATTGATTGCGTTTTCCATAGACTCAGCCCGCAATTAACTTCTAGCATTCTTTTAGCTATTTCATTGTTGTTATTCTACAACACAAATTTCCTCCACAAGTGCTCGCATCATAGCTATGCTATTCATTTTTTATTTAATTTTTGTTTAAATTAAATTTATATTCGTTTCCACACACAAAAAAAAAAAAATAGAAAATTTATTGTCAATAAGCAAAACAACTGGCTTCGAAATTCGATGATGCCACTTATTAATTTTTTTTGTTCACGCGGAATTTATAATTGGAGAATTTTTTTCTCGAGTAAAGTATTTTCCGTGAGAAAGAAATTCCTTGAGAATATTCGTAATTGGGCTGATTATGTTTAAGACCCATTTACACGATACCACTCAGTCGTATGATTTTTCGAAATAAAACTCTGATGAAATTCATCGGACTGTCATTAAGTCGTACCGACATTATTTCCGCATACTTAGGCCATTTACACCATCACACTCAAGTCATATGAAAACATCTGTTTAGAATAACAAGCAAATTTATTTTGAAATTTATATTTTATTTCCACTTTCTTTGATTTTGTTTAGCTTTTTTTTTTTTAATATTACCAAAAAAAAAAACAACTCTGATCCGATGAAAATTGTACGTTTTTAGAAATGTTTCCAAAACCATCGGACTTCGAAAATAAAATCCTACAGACTGTCAATTTCATAACATAAGCTTTTTACATGATACGACTTTTTCATAATAATCGACTTTTTGACAGGTCGTATTACAAAGTGTGATAGTGTAAACTGGCCTTCAACGACATTGTTTTTGTTTGATTAAAATGAGTGATTAAATAAAAGTACATGCTACAATTATTAAATATTTTTAACAAAATCCAACTTGGTCCCATAAAAAAGTGGCCCAAGAATCAAAGGTCTGCCGTCAAATTGTTTCCAATGTTATTAGGAACTAGCAGAAGAATATGGCCATTGACAGGAAACACGGTTCGTGAAGAAAGAAAATAGGAAGTATATTAAAAGAGCTACCAACACATATGGTAGAAAAGCGGCCCAGATGAAGGCAATGCAGGTTTGAAAACATACAAAGTCCAAAAAGTTCCAGACAGCAACGCTGCAGAAAATATAGAGGCCAATAACAGAGCATGCGAATTGAAATCATGTTTCATAAAGAAATACTCCTGCTGCATAATGGACGACGAAACGTATGTACTAGCAAATTTTTTGTTGCTAATGCTTTTTCTGTTGCTAATGTTGGAGGAAATGTTAAAGATAAGTTAAGTTCCTGGTATGGCAAGTAATATGCAGTTATGTCATAAGGAGCAAGACATTTCTTACAGCGGGATCTATAAATACCGAGATTTATATTAAGGAGTGTTTGCAAAGAAAAATACTTCCTTTCATAAGCCAACACAATGCGACCACAAATTTTTGGCCCAATTTGGCATCCTGTCACTACGGTAAGAAAGCTCTTGAGTGGCTCTTGAGATTTAAACAAGGAAGGCAAATCCTCCAAACTGGCCAGAGGTCAGTGAGAAATATTGGGCTCTTGCGGATGGACTACCTGTTCTAAAGAAGTGACAGAAACCATTATACAATCCCTAATAAAAGGGTTTCCGGAAAAGGCCCATAAGCTCAATTAAATTTAAAAAAATAATCTAACTCAAAATAACAAAGTTTTTATTAAAACTCGTTCATGCATAATTATGCTAACTAGCAGATTCCAGCCCTCGAAATTCGAGTGCAAATTCTAGGAAGTTTTATTTTTTCATTAAATAAAGACCCTAAAGGTATGCTAATCAATTATAGACAATTCCCAAATCAATACAAAAAACAAACTCATTTTTATTACAAACACATTAACAAATTTAATAAATACACACAGCATTGTATAATTTTATGTATGTGTTAGTAGCAACTTTAAATGCAATTTACTCAAAAAGGAAAAAATTTAAAAATCTGTAAATCTGCAAAACGGCTAAATAGAAATACCTTTCAAATAATATACGTTTGGTCAAAATCGGGATAAAACGGAAGAACAAAACATCGGTCACAAGAAATCGCCTAGCCTATTAATATTATAGATGAGTTTTGAGATTAAATTAATATTTGGCCACAACAAGCCTATGGACAAAGTTTCAGATCGATCGGATGAGGGGTAGTGAGGTTTTAATCTCTCTGTGACTGTGAGTGACAGTGTCAAAGTTAATCTTTTTTCACAGCAAGTCTATCGACCAAGTATCAGATCGATCGGATAAGGGGAAATGGGTTTTAAATCACTCCGTGACTGTGCGTGACATTGTCGAAGTTAACCTTTCCTTACAGCAAGTATCTCGACCAAGTCTCAGATTGATTGGATAAGGGGAAATCCGTTTTGAATCTCTCCGTGACTATGCGTGAATACCTCAAAATTAATCTGTAGTCACAACAAGACTATAAGCCAAGTTTCAGATCTGCCCCACGACAGACAAACAGAGAGTATGAGTTAAAAGAGTTTAAAAAAAATCAAAACCAGGTTCTATGGTTTCCTTATTATTACATTTCACGTATGTTAAGATTTTTTCGATCTCACTCCTTAGAATATAAAAATACTATGACAACTGACATAAATTATAATTGATTTTTAACAGTAAAAGTTCTTAGTAGTAGTTCGTCGAGTAGATTTTTTTTTTTTTTTTTTAGTTATGTATCCATCCATATAATACTGTTGCCCACAAACAAATAAAAAAATTCCTATATTTTAATACGTGTACTTAAGTAATAATATGTCTTAACGATTCATTTTAAACTCAATCTTTCAATGCTTTCAATAAATTTATCTTATCATTAAAGTTTAGTAGTACTACTAAACTAGAAATATATTTTTAGTCAACACACATTTTTTGGTTTTACTATCTATCAACTTTTATGCAAGTGTATGTGCGATTGTGTGTATGTGTGTGAGTGTGTAGGTTCATACATAATGTCGCATTCCCAGGAATTCATTCATAAAAATATATATATTTTTTATAATGTCACGTTAAATTAAAACTTACGTTTTATAAAAAAAAAATAGCATAAACAAAAATTAGGCGAAAACAAATATAGAACGAGTTTTTGTTCTGCCCACGCGTAACAGAAACATGTTTAAAGAGAAACGTAAAATAAAAAAAATTAATAATTCACCGGAAAACGTAACGAAATAACTTTCTACTACTACTACAACATCTACTTCCACTCAGAAAACAAAGAAAATCAAAAGAGAAGGCGCCATTTAGTTAAATCAACCATAACAACAAATTCGTGGTGCAGTAGAACTCGGCTGGGACGAACTTTAAGATATCAGAAAGTTTTAGAGGTGTCTCCATATATTAGGCCATATCTTGGCACAATGATGTCCGATTTAGCAATCTGGCCGAAATAATGACAAACAATATTATCCTCATTTTACCCAGGTAAATGGTTTATTATGTGAATGAGCGTGATTTCATCAGACGGACATCACCATATCGGCTCGAGTTGTAAGACGAATATATTTACTTTATGGGGTCGTAAATTAATTTTTAATTAAAATCTTGCGTGAATTTTCTGGACATCCTTTATTTTATATACAAATTTCCGTTCGTTCAGGTTTTGAAATTTTTTTGAAATTATTCATTTTGAAAGGGTTTTACTGTATTTTGAAGAAACCCATTTGAAGTTTATATTTCTGACGTATTTCTGTGCGTTGCCAACCTAAAATTATTGTAATTTTTGAATATTTTAACGATTTTAAAAATTTTTCAGGAATTTTTGTGACACATTCTTTTGAAATTGCCCATATGTATGTACATACATAAATTAAAGTCATGCAATACGCATTAAAATACATACAAAAGATAATAAATAATATTACCTTAAAATATTATGTAATATCACTTAAGTGACTAAGTAGAAAGGAATTTCCAAGGAAATTAGTCAATATTAAATTGTCCATTAACCCTCGGTTGTGCGAAAGTTTTTTACACTTTCGTTGTGTGAAAAGGCCTGACCAGGCTTTATACGAGAAAAGGCTTTTTAAGATGTGTTTTAGATAAAGGATGGTCTGCTGGCATTTCGCGGAGGTCAGAGTCGTTGCAGAAATTTATATTTGCACAAGACAGAGATGAAAGTAAAACGATATCGTTGGAATTCTCTGAGTTTCATGTTTTCTTTTTTAATTTTTTCTTAAAATTTTTATTAATAAGATAAAGCTAACTTTGTACAGGGAGACCTGTCGTAGGCACTACTTTAGGTTGCGGGAGAGAAGCCTGTAGAAGATACTTTTTTTCATAGAATCCGAAGATTAGTTGCTTTACGGTGAAACCTATCGAAGGCACTTCTCTGATCACTGAAGCCGATTACTTGTTATTGCAGGGAGACCTGGCGTAGCAACTTCTCCTGATCGTGGGAGAGAAACCTTTCGTTGGCACTTCTCTGATCGTATAACCCGATTACTTGTCGTTGCAGGGAGACCTGGGGGTCTAATCGTCGCATACGTTATCGAAATTATTTTTTTATTTTCCAAAATAAGACACTAAGAATAATTTTACTTTGTCGCAGTTAATGAGTTATGTCCCCTAGTTAAGAATAAAAGTGAAACGAGGTCTGACGTTTGGCCGTCTTCTTTAAATAATGAAATATGGAATTTCGATTGATTTTACTCGATATCGAATGCGGAGATTAGCCCCCTGGCGTGGCAACTTCTCCTGATCGCGGGAGAGAAACGTTTCGTAGGCACTTCTCTTATCGTATCACACGAAGACTTGTTGTAGGGAGACCTGGAGTAGGCACTGCTCCTGATAGCATAGATAAAACTTTCGTACGCATTTCTCTAATCATAGAATCCGATTACTTGTCGCAGCAGGCAGACCTTTCGTAGACACTTCTCCAGATCGCGGAAGAGAAAACTGTAGTAACACTTCTCCTAAAGCCGAATACCTTGTTACAGAGACCTAGCATAGGCACTTCACCTGATCGCGGGAGAGAAACTCTCTTATTGTTAAAACTCGAATACTTTTCGTTGTAGAGAGGATATAAAATTCAAAGTCAGGGTGAAATTACTAGACCAGTATAGTAAACCCTCTTATAGTCTTATGATTATAGTAAAGGAGGAGTAATTGTAATAAGCAATGATGTTAAAAGATTTACAAGTAAAATTTAAAATTTTGATCAATATAGAAAAAAATAATAAAATAGGTTTAAATGAAATCAAAATTGAATCATAGTTATGCAACAATTAAAAATGGGGAAAAAATTAAATTAAATTAACAAATCAAAAATTAAACTAATTAAATTAAAACAACAAAAAACATAACATGTTTATGCACGACTATAAAGATCAAAAATTGACCTTTTAAAATGCATGGCATTGCTTATAAATTGTATGTTCGGAGTAGGGCTTCCAACCCCGGGATCCCGAGATTCCGGGGTTTTTTCCAATCCCGAAATCCCGGGATTAAGGTACAGTAATCCCGGGATTTACGTATTTTATGAAATTTTATCAATTAGTATAAAAATTTGAATCTTCTTATATATTAAAATCTTATATATTAAAAGAATTTATGAATCAACTTTGCATTCAAGATTTTTTCAACATTTTCCTTCCCCAAACCTCTATAACTAGAGTTCTAATTAACGTAGGCTATTGACATAGGTCTAAGAACACTCAGTGGATCAAGCTCCTTCTTAACTGCTTAAATTCGTTGGGTTTGAGGAAAGTTATGCGTGGAAAATCAATTTTACATTTGCAGCAAAAAAGTTAACGTACAGATTAACTGTTTAAATTCGTTGAGTTTGAGGGAAGTCATGCGTGCACAATCGACTTTACATTATGCAACACGGAAGTTAACGTACAGATATCTTCTTTATAAATCTTATGTATTAAAAGAACTTATTAACCAACTTTGCATTCAAGATTTTTTCAATATTTTCCATCTCTCAAACCTCTATTACTAGAGTTCTAATTAACGTAGGCTGTTGACATAGGTCTAGGAACATTCAGTGGATCAAGCTCCTTCTTAACTGCTTAAATTCGTTGGGTTTGAGGAAAGTTATGCGTGGAGAATCAACTTTACATTATGCAACACGAAAGTAAACGTACAGATAATATAATATAATATATTGCTGCGGAGCAGCGCGGGTCTCCAGTTTTCTTTTAAAATATTGTATATTTATATACATATAAAGAGGTGAATGATAAATCAGAAGGTTTGTCGACAAGTAAGTCATGACTATTTCTCTTTGAGTCTAATAACAGCAACTAAAGTTCCAGAAATTTAAAATTTTAGTCATTATTTTGAAAAAGTTTATAATTTTAGTATGTTTTCGAATTTCTTTTAAATTATTGTATATTTGTATTGTACATATAAGAATTCTAATGGTAAATTAAAATTTTTGTCGACAAGTAAGCCATGAAATTTTCTGTTTGATTGCAATTTTCCAATTATTTTGAAAATATATTTTTAGTATCTAGTATGTTTTCGAATTTGCGAAGAACAAGTTAAAGTTAATTAGTAACTCGTAAGTATTATATTGAAAAAGTATTGTGATTTGATTATGGTTTTTGGAATTAAAATTCTTTTATAGTGTTTCAAATATTTTCTACATAACTGCATAAATCGTATTTGCTAAAGTACATTCCGTAATACCAATACGCTGTAAGTATATTGAAAAAATTAAGAGTTGAATGCGGTATTTTTAAATAATATTTATTGTTTTATATTTAGGTAGGGCCTTATTGAAATAAAAATGGCAGTTTACAAAGAATATTTTTCAGAGAGTAATTCAGCAGTTTGGAAACATTTCCTACGCGAAGAGAAAGGCGAGACTGCAATGTGTAAGGTGAGCGATTGTAAAAAAGTTTTAAAAATTGGAGGTGGAACGACAAAAGGTCTTCATACTCATTTACTTTCGAAACACAAAATTCAACTAAAGAATAAAATCGACTCTGATGTGGCAAGTACATCAGGTGAACCGCCAAAAAAAAAAAAAAGAGTTGCAACATTAACTAACTTTTTTCCTTCTTTGGAGCGTAACGAAAAGTTGCTTCCTGCAACTCTTTCACGTTTAACTGCACTAGATGGGCTTTCATTTAATATTTTATGCCGTTCTTCAGATCTGCGTGCAGCTTTATCTGCTATGGGATTTGGTAAACTTCCTACCTCACCCAGCACAATTTGTGAAATTGTTTTAGATTATTCTAATGAAATAAGAAAGATTGTTAAAGCTGAAATTGCCGACCAACGGAAATCGGGAGAACGATTTTCTCTGTCATTCGATGAATGGATATCTTTAAGGAATAGGCGATACATGAATATAAATGTTCATGCACAAGAATCAAAATTCTGGAGCTTAGGTCTTGTTCGAATCACTGGTACAATGCCCGCAGAAAAGTGCATTGAATTATTAGTAGAAAAGTTAAATGAACATGGAATTAATTTACATAAGGATATCGTCTCTATTATGACAGATGGAGCCAGTGTTATGACAAAAGTTGGGAAGTTATTATCAGTGCATAAACAATTATGTTTGGCACGCGGTATACAACTTTCAGTTATTGACGTGTTATACAAAAAGTCGGAAGAAAGTGCTGAATCAGAAGAAGAAATTGAAGTGGAAAATGTTTCAGAAAGTGAGAGTGAAACTGAACTGTTTGAGGATGAAAAAGAATTTGTAGATAATCGCAGCAATCAGCGAACATGTGAAGTAAATTAAGCATCGTTCGCACCACTGATAAAAAAAGTGCGAAAAATAGTATCTCTGTTTAAACGCTCACCAACAAAAAATGATGATTTGCAAAAATATGTCTGAGAAGATTTTGGGAAAGAAATTCCTTTAATAAAAGACTGTAAGACGAGATGGAGTAGTCTATTGGCGATGTTAGCACGTTTTTACTTATTAAGAAACTGTGTCCAGAAAGCTCTAATAGATGTAAAACTAAATGTATCCATAGAAATATCTCAAAATGAAATCACAGTGATTTCTGAAATTGTTGAAGCTTTAACACCAATAAAGGCTACTTACTGTTGAAGCTCTTTGTCGTCAGGACGCTAACCTTATTACGGCCGACATCGCTATTAGTTTTACGCTGAAAAAACTGCAGGAGGCAGATAATATTATTAGTCACAAGCTGTTTACAGCTTTAAATACTCGAATGAAGCAACGTCGCACGGATCTAAGCGGACATTTGTATTACCTACATAATGGCTTGAAAAGAATTTCTTGAAAAGAATGGCTTGAAAAGAATTTTCGACAAAGAGTTCATTACAGTTCCAACACCAACTAAGTGCCGTAAATTGATTGTAGATCTTCTTGACAGATTGAATGCAACTTACATAACAGGATTATCTTCAATAGATCTCGAACTGGAGGAATTGCCAGAGGTTTCACATCAGGATGAAGATGAAGTGACTGAAATTATTTCTGTCCAGCCGTTAACAACAGCAGAAGAAATTAATAAAGCAATAAATGATGGCATGGCACGTTCACAACAGATACCGCATCGATGTGAATCGTTGACTTCAACACTTCAAAAAGAGATGGCTCTATTTGAAAATGGAGGCTCACATGGCGATTTTTTGAAAAGAACATATAAATATTTAAAAACAATAAAGCCAACCAGCATCGAGTCAGAAAGAGTTTTTTCTTATGCAGGGTTGCTTTGTACTAAATTACGAAGTTCTTAGGGTGACAAGGTTCTAGATGAGCTCTGTTTCCTTAGATGCCACTTTCAACAACAAAAACAAAAGGCTTAATCAAAGTTTCATAATAACAAATTAAACAATAAATCAATGTTTAATCACTATTTGTTATTTTGTAAGCTGGAGCGGAATTATGAAACGTGATAGTATGACTATCACGGTTTTACCATAGCAAATTACTGTGACACTTAAACAGCTATGAAAGCAAAATTATAACCAAATAATTGTGTTTTTGGTGTCACAATTATTTGGTTATAATTTTGCTGTGATAGCTGTTTAGGTGTAACAGTAATTTGTTGTGCAAAAACTGTGATAGTTACTCTATCACGTTTCATAACTGCGCTCCAGTACTCATTTAATTTTATCTCCATTTTTTTTTTATTATACGGAATAAATTACTTTGTGTTTATGTGTTTATTAAATTAAATAAAAAAAACTTAATTTTATAATTAATTTCAAAAAAAACTTCTTGAATTTATTTGTTTTTACTTTATATTAATTTTTTTTAGCAGAGGAAGTTAATCCCGTGATCCCGGGATTTATAAAACTTAATCCCGAAATCCCGGGATCGGAAATTCTCTCCGGGATTGGAAGCCCTAGTTCGGAGGTAAAGAGTTCCAAAGACGTATAGAATGGATATAAAAATGACATTCAGACTTTGAAGTTCGATGTATAATTGGAGTCAAATCATTATTCCTATGTGATAGCGAAAACGTTATTCTGCTATAGAGATACGAAGGTTCATGAGTATATTTCGTATTTGTAACAAGTCAGCAAACATAACACCATACAAGTTTTTCGCAACTGATGACACAGCATTGTAGGCAACATTTAGCTTATTATAGCTTCTAGTATCAGTTTTTGCAAATATTTCACATCCATATAAAAGTGTAGGCATTAGATACGTTTTTGCTAGTAGTAAGCGGATTTTAAGTGGCGTGAAATATTGTGTTTTCCATAAGGTTCGCAACACAGAGTAAACTTTCCCTGCAGTAGCATTTATATGGTCTGACCAGGTAAGAGTATTATTAAATATTATACCAAGATTTTTGGCTGTTTTTACGATTTCAATTCTTTCATTGTTGACAATAATTGTTGATTCCGAAAGCAGTTTTACAGATTTCTTGGTTATAATTAAACATTTCGACTTAGAGGGATTTAGACAAAGACCATTTGCATTTGCCCATATTTCAATTCGGTTAAGATCTTCATTAAGTTTATACACACAATCGTCAATTTGCTTTGCATCACTACTAATGTAGACTTGAACGTCATCAGCATAGATATGTACATTACAGTATGATAATTGGGTAGTAAAACCATTTACATAGATGGTAAATTGGAGGGGACCAAGAATAGAGCCTTGTGGTACACCTTTTGCTACAGATAACGGGCGCGATCTCATATTATTAACAAGCGGTTTTACTGCATAAAACCAATGAATAACCTTCGATTCCAATCGCATATAGCACAGAAACGAAAGAAATATATGTGGCGTCTAATTTTTTATAGTTACAATTCGTAGAACATTAGTTTTCAAAGATAAATTATTATTATTTTTTTTTTTTTCGAAATAAAAATTTTATTAGTATTTTATTGCTACGAGCTCAAAAATATTTTTTCAGTCGTTTATGGCCAGAAATTTGCAGTTGTTGACGAGTTGTTGGCGAGAATTGATAAAAAAGGGCACATAGATAGATGGATATATTTATAAAAAATATTTATTTAAATCTTGGCTACATTTTTGCTGAAGAATGAAATGAGAAATCATCAATGATTCTTGAGTTATAGCTGAAAAACTAAATAAATATAAAAGGTCTTCAGAATCCCTTTGGAGGTTCTACTTTACTGACCTAGTTAGTACATTTACCCTGACTTGGAATTTCTCATCCCCCAGAATGGCTGTTGGACTGTGTAATATTAATATGCTGCAGTCGATTGCAATTTAAGTCAACAGGTCACCCCAGGTGTAGGTCTTGAGAATGCCTATGGAGGTTCTACTTTACTGATCTAGTTAGTACATTTACCCTGACTTGGAATTTCTCATCCCCCAGAATGGCTGTTGCACTGTGTAATATTAATATGCTGCATGTCGATTACAATTTTAAATCAACTGACCACCCCATGTGTAGGGTACCCAGCCCCAAAAATTTGACAATTTTAAATAAAAAAAAATTAGCCATTAATTAAATTACGAAAACCTATATTTAAATTATACATAGTAAATAACATGTATTTATTTATTTTTACCGCTTTAAGCTAATAAACAAACTAACTGTATTAATTAATAAACAAAAGTTGTAGCAGTGTTTTTTTAGATTATTTAAATTGTAAAAATGTATTAACTCTTTCAATATTTATTTACAATTCACTTAACACTTGCACTGCATTTTAACTAACATGTGTGTACCTACAACGAAACCCGTAGCGTTTGTCAATCGATTGCCAACTTTGTTCAGAAAACTGTTCTTATTCAGATCAATTTGCTCGGTGCTAATGAGCTATCTGTTTATCTATTAACCACTGATCTCAATTAAAATCAAACTTATATGCATAATTTGTTTCCAATGGGCATCTTTTTACGATTTATACAGAAACAGAAACTAATTAGCTATTGACGGCTCATTTGATTGATAGATTTTATGGGAATGTTGTTAGAAATTAAGTTGTTTAGTTTGAATAAAATTTTGTATAAGTAGTTCCGCGAATTACTTTACTTTCTTGGTAAATGTTAATGGGAATGAATTAAGAGTGCTTTGTAATGGATACATACATACATACACCCACAATCAACAAACAACAACAACAGAAAAATTACAAATTTGTACTACGCCATCAAAATAAAATAAAATATCAATATTAAGTAAATACACGTGTTCAACATCGCAAAAGATTTTGTCGCGGATGAGAAGTTTTATGGAAATCATGACTTTGGAATGGTAAACAATTCATTTTTAGAAAAGCTTTAAAAAAAGGTTATATACTTTTATATATATGTAAATGGCTTAATTATCTAAATTTTTTTTTTGCAAATGTTCAAAGACAAGACTTTATGAACGTTCAATACCAAAAAAATTTCATCGATTTAAAAAAGAAATAAATATCTATAATATTAATAGGCTAGGCGATTTCTTGTGACCGATGTTTTGTTCTACCGTTATATCCCGATTTTGACGAAACGTATATTATTTGAAAGGTATTTCTTTTTAGCCGTTTTGCAGATTTACAGATTATTAAATATTTTCCTTTATTTTGAGTAAATTGCATTTAAATTTGCTACTAACTCATACATAAAATTATACAATGCTATGTGTGTGTTTATTAAATTTGTTAATGTGTCTGTAATAAAAATGATTTTGTTTTTTTGTGTTGATTTGTGAATTACCTATTATTGATTAGCATACTTTTAGGGTCTTTATTTAACGCAAAAATAATATTTCCTAGAATTTGCGCTCGAATTTGGAGGGCTGGAATCTGCTAGTTAACATAAAATAGCTTAACTTTAGAAAAAAAAAATAATGAAACTTAAAAGTATTCATTTTTATGCTCTTGACATAACATTGGAAACCTTTAGTAGACAATTATTGAAGACTTTCCCTCTAGTTTTAGTTTAAATATATTTATGGGTATCCATTATTTTTTAGTACTGTTTCAGAAGGCCTAGGTATAGAGACAATTAAATTGTTAATGATATTCCTTGAAATTTTTTGCCACTCTGAATTAACTATCTCTATGAAATCTGTTTTGTTTGTGTTAATTCGTTTCCTTATTTTTTCAGCCTACAATTTCCCATTAGATTTTAGCCATTCAGTTCCAACTTTGAAAGTGTGTTTTGGGTCACTGGCATGTTGAAACTTCCAGGGGCATATGGCTAAATTACGTCATTTAGAATTTGCCTGTATCCAATTCCAGCTAGAGTACATAAATTGAATTCCTTGACCAGAAAGGCAACCCCATACCATAATATTGACACCGCCAAACGCAACAGTTTCATTTGTATATTTTGGGTTCTTGTACAAATGGTTCTTCCATCATGGCCTCTAAAATGAAACTTGGATATATCTGTAAAGAGAACAGTATTCAAATTCCATCTCGACCAATTCATATGTTCTTTAGCAATATTTATTAGATCCAGGCGATTTTTCTTTGATATCAGTGGTTTCTTCACAGGATGATAACAACGAAGATCAGCCTCAATTGTTCGTCGGAAAACAATTCGAGCACTTAAATTTTAGTTTCAGATTGTAAATGGCTCCTTCAGGTAGCATTTCCGGACATTTTTTAGAACTCTTTTGCTTTGACTCGTTTTACAGGATCTGCTGCGTAAATTTAAAGACGTCATCGTATCTCTTAAACGATACATTTTAATTATTTTTGAATGGATTTATTTATAGAATATTTCTTACAAATTTTCTTTTGCTTAAGACCAGCAGTAAAATCATCCATTATTCTGATTTTTAATTCTTCACAAAACTTTATTCTTTTCTTTATTTTATAATAATTTATTATAAGGTTAAAACATTAAAAATAACAATTGTATTTAAAAAACAATTGAAAGAAAACATCAGAAACTTGAAATTACGGTTAAGATTTTATATATTTTCTTTCATACCATCTTCTATATTTATTGTTTTAATCAACTCTGCTACAGAAGTTTAAAAGTTTCCATTGTTTTGGCATCACTAATAAATAATTTTTTTTCGTTTATCTACTTTTTTAACTGTATTTTTTTGTAACATATTTGTTATCTTTCGATAGAGAATATAACCAAAGAGTGATTTTGCAAAAAAAAAAAAACCCCAGTTGGCAAATTCAGAATTTTGTAAAAGTTTCCAATGTATTCTCATACATAAGAAAATTGTAGTAGGTCAACCTCAAGCATCTGATATCCTTCTTTGAAAAAAATGGCCCTGATAGTGAACTTTGTTAAGAAACAACATTTCATTATTTCTTGAGAAAAAAAATTTTGTGAGTACGATTACAGGCAGATGTGTAAACATCTAGTAATTGAAGATTTTGTTATGGCACTTTTTTAAAATCAAACAACTGCAGAGGCTCTGCTAATATATAAATATTTATTATTATTTCAACTGGTTAATTTTCAATTTATCGTTTTTCATTTTTCATTTTTAATTTTTTAGTTTTAATTTAATGAAAAATTGAAATGAAAAATTAAAAATAAAATATAAAAAACAAAAATTAAAAATAAAAAACTGAAAATGAAAAATAAAAAATGAAAATTGGAAAATTTTCCATGAAAATTGGAAAATTTTCCATTTTTTAGTTTTCATTATTTATTTTCCATTTTTCATTTTCAATAAAATATAAAAAATGAAAAATAAAAAATGAAAATATAAAAAATGAAAAATGGAAAATAAATAATGAAAAATAAAAAATGAAAAATGGAAAATGAAAAATAAAAAATTAAAAATGGAAAATTTAGGTAGGGCAAAGAAAAACTCTAGTGTCCCCGACAAATACATTGCAACGTCAGCCAAGCGAGATCCTTTCATGACACCAAGAGCAATTGCAGTATTTAATATAAAATTACCAGCTCAAACAGCCCGTAATATTCCGCTACTTGCAAACTTGCAGAAGAGAAAAGCGTTGCATTAGCTCATGAAACTAGATGTGGTTTAGATGGTAAGTTCTACGGAGCGACGGAACAAAAATAAACTTAGCGCAGAACGAAACGTTAGATGTCCAAAAATACAAGAATTTAACCCACCTTAGATAAGAAAATTAATCATTAAGCATGGTGTCGGAAATTTGATGTTGTAGGGTTGTTTCACCTGAAATGGAGTAGGTCCCATCCATCTTATAACTGATACGATAACAAAAGGGATATTTTAGAGGAGATCGATCATGCTACCTACTGCGGTGTTTTTTTTTTAGCAAGATAACGGCCCTAAGCAGTCATCAAAATTTGTAAGTGAGTGGTTTCGAAGTTAAGAAATTAAAGTCCAATTACCAGATCTTAGAATAGAAAACCAATAGAAAACCTTTGGGGAGGTCTAAAAAGGCGAATTGGTAAAGATCATGTCGCAATAAAACTGAATTATGGCAAAAAAAAAAAAAACAAGTTGGAAAATTATAGTCGGCCTAGACCGACCATATGATACCCTATACCATGGTTTAGAGATCCTATCTTTCGGTCCAACTAATTCGATATAGAAAATAAGCATAAACCAAATTTGGATGGCATTGTTATTAATTTTTTTTTTGCTGCAAATATGAAAAAGTTCATATTGGGTGCTATATTTATATGGGGACTAGGTCGAAAAATTAAAAAATATATACAAACCAAATTTGAGAAAAATCTGTGCAAGATTTTTGTTTTTTGATAGATTTAAGTGAAGATCGGGAAGCCGCTTATATGGGACCTATGATTAAGAATTGTCCTATAGGTATTATTTTTGGACTGCTGATTAATGGATATAATAAACACATACAAACCCAATTTGACTGAGATCTATATGATAATTTGGATCTTATGGCACTTCATGTCGGTTTCATAGGGGTCATTTGTGTGGGGGCTAGGTCTGAACATGGACCGAAATTCACCAATTTCAATAGCGATCATTCTACGGCCGATGAAAGCTTATATTCCAAATTTCATCAAAATATATTCATATTTGCGACCTGTAGTTTGATTACAAGTTTTACATGGACACACAGACGGACGGACGGACGGACATTGCTAAATCGACTGAGAAAGTAATTCTGAGTCGATCGGAATAATAAAAGATGGGTCTAGGTCAAATATTTTTGGTAGTTACAAACAGCAGCCCAAAGTCATTATACCCAAACCACATAGTGGTATAGGGTATAAAAAAAGATGTTAGGCCCCATCGAAAAGAAAAAGGAATCCGAAACAAAAAAGGTGTTAAATTCGAAACAAGGAAAGATGCGATACCGTTTTAATACAGTTACTTCACCTTTAAGTTCTTATGCCTTATTTAATTGTTTTTCTTTTTTGACCAAGGGGCAAATCGTCGCATTCGATATCGAGTAAAATCAATCGAAATTTCATGTTTTGGTTTATTATTTAAAGAACACGGACAATCGTCAGACCTCTTTCCACTTTTACTATTAACTATGGGCCATAACTCGTTAGCTGTGACAGAGTAAAATTAATCTTAGTATTTTATTTTGGAAATTAAAAAATTAATTTCGATCGAAATATTTCGTTAACGAATGCGACGATTCGACCTCAGTATTTATTGTAAATTCGTTTCTACAATGATGGTTTTTTTTTTTTTCAAAGAAAGAATTTACTTCTATCTGAAAAATTGCCTTATTTATGTGTTATTAGAGTAGGCTTTCTTTCCATTGCTGGGTCATGCGAAAACTAGAAAAGAAATCGGCTAAATTCTACTACAATTAACAAACAGATATTCGTCTATGACAATTTTAAGTTGGTTAAGTCATTAAAAGTCGACTTGGCGTCGGCTTGGACCTTTTGGCACGTGAAGTATAACTAAACATACGCACTAATGAAGCAAATGCTATAAACACAATGACCACAACAACAACAATAGTTAGAACTATTACACACAAGACACAAAATTTAGAAAAATTATAATTTTTTCAAGTTTTTTTTTTACATTTTCAATGAAATCACGGAACTTATTGAACCGATTTTAATGATTTTAAATAGCAACGTGCTTAGGATATCAGTGAATCATTTACACTATTAAGGGTTTGACCGTGATTTCCACAGACTGGCATCACTATATCAACTCCTTGTTTTCTAATTATTACAAACAGAACGACAAACTTATATATACCCTCTGCGCATTGATGTGGATGGAGACCAATAAAAAATTTTAAAACACAATTTTTAACATACGTGTATTTTCAGCAGTCTTTTACAAATTGCTTATTTTCCTACATCTTGGAAAAAAATCATTTATTATACCAGTTAATAAGTTGGAAGGGCGAATATTTTTAACTATAGGGGAATAGCAAAGTTAATGGAGAAACTTGTTACTTGTGACTGTCTTCATTTCAACATTGCTTTTTGAAATCAAGGTCAACAGTTACTAATCTTCTAGAATTGTGTCCTTGGGGAGCTGACGGATGTGATTTTAGTATAGCTTTTGAAAGGGTGGGTCTTAATACTTTGCTTCTCAAACTAAGACTCATTGGCATTCCTGAATCTATTATTTTGTGTATTGAATCGTACCTTACATTTGGAACTCAAAGGGTTTTGAATCTAAGATTGTAAGTGTGACTTCTGGCGTTCCCCAAGGCTCGTTTGGGCCCGTTATTGTTTTTACTAATCTTGAATGATCATCCGACTGTATTTTGCAAATTGCAACATCCTTATGTATGCAGATGATGTAATGTGAACTTGATTGAACTGAATATAAAGAAATGTAAACAAATGCTGTTTTTGAGAAGAGGGATAATTTCTGACGATTATTGATTAATGGAATAGTATTGGATACCGTTCGAACATTTCTTGATCTTGGTGTATTCATAAATAGGAAACTTGGTTTAATTGGTCATACTAGTACGATTGTTTTTAAGGCAAGATCTACTCTTGGTTTTTTTTTATACAGCACTTGTAAGACCAATTTTGGAATATGCAAAAACAATATGGAATCCATATTATCAGGTTCACACCACAGCAATTGAGTCTGTGCATAAAACGTTTTTGATATTCTCTCTACGTGGTTTAGATTGGAGTTATGATGACTTGGCACCATATACTAATAGGCTAAAGCTTATTAGAATTCCAACTCTTCAGAGTAGGAGGACCATGCTGGTTTTTTAAACTTATATATACAAATTATATATTGCAATATTAGGGTCTAGGCTCCACTAGGTCATTGTTGAGACAAGTTGGCAAACAAATCAAATTAATTTATTTAACAAAGTATTAAAAAAAAAAGAATTATGTATATTTAAAGCATTTCTATATTTTGCCAAAAATATTCTTCGAGTCTTTGCTTAAAAGTCGAAATTATTAGAAAATTTTTCAAAAAGATAGATAAATTTTTATACTCAAAAATACCGATAAATTCTATTCTCTACTTGATGGTTTCTAGTCGACACCTTGCAAGTTCCTTATATTAAATACAATTTGGTTTCTGGGAAAACCATGAACAACCTTATAAACATAAATCAGCAGCTGCATTTTATATATTCCATAATATATAGGTAACACTTAACAACACTCTTATATAATGACAATGTGGGGGAATAACTGCGGGAGATTAAATACAATTTTCAACGATTTATTTAGAACAATTTTTAACGATTTACAAGATTTTAAGATGAGTCGGAACCAGAACTTGAAATATTTTGTTTTTCATCCAGTTTGTATTTAAGTTTTTATAAAATTTCTAATGCAGAAGATGTTTAAAAACGTACATGTTAAATTTTTTGGTGCCATGATATATTATTTTGAAGAATCATTCCATAATTCTCATTGGTTTCAACTTCTGCAATTACTTTTCCATCTATCAAGATGATATTTTTATTTTTATATTGATTATAATTTAGCTGTGGACTAAGCCGAAGGAGTTTAGTCTTGTTAGGTTTAATACTAACTTATTTAATCTGGCAAACTGTGAATTAAAGCTGCATCAGTTCAGCAAATGTTTTAAAAACCAAATGCTCCTTTTAAGGAAAAATCATTGGCATAAATAAAAATTATTCCAGTAAGTTCACGATTATTTATATCATTAAGATACATATTAAACAATGAAGGACCTAAAATAAAACACTTCCTTGAGGGACTCCATATTCACCATTAACCGCTGAGCTGAACATATTGCCTCTAACACTATAAAATTTTAGTTTTTGAACCATTAATTATAGTTCTTGAAACATAAAATCATAAAATATTACACCAACACTAGAGTAACCTCTATCTAAACCATTACATACACTGCCAATCATCTGATTATGTTGACATTATAAGCATTTTTTTATCAGCACCCTCAAAAACTATAGCTCAAAATACTAATATATTTATTTATTTATTATTTGGAAATTGGAAATATTAACCGGAATATTATGCCGTTATCTTAATACATGCAATCACTTCCATCACTTTTATTGAGCTGCAAATCTGTAATAAGATCAGAAACTTGATTATTGGTGGTGTAGCGTAAACCAAACTGTCTTCTAGTGTTTCTTAGGGTTCACAGTGAGTTCCAATGATCATTCGAATTATATTCTATTTGATGATTTAAATTTTCAACAGAATTTAAATAGTATTGGTTGAAAACTAATGCATTTTGGAATAAAATCTCCCTGATCGTTCCTTAAAAAAATTTTTGATTTAGATATTCTACCAAGAGTTTAATTTAAAAATAGACAACATTTCCTAGGTTTTGTCTGTATCTTGCATAAGTTATCATGATAATAATTCATCATACATTCCTTCATGGCAACTTTTATTACTTTCTTTTTATATTTTAAAAGAGCTTGTAAGTTCCCATTAAGCCAGTGTTGAACTAGAACGGCATTGTCATTATTTGTATTCAACCTTACTAACGGTGGTGTTGCCACGGAGTTTCTTTTATCCAATTTAAATTTCAATATATGTACCTTATCGCTTTCATAACTTTTTAAACACTTTCATTCCTATTTAAATGACCAGGTGTTTATTATAATATTTTCATTTACTCATTCCAATCGAAATGTACGGACTTCCTATTTCAGTGACCATATGTGTATTATAAATATATGTACGAGGGCGGATCAATAAGTCCGAACTTCCCTCGTAGTTATATGAAATTGCAACACGGCTCCCATCAAGTACCACCTGTTAATAGACTACTGTAAAATTTTGAGCAAGTTCCGTCATTTACTTTGCGTTTAACAGCTGTTAAAAACATACAACCTCGTGTTTTTTTTTTTTTTTTTTTTTTTTAATGGAAAAAATGAATTTAGAGTGCTCATTAAACATTATTTTTTGCAAAAAAAAACCCGTCAATCAAACCAAGGAAAAGCTTGATAAATACTGTGGGGACTCTGCATCATCAATTTCAATGGTAAAAAAGTTATTTACTGATTTTCGTTGTGGTCGCACAAATACAAATGACGCTGAACGTTCTGGATGGTCAATTGAGGTCAATACACCCGAAAATGTCGAAAAATCCACGATATGGTGTTGTCCGATCGAAGAGTAAAAGCGCGTGAGATTGTTGATGCCATAAGCATTTCATATGACAGCGTGGTTTCGATTTTAAATGATCAGTTGGGTTTAAGAAAGCTGTCTGCAAAATGGGTTCCGTGTTTGCTCTCAATTGACCATAAACATAATAGTGTGACAACTTCAAAGGATTGTTTGGAGTGGTTTAACCGCAACTCGAATGAATTTTTACGGCGATTTGTAACTGTGGATGAAACATAGATCCATTACAACACTCCGGAGACCAAGCAGCAGTCTAAACAATGGGTTTCTCCACGTGAATGAGCTCCGAAGAAGATCAAGGTAAGTTTGTCGGCCAATAAGGTGATGGCAACAGTTTTTTTGGAATGCCCGCGGAATAATCCACATCGATTACCTTCAAAAGGGAAAAACAATAAACGACGAATATTATGCCAACTTATTGGACCGATTTAACGAGGTTTTAAATAAAAACGACCCCATATGGGCACACGTGTGCAGTCTCAATAGCAAAATTCCATGAATTGGGCTACGAATTGGTACCTCATCCGCCATATTCTCCGGATTTAGCCCCCCAGTGACTAATTCCTATTTCCAAACCTAAAGAAATGGCTCGGTGGAAAGAGATTTAGCTCCAACGATGAAATTATTGATCAAACAAATGCCTATTTTATGTACCTCGAAAAATCCTATTTTTTGAAAGAGATACAAAATTTGGACAAACGTTGGACTAAATGTATTGAGCTAAAAGGAGATTATGTTGAAAAATAATTTTTTTTTGCAAAAAAAATTGTGTTTCATTCTAAAAGTCATGAATGATCCGCCCTCGTAATAAAAAAAAACTATAAAACGAAACGCAAGGAAGCGATTGAATTTTATATGAAAAATTAAAAATTTTCATACACATTTTATAGAATATCCTCATAATTTTAATTTTTGTAATTTAATATTTATTGAGACTTTTTTTGCAAATAGTAACAGAAACTAAAAAAATACATTAAATAAAGAAAATTTAAGACTATAATGGAATGTCTTAAAACTATTAAAGTGTAAGCTAGAGTAACAAACTTGAAAATAAGGGTATGATTTTGAATGAGAAGAGAAAACGCTTCATAGGCTAGCCATATCGATAGAGTAAATCTTTTAAACTAAAGTTATAAACTTAATACTAAAAAAAAAATATGAAAAATATTAAAGGCTAGAAAAATAATAATAATAACAAAAAATAAAAATAACTATTAATTAGAAGCTGACAGATCAATAATTTCATGGTTTTAACCAAGAGGAGACAGATATTGAGTATTATGCCAGTTGTAATTTTTCTGAGATTCTGCAACTTCTTTTAAAAGAAAATTAACATCCATGTATCTATAATATTAATAGGCATGGTGATTTCTTGTGACCGATGTAAGTTTGTCAGTTTTAATCCTATTTTGACCGTTATTTGGAAGGTATTTCTTTTTAGCTGTCCACCAGATTTACAGATTTTTAAATTTTTTTTTGCATTTGAAGTTGGTACTAACACATACATAAAATTATATAATGCTGTGTGTGTTTATTAAATTTGTTAATGTGTTTGAAAAAAGCCCTGTGTTGAATTGAAAATAATTTTGGACTTAAACCAATAACGTCAATAAAAAGTGTTCAATTGTGAATTGGCTAAAATTGATTAGCATACCTTTAGGGTCTTATAAAATTATTTATTAAATGAAAAAATAAAATTTCCTAGAATTTGCATTTCTGATACAAATAGCTTCACTTTTTGAGGCATTTATTTCAATACCCCAGAAATCGTAAAAATCTTTAACTTTAAATAGATGTCTTGATACAATTTGTAAAGCTTGATCAGGTGACACATGATGGCGTAGGGAAGAGAATCATCCACATAGAGAATACCAGTAGAGTTTGTTGTGGGGAAAATCATTAATAAAAATTTTATACAAATGTGGTGCCAGAGTTGAACCCTGCGGAACTCCACAAGAAATAACATTAAAATCAGAAAAATAATTATTTAAATGTATGCAAACTCATTTTGAAAATTATACCTGCGTGAAACGCTCTATCAAAGGCTTTCTCAACATCGAGCGAAACAACAACTGTTAAACGACGCTGTCGAAAATTACAAATTACATCGTTATGAAATTTTGAAAGAGCGTCTAAAGTTGAATGTCTCTTTTTAAATTCAAATTGTAAATTTGGAATATACGAGTTATTTAAACCGATATCTATTTTTTTTCACGAATAATTTTCCCTTAAATTGTTATGTAATTGGAGCCTTAAATTGTTAATATCGGAAGAATTTTTTTATTATTATTTATTATTATTATTATTATTTATTATTATTATTATTTATTATTATTATTATTTTTTATTATTATTATCTTATATATTAAAAGAATTTATGAATAAACTTTGCATTCAAAATTTTTTTTCAATATTTTTATTCTCTAAAACCTCTATAACTAGAGTTCTAATTAACGTAGGCTGTTGACATAGGTCTAAGAACACTCAGTGGATCAAGCTCCTTCTTTTGAGCTACTAACTGCTTAAATTCGTTGGGTTTGAGGAAAGTTATGCGTGGAGAATCAATTTTACTTTTACTGTAAGTTAACTTATCTTGGCATATTTTGGCATTACTGTACGTTAACTTCTCTTGGCAAATTCGTTGGGTTTGAGGAGAGTTATGCGTGGAGAATCAACTTTACTTTTACTGTACGTTAACTTCTCTTGGCATATTTTGGCATTACTGTACGTTAACTTCTCTTGGCAAATTTTGTTATTATATTATAAAAATTAATATAATATAATATAATGCTGCGGAGCAGCAGGGGTCCTCTAGTTTATTTTTATTATTATTTAAACTATTTTTATTATTTATCATTATTTAAACAATCATTAAAAATAACAACTAAAAACTCAAAGGCCTTCTCATAGGAAATTTTCTAATTAAAAATTGGAAATTCGATCGATTCCTGCTGACTTTTTATTATTCAAAGAAATTGAATGAACAACAACGTTACCTAATTTTATACAATTTTTATTATTCAATGCAGATATGTCATCAGTAAAATTATTTAATGTATCGTCAACCAAAGAGTCCAAAAAGTTTTCAATATCTGAGATGTCTCTATCAATCAAGGTTCAGAAAATACACACATGCGTTTCTAAATTTTCTACGGTGCCCAACACAACCATGACTGTGTTCGTTTTAATATTTCGTTATTTACACGAACATTTTTGTATCACGTACTTTTTGTTTCAATCACACATAAAGCACACATTTTTGAGTGTTGCTTTATTTGAAGTTCATGTTCTGGTACGTGTACTGAAAAAAAAAAAAAAACAGAACATGTACAATAAACAGGTTCGAGTTCAGTTATATTTTAAGTCGTGTTGTGGCTCGTGTAGTAAGAAAAAACAGAACATGTACAATAAACAGGTTCGAGTTCAGTTATATTTTAAACACGACTTCAGTTATATTTTAAACACGACTTAAAATATAACTGAACTCGAACCTGTTTATTGTACATGTTCTGTTTTTTCTTACTACACGAGCCACAACACGACTTAAAATATAACTGAACTCGAACCTGTTTATTGTACATGTTCTGTTTTTTTTTTTTTTGAGTACACGTACCTGAACATGAACTTCAAATAAAGCAACACTCAAAAATGTGTGCTTTATGTGTGATTGAAACAAAAAGTACGTGATACAAAAATGTTCGTGTAAAAAACGAAATATTAAAACGAACACAGTCATGGTTGTGTTGGGCACCGAAGAAAATTTAAAAACAAACATAATTGATATGAAAATAAAAATATGTGTGTGTTGGTCTAAGTTATGTTTGTTTACATATATGTACGAGTTTTTTATTCAGTGTGTGTTTTTTTCTGAACTCTGCTATCAATACAGGTACCACTGTAAATTTTTGAAAAATGTTCTTTTAAAATATTTAGTTTAATTGTCTCGTTTTCTAAAACTAATCCATTTACAGACGAAGCACCAATTGATTTAAGTGATTTAAATTTGCTATGAGCAAGAGGTCCTGGTTTGATCTTATTCAGTTTTTCCTTAAAGCTTTCCTAATAATTTTAATATTTTTATCAATTTCTTGACAACTTGTAAACAATATTTAAAAAAAAAAAAAACAAACACTCCTTACCTTTAATAATGTTAAGATTTTCTGTGATAAATCATAATCAAAATTTGAATACTTTGAACCGCTCATATCGTATATAAACACTAGACCAGCCTTTTGTGTTTCTGTATCCTGTAATGCACAGTCCAATTGATAGACAACTCCCTGTAACGTTGTGGTGTGTGTAACACTTAAGGGACTGTGTTTATTGGCGGTAAATAGAGCAATGGCAGCACCACTTGAATCACGAGCAGACTATAAAAAATAAAAAAAATAAATAACATTTACTTAAGCAAATAACATACAAACACACACACACACACACAAATTCATACCAATATTGTAAATTTGCCAGTCTGTAATTCTGAACGCAAAGGTTCTATATCAGGATCAATATTGTACAGACCCTCTTTGAGACGTATTTGTTCATGTTGTTCGTATAGCGAAACAGCACGTGGTATATCAAATTTACGTGCATAAAGGAACTTGACAGCTGTTGTCTGTGATATATTACGTCGAGCAGTACATGTCGAACCAATATTGTTGCAGAGATCAATAAATTGTTTAACAGCCTAAAAAGAAAAAAAAAAAACAATTGAAATAATTAATTATCGAAGCATTTGTATTTGGCAAAAATCCATGATTAACCTAGAGTTCATGATTAACCTAGAGTTCAATTAATTAATTATAGATGCTTTTCTTTATCATGTCATTATTTATTAATCATGTGTATGAATGACATGTCAGACATAAATGTTGATTTTATTTGTTATTTTTATGGTTTATGATACTCGGTATCATTTTCGCATTTATGTGGGGTTAATTTAATTTAAAAAAAGAAAAAAAAAAACAACAACAACAAAATTACATTTAAAGAGCTTGTTTGTTTTTCATTATTATTTTATTTATTTTTTGTCTCACAAAATATTGACTCATTACTTCGTCAATTTGTTGTATTGCAAGTGTATTTGTTTAGTCGCATAAAGACAATTAAACTAATTGATTTAAATGTAAACATGTCACTGCGTAAATACTTAATCATCTAAGGACTGCAATGAAATATAATATTAAATTGTTTTATCAATCTTCTGTAAATATCAATCTTCTGTATATATATATATATATATATATATATATATATATATATATATATATATACCACATAGTGGTATAGGGTATAAATATATTATATATCTGTATATATTAAATGAAATTGGTACCAATGTGTCCCGACAAACTGGAACCAACGTGGAACAGCAGACGGGACCCGTAGGGGAACGATATGAAGGGCCTAATGAGGAACAATATCGAGAGGAAAGATATGATAGAATAACCGAAAATATGGTAATTAAGGCAATACAAAGCTTTGCCCCCTTTAAGGCAGCAGGCCCAGATGAAATCTTTCCTGTCTATTACAAAAGAGCGGGGACTTGATTGGCAGTAGTCTGGCTGGCATATTCTCTGCTTGTCTAAAACTTGCGTACACCCCCAGAGCATGGCAGGAGGCCAAAGTGGTCTTCATACCAAAGCCGGGAAAGGAAAGCTACGCGAACCCTAGGCCTATCGACCGATAAGTCTTACATCCTTCCTACTGAAAACCATGGAGCGAATAGTCGATATCATGGTTAAATCTCAAATCCCAAATGAGCTGTTGAAGTTCAAACAACACGCTTATTTAAAGGGACGCTCAGTAGAAACTGCGCTTCATGAAGTAGTTCACCACATAGAAATATCTTTTGATCTAAAAATCTTCACTCTAGCCATATTCATTGATATAGAAGGAGCTTTTAAAAATGTATCAACAAATACGCTACTCCACTCCCTAGAACGATTCGACATCGACCGAGATATCAAAGCCTGGATCAGTCACATGCTAGAGAATAGATGGATAAGTTGCGAGGTTGGTGGCATTAAAATAAGAGACAAAGTTTGCTGTGGGACACCTCAAGGGGGAATTCTATCCCCCCCTTCTCTGGGTGACCACTATAAACAGTCTTCTAAGGATTCTAACCAATAAGGGTTTCCAACCTGTCTGCTACGCAGACGATGTAGCGATACTGTTAAGGGGGAAAGATCCTAGAAATTTATGTAGGAGGGCATCGGATGCACTCGAAATAGCATACGATTGGGCACAACCAAGGGGATTAAATGTGAACCCGGAAAAGACTGAAATAAGCCTCTTTACTAGGAAGACGCGAATAGTCGAATTCGATGAACCCAGGGCAAAACGATTAGAATCATGCAAACGGTGAAATACCTTGTGGTGATTCTCGACAAAAAGCTCACTTGGAAGGACCATATTGAGAGCAAAGTCGCGAAGGCTCACCGGATATGGGCCATTTGCAGAAGAGCTATAAGTTCAAAATGGGGTTTAAACCCGAGGATGACTCATTGGCTTTACACAAGCGTCGTTAGACCAATTCTAAGCTACGCATCCGTAGTCACATGGACATCAATGAACAGGAAATGCTATATTAAACCATTCCAAAAAATACAACGCCTCTGTTGCATAGGAATCAGCTTCGCAATACGGACTACATCTACGAGGGCTTTAGAGACGATTCTATATATACACCCGATCGAGATTAGAATTAAATATGAGGCAGCTCTGGCCATGTTACGACTAAGAGTAACAGGGGAATACATCACCGACCATATGACCAGACACCAAACAATATTGGACCAGATACCGGAATTCAACACAGTGGATTTTAGCTGTGATAGAATCGCGGAAGTGTCGACAAACACACCCTGCAGTATAAGGATACCTGACAGGGAAAGCTGGTAGAACGGAAATATTTTACAAAACCTTCCAGGTTCACACTACTACACAGACGGATCTAGTCTGCATGGTAGGACTGGCATAGGTTTCTATGATGAAGACCGTTCCAGTGGCATATACCTACGCATTCCGGACCAAAAAGTCTTTCAGGCCGAAGTGGTCGCGACAATGGAATGCATAAGATCTATTGACGTACGGGCAATCCCAAGCCCCGGAGACGTGAAAATATTTTCGGACAGTCTAGCGGCTATCAGGGCGGTATCCTCGGACAAAACTAGATCAAGGACTGTTCTCAGATGTAAGGAAGAAATTGCAAATTTCACTACAAGAGGCAGACTTGAAATCATTTGGATCCCAGGACACAGTGGTATAATGGGAAACGAGATTGCAGATGAACTGGCCAGGAAGGGTTCTTTCCTGGAGGGTGTCAATTTGGAAAACCCAATACCTTTCCAGGCTCTCAAATTGAAACTATCGGAGTGGGCAACTAATTCACATACTTCAATTTGGGAGGAAACTGACGTGGGTAAGGCTACGAATATACTATGGGGCTCTCCAAACACTTCGAAGACTAAGGAAATCCTTAGTCTAAATAGAAAGGAACTGAGTAGGATTATTGGCATCCTCACTGGACACTCTGAACTGAGGGCTCATCTATACCGCATAGGACGGGCAGAATCGGCCACATGCAGAGCTTGTGGAGAGGATGACGAGACCCTAGAACACTACCTTTGTTACTGTCCTGCATTTGCCAGAACAAGGGTCAGATATTTATCCAACGACATCATACCAGGCCTAGCGGCTCTTAGGGGGATACGCTGGAAAGCACTCAGGAGATTTGCTATCGAGACCGAACTCCTAAGTTAAATAAGGAGTAGATTAACGGATGAGCACGAGGATGTAGAGCGCACAACAAGCCGACTTTCTGGCTTAAGTGTATATCCGGGTAAAACGGGTATGAGCTATGTGTATACATGGCTCCTCTTTTTCAACCTAATCTAACCTAACCTAAATAAAATAAAATAAAATGTTTTAATTGTACAATAAAAACTTGGTGGGAAGAATTGATTAGCGAAGCACGACAGGGCATACCAGTATTACATGGAGTGAAAACTCCGTTGTCTAACACTGAAAAACCAGTTTTTTTTAATTTGAAGTTTTATTCTTCAACGTAATCTCCGTTAAGTGAAATGCACTTCTTCCAACGATCCCTTAACATCTGGATACACTTGAAAAAATGCGATTTGTCAAACTCTTAAAAATAGGCTTCCGTCTGATATGACTTCTTCGTCTTTTCAATTTTGGGAACAAATAATAATCGCTGGGGGCCAGATCTGAAGAATACTTAAATTTTTCTAAAGCAAGAGCAGATAAATCCGCCGCACTATGGGAAGAATAGCATCTGTTCCGTTCAAATTACTCTACACCTCACATAGTTCAATTTTCAGCTGAGAATCTTCCATGCGATAAATACTAAAAAACTGTCTGCGTGAAACTGCGGGGAAAATGTTTACAATTTTAATTTTTCCCAAAAACGGCCATAATGTTCAAAAACTTTTCGTGGAGAAGCGATGTGTTACTGGAAAATTATGCACTTTTGGAAGAAAATTTATGCATAAAAAGTGTTCAGAATCATTCATGGAATACATCACAAATTTTTCAGAATTTTTGGACACATTTTTTTACATTAAAAAAAAAATTTTTAAATGTATGCAGCAATTCTGAAAAACATGAAAAATTAAAAAATTTTCTCCGCAGTTTCACGCAGGCAATTTTTTATTATTTATCGCAGCGAAGATTCTCAGCTGAAATTTTTTGAAAATAAACCATTCTTGCGCTCTGTGACCCTACATTTGCGCTAAAAAAATATATATTTTTTTTTTTTTTGTAAAAACCAATTTTTTGAGACAAATTCGAGAAAAATGTAGGCCAAAATCAAAAATCCCAAAAGAGGGATCGATGGGCAACTTCAAGGCGAACATTTTATAGAAAACCCATGCTCAAACAGTTGAACTTTGTGAGGTGTAGAGTAATTTGAACGGAACAGTTGCTATTTGTCCGACTGTGGTCCGGTGCATCGTCATGATGGTACAAAATTGTTTTCTTATTTAAGTGGGGTCGTTATTTCTTACTTTCTTCATTCAATCTGCCTAATAACTTAACATAGTACTTGGCAGTTTTTGTTTTTCCTTAGTAATTAATATATATTATATCAAAAAATACTGGCCGTTCACCTTTCCAGCTGATTGTTGAGTCTTTGAGTCTTTTAAATTTTTTTAACATTGAATAGCAATATTCAGAAACAAGTTTTTCTCCATACCAGCGACTGAATTTATAAGAGCGATTGAAGAGTTTGTTGTATACTTAAACCACTCAAATATTGTTTTTAACATCACGTACATATATCACCGATATCCTGCATCATACTAGAAACTTCACTAAACAGAAAGCGTATAAAAAGAAAACGAAAAACCTTGTGCATGCATTTATTCCGAAATTTTGTTTTTATTAAAAGTTAAATAACTCAGTCAATTTTTAATGGATTTTTTATATTCATACAGTATATGGTTCCTAAATAAAAAAAATGTGTAAAAACATCTTCAAAGTTGAAAAATTGGGCATTTTTTATACCCTCCACACGTCAGTGGCAGAGGGTATATATAGGTTTGTCATTCCGTTTGTAACGCATCGAAAAACTAATTTCCGACCCCATAAAGTATATATATTCTTGATCCTTATCACAACTCGAGTCGATATAGCGATGTCCGTCTGTCCGTCTGTCTGTTGAAATCACCCTCATTCACAAAAAAGCACTCTTACTGGATAAGGCTATTATAATATTATTTGTCATAATTCCCAGCAGGTTGGTATTGAAAATTGGCTAAATCGGGCATCATCGTGATTAGATACGAGCAAAAATATGTAGATACCTCTAAAAAAAACATAAAACCCAGTGTGTTTGTAAAATGTAAAATGTAAAATGTAAAATGTAAAATGTAAAATGTAAAATGTAAAATGTAAAATGTAAAGTGAAAATGTAAAATGTAAAATGAAAAATGGAAAATGAAAAAAGAAAATTGAAAAATAAAAAATTAAAAATGGAAAATAGAAAATGAAAAATGGAGAATGGAAAATGAAAAATAGAAAATGAAAAATGGAGAATGGAAAATGGAAAATGAAAAATGGAAAATGAAAATTGAAAAATTAAAAATGGAAAATGAAAAATGGAAAATGAAATATGAAAAATGGAAAATGAAAAATGGAAAATGAAAATTAAAACATGGAAAATGGAATATGAGAATTGAAAAATGGAAAATGGAAAATTGAAAAATGAAGAATGGAAAATGAAAATTGAAAAATGAAAAATGAAAATTGAAAAATTAAAAATGGAAAATGAAAAATGGAAAAGGAAAAATAAACAAGTAAGAAAATTATAGTCGGTGTAGACCGACTATATGATACCCTATACCATGCGTTTAGAGACCCTATCTCTCAGACCCAACTAACTGGATATAGAAAATAAGCATAAACCAAATTTGAGTGGGATTTTTCTTAATTTTTTTGGCTGCAGATATGAAAAATTTCATATCCGATGATATATCTATATGGGGACTAGGCCCAAAAATGGACCGATCCTGACCATGTTTGGTAAGGTCTCTTGTATTTTGCAAAAATATATACAAACAAAATTTGAGAAGAATCAGTGCAATATTTTTCTTTTTTGATAGATTTAATGAAGATCGGAAAGCAGCTCTATATGGGGACTATGACTAAGAGTTGTCCAATAGGGATTATTTTTGGACTACTGATTAATGGATGTAATATATACATACAAACCCAATTTGACGAAGATTTGTGTGATAATTTGGATCTTATGGCAATATATGTTGATTTCATAGGGGTCATTTGTATGGGGGCTAGGTCTGACCGATTCTCACCAATTTCAATAGCGTTCATCCCATGGCCGATAGAAGAGCAAATACCAAATTTCATCAAAATATATTCATAATTGCGACCTGCAGTTTGATTACAAACTTTACATGGACACACAGACGGACGGACGGACGGACGGACGGACATCGTTAAATCGAATCAGATAGTGATTCTGATGCGATCGGTATAATTAAAGATGGGTGTAGGTCAAATATTTTTGGTTGTTACAAACAGCAGCACAAAGTCATTATACCCAAACCACATAGTGGTATAGGGTATAAAAATTAAAAATGGAAAATGAAAACTGATTAATGAAAAATGAAAATTGAAAAATGGAAAATGAAAAATGAGAAATGAAAATTGAAAAATTAAAAATGGAAATTGGAAAATGAAAAATGGAACATGAAAATTGAAAAATGAAAAATTAAAAATGGAAAACGCAAAATGGAAAATGAAAATTGAAAAATGGAAAATGAAAATTGAAAAATTAAAAATTGCAAATGAAAAATGGAAAATGAAAATTGAAAAATGGAAAATGCAAAGTGGAAAATTGAAAATGAAAATTGAAAAATGGAAAATGGAAAATGAAAATTGAATATTGAAAATGGAAAATGAAAAATTTTAAATGGAAATTGGAAAATGAAAATTGAAAAATGAATAATGAAAAATGGAAAATGGAAAACACAAAAATTAAAAATTAAATATTAAAAATTAATAATTAAAAATTGAAAATTGAAAATTAAAAATCAAAAATTAAAAAATTAAAGACTCAGGTGGAGGGTATCAAAAAATTCGGCACAGCCGAATTTAACACTCTTACTTGTTTTAAATGAGTTTGTTGGATGAATACGCACAGATGTCTCAATATTACTCAAATATCATGTTCATGTCTTAGAAAGTCCTCAATTTTTTTTTTAAATCTGCTAAGGAAAATCGATTGATATTCAACAGAGTTATTGGCTTAAAGGTGCAAAAGACCGAAGCCCCGGTTTTTACCCGTAACTCAAGATTTTGGAGGTGTTTCGCAATTTTCAAAGATAAATAAAGTATCGCACCCCAGGCAGGTACTTTTTTCTGTCATATAGTGTTATGTTATTAATTTTAAACATTGTAAAAAATTTAGCAATTATAGGTGCCTATTATGAGCAACTTTCGATTTTCGATTGTGGTCGAATTAAATGATCGAACGAATTTTCATTTGGTATTATGGCGCACATTCGATAAAATAGCGCTATTGTGAATTTCACTCATTTGGATTATTCACAATAGTACATATTTATCAGGCGGCACTATAAATAAACATTGTTTGTTTACTAAGTTATTAAAGAAAAAAAAAAAATATTATTCATTAACATGGAATTAACATGGAATTATGGTCGTCTGATGAAGATGAATGCTTCGTCATTAGAGATGCTTCTAACATTTTGAAAATGGATTCCACTATGTAAGTATGCAGGGTTTTAACGAGGGTAACATTTGTTTACAGATTTATAGCAAATTTTCGACTGCAAGTCGGCTGCGGCAATGCACACAAGGCAGATCAATCTCATGAAATGAAAATAATTTACAACTTATATTTTCAATAAGTTTAACAAACTGCCATCGAGCATCGAAAGCAAAATTGTGTTCGATTGAAAATTCGTTGTACAACGAAATTTTCGACCGTGCTTCCAGCTCATAATATGAATTTGACATTCGATAGTCGATGTCCGATAGCCAGCGAAAATTGAAGATCGAATGGAACTCATAAGGGCCATAATATGAAATCTAGCTTTTTTCTCTCGGTTATAATATTATGTTTAGAAGGTTCGGCACAGCTGAATTTAACGCTTTTTATTTCCATTTATTGCATTTTAATTATTAATATTCACAATAATTTAATATCTTATAGTAAAGAGATCAATTTATCATAATTTTTCAACTTGAACTTTAAAAATTTATATTAGTAATATATTAACAAAGATATAATTTAAAAGCTAGGGAAAACTCAATGATTGAGAGGAAAAAATGTTAAATGTTATTTTAGATATTTCATTCTGTCTTTCAGTTAGTTGTTTTTCATTTATATTTTAGATTTTCATTCTTTTTTATTATTGTTTTATTTTAGAGTTTTATAAATGGTTGTAATAACTAGATTCGTTTATAAAATTATATAATTTTATTAAAGGTAGAACTAATTCAAAGAAAAAGGGCACTAACATTAAGTCACTTTTCTATGTTTTTTTATATTTATAGTTTTTATATTTTTAATTTTCGATTTTCAATTTTTACTTTAGTTTTAGTTTTTCAAAATTTTTAGTTTTTAGGTTTACAATTTTTAATTTAAGTTTTTAGTTTTTTAATTTTAGTTTTTAATTTTCAGTTTTTTAATTTTAGTTTTAGTTTTTAAATTTTTAGTTTCTAGTTTTTTTTAATTTTTGATTTTTCAATTTTAAATTTTTAGTTTTTAGATTTTTAATTTTTGATTTTTCAATTTTAAATTTTTGGCTTTTATATTTGCTTTTCAATTTTTATTTAAAGTTTTTAGTTTTTTAAGATCTAATTAAAGCTTTTTAGTTTTTTAATTTTTTATTTAATTTTTAGTTTTTTATTTTTAGTTCAATTTATGAAACCTTTTTTAAATACTTTTATACTTTGAGTTAATTTTGATTTAATATACAAAATTAGGAACGTGAAATAAAGATTCTTTCAAACTGCATGAGAAACTGAATTTAGGTTTCTGAACATGAATAATAATAATAGTTAGTGGGCGATTCAAACAGTAGGTTTGTGACTTTGCTAAATATAGTGTTGCCAGCCCTAAAAACCAGTGTTGCCACCCTAAAAGAAATCAATGCAGCCAGTTGTACCAGAAAAGTGGTCTAGAAGGTACATAAATTTACTACTCATTCCAAATTCGAATTCTATATTGGTAAATTTTATCTGTTATCGCATTATTCAAATATGACATCTATGCTCTATATAGAGGAGCCCTTTGCCTAATCCATTTTCTTCTTGCACAGTTCCTTAATTTAATTAGATGTAATATGTATTGGTAACCTCTTAACAAAAATATTTGGCCTTATTTTCTTTGGTAGACTAGCAACACTTATTATTTATTTATTTATTTTTTTTAACAGCTATTTATTGCCAATCCATCCATATCTGGCTGTAAATGCATTCTTTCAAATATCTTTTTTATTTTATAATTTATGCACCAAGTCATTTACAACAAATCATTTTGTTTACACTTGAACAGTTTTTCGCATGAAATCGAAATAAAAATAATGTAATATTTTTTTTGTGAATATGAAATGGTGGTATGACCCATTATTTCAAGACCTAATTTTATTTTTATAGTTTTGTACTGATTCTAAACTATTAGATCCGGGTAAAACCGGTTGAAATAACTTTCAATAACTAAAAAAAAAATTGTTTGAAGCTATTACAAAAATTATATGTACATATGTATAGGTACATATTTTTACTCAGAAACATTAGCAATTATACTCTTCAAATAATTGTATTCTTGGAAAACATTGTGACGAGTAAAAGTCACGCCGTTCGTTTTTACATACACAATCATTTTATTTATTATATTCTATCACCTATAACTTTAGAAAATGAATATCCATTATTTTATTTATTTAAGCTGAATTATATATGTTTTTATAACTAAAAGTCTAGTTAACATCTATTTACAATATTAGTTAAGATTTAATGCTACTATGTCTGCTATGTATTAAAACCATTTATTTCATAATGTTAAATAACAATGGTAAAGCTCAATCACTGTTAACAACATACCATACAGTTGTTGTGGTGAGAAAATAAATCACCACCACTGTATTGAGCTTTACCATAGTTATACACAGCTTACATGGTCAAGCGACAGTATAAAAGACAGCGCACTAACGAAGAAAAGTTAGTTCGCCAGTGGACAGCCACACGGTAAGATCATATTAAACTGAAAGGTTGGGTCTCCGCTATCAGTTTAATAGAACTTATTAGTTGTCACGGTATAATCACCCAAGATTGAAAGTTTGTTATACAGCATCAATCCAGTGAATTATACCCAGGGCAATTGACTTGGACAACTAGTGACTCAACAACATAGTCCGGATCAATTGAAAGGTACGGGTCTCCACCATTGATTGAACCAGACTTGTTGTTTCGTAACCGGGACCATCACTGTCGGGTGGGGAGTTCCTACGTCCTCAACCAGGTGATCATTACCTGTTTGCGAGAGTCTGACTACACGAACCATCCCCGAAATTGAAAGAGTGTTCTACGCCATCAATTAGACGGGAGAGGTCAGTGGCCCTACGCAACCCAGCACTGTCAACGAGACGAACCTTGACCACCACTGGTAAACACCCATAGTGTAATTTGTGCGTGAATAAAGTTTATAACGTTTTACAAAAAGTGGTGCGTGATTTATTTTTTCCGTCGGTAAAAACAAATAAAATTTGTAACGAACCCTGGGCACGCTGAGGTTGCCCCAGCTAAAGCGAAAACGCGTCGTTACAGTGGCGCCCGAGCAGGGACAGTCGTAAAACTGTCCACGACGGATTAAAATATAAGTGTCACGGAAAATATATATAGTTAAAATATATAATGTCGTCATATCCGAATCGCCATGAGAATACGTTGCAAGCGATCTTCGGAAATTAAACTTTAAATATTACGAAAAGTGTAAAGTAAATTAAATTTTTAAACTTTTTTTTTATAAAATGAAAAACTGTGAACAGTTTAAAATAGAAAAATAAAACAAAGAAAAAAATGAAAGCCCGAATAACTAATAAGTGCTATTCAAAGTGAACTATTAACTAATGTACAGATTAACAACACGCGATCGCGACTTATCAATGCGATAAAACAAAAAACAACATAAAAGAAAAAAAAATCAAATAAAAAAAAAAAAAGAGAAATAATAAAAATTTTTCTTTTCCTCCTGCATTAAAAGACTGGAGGTGAACTACAACCTCTGTAGATTTTTATTTTATTTATCGTCTCTCCCTACGGTTGATGAACCTGACTTCCGACTGTATAACGCCAACGCAGGTGATTTATTATACAACCAGAACGCGGTCGAAGTGAAAGCCTATTATTAGGTACAAGAAAGTGGTAAGCGAGTGGTCAAAACAAGTAAGTATCATAAATTTGAAACAATAATAGACAACGTCATCATGCTCAGAACTACGTGGGCATATTCACTGAAACGTGAAGAACTGCTCACCTACGCAACAGAATTCAACTTGGAACTCACCGGTAACGTGGAGGAACTCCGCAAACGGCTAGCCAAATTTATTTCTAATGAGCACGATGAGGCCCGACGACAACGTCTACTAGAGCTACAGATGAGGTATGAGCAACCTGCCAAGCCAGCATATCTCCCAGTGCTAACGACAACTAGGCCTAACCCTGACGTTTTAACCACACCAGACGAAAGCGAATCCCGTCAGTGCCCATCACCCGTCAAAAATGAGATGACCCAGAATACACCCAACATCATCACCGCTATACCGTCTACATCAAGCATAGCCGTAATCGACCAGGTCCGTAAGTGGGGTGTAAAATTTAACGGTGAACAAGACCCGTTAGACTTTGTTGAACGAATTGAAGAACTGGCCGACACGTATGGTGTCCCCCTGGATCGTGTGCCAAAAACTATGCCAGAACTTCTGAGAGAGAAGGCCATTATTTGGTATAGAAACAATAACCAACATTGGCAGACGTGGCCAGGGTTTAAGGAAGACTTTCTAGAATTTTTCTTACCACCAAGGTATTTCGAGAAGTTGGAGGATGAGATACGGAAACGCATTCAACGGCCACGTGAGACCTTTAAAGACTACGTTCTCGCGTTACAGAATTTGATGCGCCACGCCAATCTTGCTGAAAATGAAAAACTAACCCGCATTTACAGAAATGCACACCCGGACTATCAGTGGTATATCCGGCGGAAAGATTTCAATACCTTAAAGGAACTGATATCATTAGCTCACGATCTGGAGAGTAACACCCCAGTAGAACCTTCACGAACAACCAAAGGTACACCAACCAATACTTCGGGCAGAGGACCCCACAACCGAGAAATGCTTCGCTGTGTAGACTGCAAAAGCACCAACAAAGTGACAGGCTCACGTAAAACCAGGTCGGAAAACGAAAGCGGAGGTCGCCACGACTGAGGGCGGACGACTTACCGATAAAAAGACCCTCAACAAACCCAACCCAATTAACCTGCGAGGAATCACGTATCACGGCGACTATTCTAATTGAAAATCGCTTGGTCATCACCACTCTCGACACGGGGGCGTCTCGCAGTTTTATCAATAGTAAGTTTGTAGGAACTTTAGGCAAGCGACCTACCATCCTCACCGAGGGTATGAACATTACACTAGCCGACGGCTCAAAGAAACTGATCCAAGCCGCTGTAAACTGCAATGTTACACTCGGAAACCAAACCCACACCTGCACATTCCTGATCATGCCTGACTTCAACGAAGACATTATTTTGGGATTGGATTTTTTAAGGCAATTCCAAACTACACTGCATTGTGCCGGATTATCTGTCAAATGTACGACCAAAACTAATCCAGCCATACCATGCAGTCTAATAAATGCAACCCAACTTCAAGTACGACAAAAATAAAATGTGATCAATCTAATGAGTCCACCACTGAAGGAAGACCCTATAACATCGCGTCACACGTCAGTGGAGATGGTATAAAAACCGATCCCGATAAAGTAGCCGCCATCACCACCATGAGTGTCCCAACCAACGTCAAAGAGGTACGAAGTTTCCTCGGGATCGCTTCATGGTATAGACGATTTGTACCAGAGTTCGCACAAATATCACAACCCCTGACCGCCCTACTTAAAAAGGGGAAACATTGGAAATGGGGAGTTGAACAACAACAAGCATTCGAGCTATTAAAATCAAAACTAACTGAAGCACCGGTCCTGGCTTGTCCTGATTTTTCTAAAACATTTACCCTACAAACAGATGCAAGTGATCATGGTTTGGGGGCAGTACTAACCCAGGAACTGGAGGGTGCCGAAAGGGTCATAGCTTACGCCAGTAGACACCTCAACCCGGCAGAACGAAATTAATCTACCACGGAGAAGGAGTGCTTGGCCATAATATGGGGAGTACGTAAAATGAGACCCTACCTCGAGGGGTACAAATTTACTGTTTTGACTGATCATTTGTCATTAAAGTGGCTCAATGCGATCGAGAACCCCACAGGGAGGCTCGCACGATGGGCATTAGAGCTCCAACAGTATAATTATACAGTACAATATCGCCAAGGACGACACAATGTAGTCGCTGACGCCTTATCACGACAACCGATGGACGTGTTATATTCGGCAAATGTCGCATCCACACCAAGTACTTGTGCCTGGCTTACGAAACGAATGCAAGAGGTTCGAGATCAACCCAGTAAATATGCCGACTACGCCATCGTCGGACAACAATTGTACCGACATTTCCCACGTCACCTGAATGACGAAGATGGAACCACATGGAAATTATGTGTAGCCAGCGAGCTGAGACCACGAGTGTTACGAGAGAATCATGATGACGTTACGGCCGGCCACCTCGGTATAAGAAAAACGATGAACCGAATCGCGAGTCGATACTACTGGCCGGGTATGTTTCGTCAAATTGCCCAATATATCCACCAATGTCAATCTTGTCAGCGACACAAGGTCTCCCAACAACGGTCAGCTGGCGAAATGCTCAGCCGAGTTCCGGAAGAACCTTGGGCCACAGTATGCGCAGATTTTGTAGGACCACTCCCTCGAACCAAACATGGGAACACGATGTTACTGGTTCTATTTGACCGCTTCTCTAAATGGAGTGAGTTGATACCCATGCGCAAAGCCACGGCAGTTAGTTTAACCAGGGGTTTTCGTGAGCGCATAGTTGGTCGATATGGCGTCCCAAAGACACTCATAACCGACAACGGTGTCCAGTTTACATCTCGTATGTTCCAGCGTTATCTCCAGGAGATTGGCACCCAACAACAATTTACAGCACCCTATACCCCAAAAGAAAATCCGACGGAACGAGCAAATCGCACAATTAAAACCATTATTGCGCAGTTTTCGAGCCACAGTCATAATACCTGGGACGAGTTCCTACCCGAGATTATGCTGGCCATAAATACTAGCGTCGCCGAGTCTACGGGATATTCTCCAGCATACCTTACCCAAGGCCGAGAACCCCGTTTACCCAAGGCACTATATGATGAAGTTACAATCGGAACCGGAGCACACAATCCTAGCCCAACCGAGCGGGCTAAAGAACTTCAAGAAATCTTTAAAATCGTAAAGACAAACCTCATTAAGGCGAGCCAAGAGCAAAAACGCCATTATAATCTCAGACGACGAGTCTGGAAACCAAATGTGGGCGATCAGGTGTTGGTCCGACAACACCCACTCTCAAAATCCCACGATAAATTCACAGCAAAACTTGCACCCAAATTTGATGGGCCTTATGCCGTTATCGATTTCGTGTCACCCGTGATAGTTAGGCTGCAGGGTACCGACAAACGAAACACACGGACTGCTCATGTAGGAGATCTAAAAATTTACCACACTCAGTCAGGGACAACATAATATTTATCATTTCCCTTACTAATTATGTTGGTATCTTCTGCTCTTTTCCTTTATTCTTAGTTCATTCCACATCAACCACACCGTAAACAATATGGCGGACAAATTTGAGCAAGCAAGAAAACGGTTCCGAGCAAATCTTGAACGCGAACAAGCCAAGAGACGCAAGACCATATATGTGGAACCTGACCAGATGCCCAGCACCAGTCGGGGCCGACAAACAGGTCATCGGCCCAAACGATCAGCCACACCAGGTCCACCACCAGTTTTCAACCCCAATACTACGAGTTGCTATCGTATGTCCGCTCAAACAACCACCTCACGCGAAGATGATCGAGATGGTACTAGCGGCAACGCCAATACTCCGCAGTATTTCCCCAGGAATTCGTCCGCTAGAAAACGACCAAAAACATCGGACCACCGTCCACCAACACCACTGCTATTCTCGCCAACAACTTCCTCAACAACCAAATGCCATGATGACACCAAACCCGATGGTACTGAAGAGGTCGATGACCCCGATCCAATTGAGATCGAATTGAGTCGCTCACTCCTTGGGTTTTACGACCGCACCGTCGATCATCGGCTGAGTACACCACCATCACCTTTACCGCCTCGGTCACCACCATCATTGGATAGTGACAACGAAGGGTATCACCCACCAACACCGCCAACCAGAAAGGGGTTTTGTGATATGAACCAACAGATCCGATCCTATCCACACCTCGGCTATTACTGTTACGAAAAAACCATGACAGTACGAGTGATTGTACCCCTGGCCAAACAAATGCCAGAAATAGGGGCGCTGACGTACGGAGGTATACGGTCTACCAACCCACAACCAACCGATAGTGCGAGTACACGTACCAATGACGACGACAATTTACCATCACAGTCGATCGCAACCGGTGACGTAGTACACCACGGCACTCTACCATCCACATTGCCCACCGAGAGGATGCTGCAGAGCCAAGATGCATGCGTGACGCCCACTCGACCATCATCAATAGAGTCGGTCGATGATACCACACCATCATCGACGTCAGATACTCTCATCATTGGGGTCACTCCGTTGAGGACCTCCCTCACTTCCAAATCATGGGAGTCCCCACTTTCCAGCACCAATTGGGTTCCGTCATGTTCGGGGACCACTACTCCAGGTCATAATAGACCAGAAACTATCCACCATGACATGACACCTACTTCTACAACCCAGTCATCACCGCCATCGCCCTCATCATCCACATCATCTACACCATCATCACCATCATCTACACCTTCATCGACACCATCATCACCATCATCATCCAAAGCCTCATCGGTAACAACAATCTCATCACATTCCAGATGCCCCGTGATGATCGGGACAGCCGTACCGATGGTCGCTACAGAAGCCAACACTGACGTAGTCAGCAGTACCACCACCACCGACGGCGACCCAGCCAGCATGGTCATAGCGAACCCAGTCAACCAACATGATCACCCAGCCGGGATGCCAGCAGACGTAACCCAGATGGTCGAAGAAGCCATTAGACAAAGGCCGTTCCAAAAACAACGGTTCCGAAAGATGGTAGCGGGCATACCTTATCGGATCCACATAGCGCGCAATGGTAACTACCGCATCCGAACAATATTTGACGAGGAAGAGGGGCCGTGTGACGAGTAAAAGTCACGCCGTTCGTTTTTACATACACAATCATTTTATTTATTATATTCTATCACCTATAACTTTAGAAAATGAATATCCATTATTTTATTTATTTAAGCTGAATTATATATGTTTTTATAACTAAAAGTCTAGTTAACATCTATTTACAATATTAGTTAAGATTTAATGCTACTATGTCTGCTATGTATTAAAACCATTTATTTCATAATGTTAAATAACAATGGTAAAGCTCAATCACTGTTAACAACATACCATACAGTTGTTGTGGTGAGAAAATAAATCACCACCACTGTATTGAGCTTTACCATAGTTATACACAGCTTACATGGTCAAGCGACAGTATAAAAGACAGCGCACTAACGAAGAAAAGTTAGTTCGCCAGTGGACAGCCACACGGTAAGATCATATTAAACTGAAAGGTTGGGTCTCCGCTATCAGTTTAATAGAACTTATTAGTTGTCACGGTATAATCACCCAAGATTGAAAGTTTGTTATACAGCATCAATCCAGTGAATTATACCCAGGGCAATTGACTTGGACAACTAGTGACTCAACAACATAGTCCGGATCAATTGAAAGGTACGGGTCTCCACCATTGATTGAACCAGACTTGTTGTTTCGTAACCGGGACCATCACTGTCGGGTGGGGAGTTCCTACGTCCTCAACCAGGTGATCATTACCTGTTTGCGAGAGTCTGACTACACGAACCATCCCCGAAATTGAAAGAGTGTTCTACGCCATCAATTAGACGGGAGAGGTCAGTGGCCCTACGCAACCCAGCACTGTCAACGAGACGAACCTTGACCACCACTGGTAAACACCCATAGTGTAATTTGTGCGTGAATAAAGTTTATAACGTTTTACAAAAAGTGGTGCGTGATTTATTTTTTCCGTCGGTAAAAACAAATAAAATTTGTAACGAACCCTGGGCACGCTGAGGTTGCCCCAGCTAAAGCGAAAACGCGTCGTTACAACATTATTTTGTAATTATTTATTTAAATACTTTTTTAATGTATCATTAACATTTATTGCTTGTTGCCATAAATTTACCTACATTTTTCAAACAATACAAATGATTGGAATTAAAGAAAAATCGCACACTTTACTAGTGGGAAAATAAAAATAATAATCGGTGACGGCATGCAATGTGATGTCTTACATATTATACGAGTGCGGTCCCAGAACAACACGGCCTGGCGTATAGATAGCGACAGCTGTTTGAAAAAAATTACTTTGGTAAAAAGTGGCAACCTTATCAAACATGTTTTTTTTTTTTGAGCCATCAATAATAAACAATCTCAGTGAATTTGAAAACATGGAAATAATTGGTTACTGTTATGTAATTCGATACTTTAATTTGAAAGGTCTAGGGGGAGTCGACTCCTTCATTTACCACTAAAAAAATAGTGGGTGGCAGAGTTTAAACAAGGCCGTACGAGCTGCCAAGACATACACCGTAGGGGCCATGCCAGAAACGGGGGAAAAAAACCCCTAAAACAGTATTGGATGATCGTTGGCTGAAGGTGCTTGAGCTAGCTGAAATGATAGGCATTTCTAAAAGAGCTATACTTCGCAATTTTTCTCAAGTTTGGAGATGGGAAAGCTGTACGCTAAATGGGTGCCGCGTTTGCTCACAATTGAACAAAAACAGCGTCGTGAAGACGTTTCAATGGAGTGTTTGGCAACATAATTAACCACAATAAAGCCGAGTTTTTGAGTTGATTCGTAACCATGAATGAGAAAAAGGAAGAGTCAAAACAGTGGACTAAAATGAGAGAATCGTATCCTAAGGCGAAGACCCTTCCATCTGCAGGCAAGGTTTTGATGGCTGTTTTTTGGGATGCGCATGTGATAAATTTTATTGATACGTTGAGTATTCTGCTCACTTACTGAAAAGTTTAAGTGATGAAATTATGGAAGAAAAGGCCGCATTTGGGGAAAAATAAAGTGTTGTTTCATCAAGACAATGCGGCAGTTCATAAATCCACTGGTACATTGGCCAAAATCCATGAATTACAGTACGAATTGTTTCATCACACACCTTATTGGCTCGGTGGTAAAATTTTTGCTCAACAATGAAGAGGTGGAGTCTGCGGTTGACGGCTTTTTTAAGGAACTAGACAGTTCTTATCAAAGGTATCAAAGCTATTGAATATTTCTATGAAAAGGCATCAAGAAATAAAGAAAATTTCTCACAATTTTTTTGTCTTTTCTTTGTCAGGTCGGGTTGTTATGGGTCCGCCCTCGTACCTTAAAAGTAAGAGTTATTATATATAAAAAATAAGAAAAATGTTTCGAATGGTATTTTGCCAAGATAATTGTCTCTCATTTGTCACTGATGGCGGAAACGTAGGACGAGTATAAGTATTTGTATATTGTATATTTTATTGAAAAAATTATTTTTTGTAAAGTTTGAGGTCTTTTTAAAAGGAACAAGATTACGAAATGAAAAACAATAAACACAGTTTTACTCTATTTGGTCTCTAGTTTTAGACGTATCTGTCTAGACCAGCCATGGTCAAACTACGGCCCGTGGGCCGTGTACGGCTCCCCAACATATTTTGTATGGCCCGCTGTGTATAATAAAAAAACCTAGTTTATATGGGCCGCTTAGTTAATAAAACTTCGAAATATGATTTTTTTCTAAAACTTCAAGTTTAATTTATAGAAAAAACATTAAAACTCCCTAATGTTAGCAATAGAATCCTTAAGAGGTGTTTTTTGAATTGCATCAATATTGAACTTGAAACTTGGGGAACATATATAAAATAAAAACTTGGAACTAAAAGAAAAAAAAATTGGAAATAAACGAAATTCTAATTTCGGAACTTGCAAGTTGGAATGGAATTAGACATAGAGAATATTAAAACTTGAAACTTGGAACAAAAAGAGTTTAAAAATTAGGAACTAAAAGAAAATAACTAAAAATTCACTATCCACTTTACTTCGTCCACACATTAATAAATATTTTTGAAATAAAATTAAAACGGGTGCATATATATTTCTCTTTTTAATTTTATTTCAAAAAGTGCAAATAATAAGATTGGAAATGGAAATAATTTTCCACGGTGTTGGGGAATGAACCAATATGTCTAATTTTGCGACCAAAGGTTGCACTTTTAAAAGATACAATTTAAAAAGACATTTTGAAAGTGTACGTCCAAACTATTCTCCAAATCTGAGTGATGAAGAGCGTAATGACGAGCCAGCAAAATGTTTCCACACAGCAAGATAAACTGCAAGAAGAAGCTACAAAAGGTAGCTTTTTTTGTTTCTTAAAATATTGCGAAACACGGTAAACCATTTTCAGATCGTGATTTTATAAAAAAATCATGTGAGTCCGACAACAGGGGAGATGTGTAAATATTAAAGATTTTTTATGGCACTTTCGTAAAAACAAAGAGAAAACCTCATCTATGTATCGCTTTTAGCAAACAACAGCAAGGGCTCTGCTAATATAAAAAATATTTATTATTTCAACCGGTTAATTTTCAATTTTTCGTTTTTCATTTTTAATTTTTAATTTTTCAGTTTTTATTTTTCATTTTTCATTTCTTATTCTTAACTTTTCGTTCTTTACTTTTCATTTATCATTTTTCAGTTTTCAGTTTTAATTTTAATTTTTCGGTTTCCTTTTTTCATTTTTCAAAACGTTTCTATAACGCTATTCGCTCCCTCATTTTATTTCCAAACACTTCCTAATGAAATCGTGCCTTCGTTTTATCTCCCAATCTTTTCACCAATACAATCGTACCTCACACCGTTTTTATCTTACCCTGTTTTTGTGAAATAGATTTTTACTCCCAAAAATTGAATGGAAGGCGTTTCTAAATTTCTGTGTCCAGAACTAAGTTCAAAATTTTAAAATATGTCCCTGTCCAGACAAACTGTTACGCGAAAAATTGAGCAAATCAATGATAATTTAAATGAGCGGCTGTCAGAAAATTTAGAAAATACAAATAAACCATACTGTGCCATAGTTTTAGACGAGAGCTGCAATATAAAAGATATTGCACAACTACTGATTTTTGTTCGGTCAATTAATGAGGTATTTGAAATTATTCAGGATCTGTTATCCATGGCTTCATTGAAAAATAGAAGTACCGGTGCAGAACTTTTTAACGAATTTGAAAAACGTCTTTTGAAATATAATATTAAATGGAAAAATCTTGTTAAAGTGACTACAGATGGATCCCCAAACTTATCGGGTTCAAATATAGGTCTGCTGAAAAGAATTCAATACAAGGTTCACACGATTGAGCTTATTATGCTTCACTGTATTATAAGAAAATAGAAGGCCAAGGTTATAATTTAACGGGTAAACTTTTTTCGATCAAAAGGTTTAAGATACAGACAATTTATATCTTTGCTTGAAGAGCTCGACGCTGAATACTCAGATGCATTATACCACAACCATGTTCGATGGTTAAACTTAAGTAAAGTTCTGCGACGGGTATGGTATCTTAAAGAAGGAATTATAAACTTTTTAATATTACACGAAAAAGAAGACTTTCCTGAGTTAATTGATTCATCATGGCTTTCCGATTTTGCCTTTTCAGACAATTTATTGTACCACTTTAATGAATTAAATAAAGTTTTATCAGGCAAAAATATTTATGGTACAAAGCTTAAATTCTGTCAATATAAAATAAAGACTTTTTGAACAGAATTTATTGGAAAAATATTTCAATAATTTTCATACAGTTCAAACACTTCAGCATGTCTCCCAAGAAAAAGTTAAGCTTTTTGCTGAAAATGTACGTACGTGTTTTAACAAATGAATTTAATTAAATATTTGATTGTTTTCCTATAATTGAAAATGATTTGTTAATTATTCGCAATCTATTTGCTACTAATGTCGATAGTGTTTCAAGTGATATTCAGCTGGATATAATTGATTTACAATGTTATGCGTCTATGCCAAATTTTTATCGTCTTCTAAATAAGGAAAAATACTTTAATATTCGAAATCTGGCAAAAGAAATGTTGTTATATTTGGATCAACATACATTTGCCAACAAACGTTCTCTGTAATGAACCAAAATAAAGGTCCACAGCGATCGATAAGTTATTTTGATCCAGATATTGAAAAATTAATAATTGTAAACAACTACATTTCTTGCATTAAATAAAGATTTTCTAATTAAATTTGGTTATTTTATTACTAAAAATGTACATTAAATCTAATTCAGTTTTTCACAAAAAAATTGTTTGGCCCCAAAAGAAATTTTCTAATTAGATAATGGCCCGTCAGCCTAAAAGTATGGCCATGGCTGGTCTAGACTTTTAACATGTTGGCGTTTATGACAACCATAGCTGTCAAAAAAAAAAGTTAAAGTGTTAAATTCGGCTGTGCCGAATTTTAGATACCCTCCACCCAATATTAAGTACGGCTATCACTTTGAAACTGTTGCCGATACTGAAACATTAAATCCGAATACCAATTAAATTTAAAGTTAATTAAAAAAAAAAAAAATTCTAATTCTATTCTTGGCTACAAATTATTAATATTAAAAAAAGCAAATTTTAAAATAATGAAAGCAGGTAAGAAACTAAAATTTTTAATTTTTAGTTTTTAATTTTTAATTTTATATTTAAAATTTTTAATTTTTCATTTTTCTTTTTTAAATTTTATTTATCATTTTTATTTTTCAGTTTTCATTTTTTAATTTTGATTTTTAATCTTTAATTTTTATAATTTTTAATCTTTAATTTTAATTTTTAACGATAAAAAAAAAATATGTGGTAATACTTGCTTAGGCCAATGTGACACCTGCAGTATTATAATACACACAACCAAGATTGATATAATAAACATTACGCCATCCGAATGTTTTTCCGTTAGGTGACGTAACGTGTCCGCCACAAGGATTACCAAGTCTGTTTCATGTGTGAAACTTAAAAAATCTTACAAAAATGTATGTTTTATGTGATAGTTGGCAACCCTGCAATTTAAATCACTTTGACAGTTCTCGAAAAATTTTAAATCAGTTCTTGTTATAAATTACATATTTCGCTTTATATTTTATTTAAAACAATATTAAAATAATTAAAATTAATTAAAACATTTAGTAAAGTGTGTTAATAAGTTGCAGCATAAAGAAAAACTAAAAAAACAAAAAGGCAGAAAAAACGTAAACATGCGGTATGCAGTGGGCAAATGCAAGCAAAATAATCATAAAAAAAACAAGTGAGAAATTGTGCGAAAAGGTAACATTTTGGGTGTTTTTAATGAATAGATTATATGTTTTACTATAACTGTATCTTTTTACAAATTCCCGAAAGATACAGCACAAAGGAAGCTTTGGGATTGTTTTGCAATCGATGTACTTCCGTAGACGTTGAAAAAGAAAGAATGTGTGCCTTACATTTCAAACAAGAGGATTTTGAAAGAAATATGAAATTTGAAATTTGAATTTTTTTTTAAGCCTAGTTCCGCGAAGCCGAGTGGCTTGTCTGCAGATTCTAATTTTGGCTAGTTTTTTTTTAATTTTTTTTTAATTTTTATTTTTTTTTTGCAGCGACAGACCAAAGCCTCTGGTGGGAATCGAACCCACGACCCCCGCATGATAGGCGAGCACCTACCGGGGCGCTAAGTTGTCACAAATGTAATTTTAACAATTCATGAATTAATAATTATGAATAGGATTTACCAAACAGCGTACACGAAAATTGAAACCGGGAGCAGTTCCGACCCTAGAGAGAGGCCTTTTTAACAATTAATAATCAATTTTTTTTATTGACTTTTATAGTATTAATAACTTTAATTGTACTATATTTTTATATATGATTACGTTATAGAGCATTTATATTAAATCATTATGAAAATAATTGATTAAATTTTTCTAATTATATCTTTTTATAAATATAGTATAGTATTTTTATTTGCTGTTATTTTATTTATGCTAAATTCAAGAAAGATAAATCAAAATTATTTTAGTAAAATAATTTTTTGTTCTCTTATCTTAAAATGAGGATCGGCCCCCTTTCATTTTTGATTCCTTAGTATAATAGAAGGACTATCTTGAATAAATGCATTAATTTTAATAACTTGGCAAAAAATTGCTCCTTTAATATTAATTTGTTATGTTATTTTTAACCCATTAATTATAATCTCAATTATTTTACCACGTTTAATTGGAGCTGTAAGAGGATTAAACCAGACTTCTTTGCGAAAATTAATAGCTTGTTCTTTAATTAACCATTTAAGATGAATATTAGCTTCTATTTATAGTAATAATCTTTTATTCGTGTGATGTTTTTGTATTTACATATTTTTAACCTCTTCTAGTTTTTTTATTTAATATATGTGACCTTCTCCGAGAAAAGGGACCTAGTGTGTCAAAAAAGGGGTTTTGTCAAAAACGGTGGATTCTGGTACCTAAAAGGGTGTAGAAACTTTAAATGCGTTTTTTCTCAAAACTTAATTTTCACACACTAGATCCCTTTTCTTGGAGAAGGTCACATATTTAAAATTTCTCATATTAATAAATTATTAAAAAGATTTTTTAATTCAAAAACTATAAAATTTTTGTTCAAATATTATTTAGTGTTTTAGTTAATTTAAAATAAATTAGCAAATTTATAAAAATAAAATTTTTTTCTAACAAATAATTTTAGGAGAAAAATAATAAATTGTCACACTGTTACAATTGGGCAATTCACAACAGGTGTTGTATCGTTGTATCTGTTGTATCGTGTATTACTTTACAATAGTGTAAAATTGTTATTGGTAATTTGCATTGAAAAAACTGATACAGCGATACAACTTCATTTGCTGTGTTTAGTAAATGTTGTATATTGTATCATAACATATCAGTCCCAAGTGAATGCCAGTTTTTATGAAAAAGAAAAAAAACAAATACATACAATTTTAACAGCATAAATAATTATAAAATAAAAATGACAAATAATGCAAATAGCGATAGGTTTATTTATATAAAAATTAATGTTTATATTTTTAGTATGTATTTTCTCTTTCAGTCTCAACCAAAACATTTTAACTTTTTTTTTTTTGTATTCTAAATTAAAATGGAAGAGGTACGTAACTAAAACGCCAGGTTATATCTTATGACCAAAAAGCAAACACCGACATGTGCTTTCTCTTGTACGAAATAACAGAAGTGACGAAGCGACATTTCCTCGTTGGGTCGATAATTACTAAAGAAAATGTTTTACATTATGAAAATACAACTGACTGTTCACAACAAATGATTGTATAGTGTATTTTAATACAAAATACAATATACAACACCCGTTGTGAATTGCCCAAATGTTATTGTTTATGTGTAAACATACACATAAACATAACAGTTTGACAGCTGAAAATTATTAGCCAATAGGAACACAGTTTGCGTGACGTCACGTGCCTGACCGGCGTAAAAATTGTAATAGTGTCCGCGGGACGGCGTAATATTCTATTCTATCATTCTTGAACACAACTGCAATAACTTCAACAATAAGAAGAATTACAACATATACAACATATCTTAAGAAAAACAATAAACACACTGAAAAATTTTATTTTTTCAACAGTTTTTTTTTCAACGTTTCATTCATTGCTCGTGACACTTTTAACCGATTTTGACGATTATAAATAGCAACTCCTTTGGGATGCTAAACGATTTTTATACAAAAACGAGCAGTCTAGCTAATATATTGATGGCGTGATCGTGATTTCCATAGACAGACGGTCATCGCTAAATCAACTTCCCTTGTTATAATGATCAAGAAAATATGTATATGGTTTTCGGGTCTCCGGAATTTATTTCGATGCGTTACAAACTCTGCCACTGAGGTGTGGAGGGTATGAAAATATCAAACGACAACTATTGTTGGCACTTACACACAGATTACTATATTGTTTACTATAGGGTTGTCAACCGGTTAAGAATTATTCGATTAATCCGATTAAAAAAAAAAAAAAAAGATTAATTTGTGACGATTAATCGGATAAATCGAATAATTTTGAAATGAATTTAAAAACAATAAAACATTTTAATTTCTCCAAAATTATCAATTAAAAAACCAAACTAATTTATATCTTTTATCGTTCAAAATTCCTCTGAACTTTTTTTTATTTTCATTAAATGTGAATCAGATAAATCATCGTATTATTTTTGAATGCATTAAAAAAAGCAATACATATTTAATTATAATTATCAATTAAAAGCCCAATTCATTGGTATTTTTTATCATTAAAAATTTTTCTATATATTTTTTTTTTTTTAGTTTTACCATTTGCAATTAAATGTGAATTGGATAAATCGATTTAGATTCAATTATAAAACCAAAGTAATTGAATTTAAATGTGAAAAAACTATAAAATATGACCTCAATTAATTTCAAGTTTTTATGATTATTTTTGTCCATTGTTTTTTTCTTTTTAATAAAAAAAAATGTTTATCTTTATCGTCCATGTCATGTAATGATTTCACTTTCATGGGAATGTGAATTACAGAACATGGACGTACATTATAAGTATAAAAAATAAAATAAAAATTATTTTCTTGAACATTTTAAAATTTCTGTTTTCATTTGTTTGAACTTGATGGCTTAATCGATTAATATTTTTTTTATAAATTCTTATTCGACCAAAGTTGAAACATTTTTTCATATTACAAATAAAGTAAACTATTTCTTTTTTTAATTAAAATTATTTTTAGTGGAAAAATGTGCCAAAATCTGTTCGAAATAGATTTTTCATGCACACATTATGATAAGAGTAAAATGCGCATTTTTAAAATAGAAACGAACCTCTCTATATTGCTCTCTGCTAGAATTGCACAATAGTCTTTGTACCATTTTGATTATATTTTGAAGTGCACTTGTAACTAATTTAGGTAATTTTCAATATTTATTTCCTTTTTTTTTTTTTTTTTTTTTGGATATTTATTATTATTTTTAATTGTAATTATACAAATAATTGCTTAAACATTAATTTGTTTATTGTTTTATTTTTGTATTCACAGCTTTTTTTTTTTTTGGCACGAATTTTATTCACATTACACTCCGAATATATAAAATAAATTAAACTCAACCCGTTCGCGTTTCAATCATAACTAAAAATTAAACTTCACACTCGATGATGGAAAGGGACGACAGTGCCATTGACGCTATCGTTGCCGTTGCTGTTGCTGCATGCAGTATGGTGTGTGTGAGATCGTCGTTGATCATCAATAAAATAATGTTTCAAAAACAAAACATTAATTCAACAGAATTGTTTTTATTTTTTTTTTTTTACGAAGTCTAAACATACTGATTGTTAGTTATTAACGGATAAATAAATGGTACTATTATGTGGCTGGTTGGACGGGATCGTTGGATGAATACTTGGAAAATATGGTTAAAGTGGTTGTTGATTTTTGTACAGCGATTGGTAAACCACAAGGGGGTGTGTGTGTTCTGTGTGTGCGATATACAATGTGTTGTTTGTATTTAACAGAAATATTATTCTCGGAAGATAAGCTTTGTATCCACAAAAAAAAAAAAAAAAAAAAAACCGCCATGAAATTAACAAAACAAAAAAATTCATCAATGTGTCGTTGACAGACTGTATGACGGTCTGTTGTCTACAGCTTTTATGCTTTGTAGTGTGTTGTGATAATCGGTTGGTCATATTTCTTAGTAACTAACTGGTTAAGAGGTTTTTGTTTTTGCTTATCGACTTTTGTTTTCAATATTATGAACAGTGGTTTTAAATTTCAATATTAGGGTGGATTTGCAAGATCTTAGAGTATATTTTTCTTAATGAGTTTTAGGCAGCAAAAACAAAAAGTAAATCCAAAGAATTGAAAAGGAGCATATGCTTGTGATTCGTATATGGTGAAATATGAAGGGCTTGAAATTGAAGGGACGGAAATTGTCCTGAAGTACATTTAAACCAGTTTTTAGGGACCCAAACCAAAAAAAGTCATAATAAGTAACAACTTCTTTGGATGAGGTATTAAACAATTGCCACAAATGACAATATAGTTATGAATAAACTACACTTTGAAAAATTCACAATACAGTAGTTTCCGCTACTTAGAGTTACCCATTTAATTATTTTCAAAAAAAAATCTATTAAAAATATGAATACATATAATGTTCGTGGAAAAATACCGTTTAAATGAGATGCGTTTAATTGCGCTACGCTCTTAATTGACTAAAAAATAAAAAAAACCTTTTCGGAAATCACAGAATTCTTCACATGTTCAAAAAATTTATCAGAAATTTTTGTGCAAAATGAGTGCAACTTAAACATTAAACAGAAATTATGTAGTTGTTATTGATGTGAATCCCAGTTCTGATTGGATCGTTGGAAGACTAGAGAAGGCATAACACTAAGAAAAGTTCAAGGAGAAGGTGTATCCGCTGATATTGATATTGTTTTCTTTGATACAGTTTTGCCGAATTTGTTTTCGAAATACGAGTATACAGAAATTTTTAACGCTGATGAAAGCGGTTTATTTTTTCTAATTCAACTTTAAGTAAAAAACGGAACCAAACATGAGGCATTAAAAGTTCAAAAGAACGTTTCACATTGCTTTTCATTGGCAATGTAACCGGTGATTATAAAAAAGTTACTGGCATTGTTAAGTTGAAAAATTCAAGGTGTTCTTAAAAACATAATCACCCCTGTTCTTGAAGTCACTATCACAAAAAAAAAACTCGTAAATGAAAAAAATTCTTAATTTTACGAGTTTTATGCTGTTCTATAATTTCAATAAGAATATTTTTTCTTGTTTTAAGTCACATAGAAAAGGCTTTGTGAAATCAAAACAAATAACCTTTTTTATACTAAACAGGTCTTAAGGGATAAAAAAAACAAATTGATATTTAAATTTTAACATGTTTTTCATTGATACTTGTCATTATTTTAAAATATTAGACATTGGTTTTATGAAAAAAAAAACTTTTTTAAAAAACGTCTACATTTTCCGCTGATTTAAAAAAAAAACTCGTAATCAGAGGTCGATGTTAATAAAACACACTTTTGGAGATGATGTTGTTCTATAACTATAATAAAAACTTTTTATTTGCACAATATATTTTTCATTATAATTTTTCAATTATAACATAGATTCTTTATGCACTAATTATTACAAATAAAGGAATTTAAAATAATATTTCACTCAAATCACATATTTTTATTTTATTTTTTGCTTATGACTGTCACAACTTTGTTTATGTTCGAAACTGTAGTGATGCCAGTCAAATCCAATATATTTTAATGTCGAATTTTCTTTGTTGATACCTAACTTATTTCAAAAAGAGAAGTCATTCTTAAGTGAATGAAATTGAAGAAAAAAAAAACAATTAAATGAACAATGAAAATGTTATTTTAAAAGAAAATATTTTTTTTTAACTTTTTTTGTAAACTTAAGGAAAAACATGCAAAAATTACTTAAGGTTTTTTTTTTGTAAAACTGACTAAATAACCATATGACACCTCGGTTTCTAGAAAACATATGGTTCTAAAGCTAAACCATATGTTTCATGTCATTTGACAATAAAAAAATTATTTCGAAAAATTCTCCGAAAATATAAAATTTGTGTTTTCAAGAAACCCAAAATTTCAATTTCATGTTATTTTAAATTCATTCTTATTCAAGTAACAACGTTTCAAGAACAGGGCTCAATATTGCCTCTTGAGTATTACTCACAAAACAAAGCTTGAAAGACTCAAGATTTATGCCATAAAATTTTGCTTTCCCTTGATGCTGAAATCGAAAAACAAGGACGCCAAATAATGTTATACGTCAGTAGTGCATCTTTTCATAAGACATCAGCAGCTCTAGCAGTTTAAATCTTACTATCGACAAAATATTGTACGAAACCAAAATTCTGCAATAGAAAGCGTAAGAACTATGGGAGATTTCGTGAAAATTTTAAATATTTTCCATGCCATGTATATCAATAAAAGTTCTTGGTGGCTTGTTAAACCTGCTACAATTACTAACTGTTTCAAAAAGGTAATTTTGCATTCATTTAACCCTAATCTTACCAACATGTGTCTGTGAGTCACATTCTGATGTTTGATTTAATAATACAACGAAACTTTGTTACGTGTTGCAACCAAACTTCATGACACATTTCACAAAAAAAAGTTAATATATATTAAATTCCTGTATTTATTAAAAGCCAAAATAAAAAATATCATGTGAGCCCGATCACAGGGGAGATGTGTAAACATCCAGTAATTAAAGATTTTTTTATGTCACTTTTTTAAAATCAAACGGAAAGCGTCATCTATGTATCACTTATAGCATATTTGTGGGGTTGTTGAATTACGTATATGTTATACGTTTATATTGTGAAATTTTTAACATTTTACAGTAAAGGATTGTTGAATTAGCTGAAACAATTTTATATCATAACTTTTTCACCAATACCATCATAGGTCACACCGATTTGTCTTACGGCTCACGGCGTAATATATAAACTCACAGCGTACATGTAAACTCACATGTTACGCTGTTTTTGTGATTGTATTGTGAAATAGAAATTTACCCCCCTGCGCGTATAAATATTTACACATCAAAAATGTAACATAACTACCAAAATGTGTCTCAGAAACACATACAAAAATTTAGTATAATTTGCGAATTTAGAACAAAAGCAACTAACTGTCATATATGTCACAGAAACAACATTCGTATAGCAGTAACTATCTTTCATATATATTTATACAAGTCGCATATTTTCATGTAACATGTTAACTTTGGGGAGTTCCCTTTTATTGAAGTCAGTAATGACGTGTTTTCGAATGTTGAAAAACAACAAATTATAAAAAATAAGTGTATTGATTCGCACGTTCATTCTATAAAAATATATGCCAAAGCGACTTAGAAGAATAAATCCGACTAGGTGTGGAAGAAATTGTTGAAGATACGGCCAATGATATCGAAGACGAGGATATGTTTGTACAGTCTGATATCGAAGAAAGTGAAAATAATGAAAATATTGGAGATGATGCTTCCGAAATGTCTGATACTATTTCGGATATTGAAGAAAATGCAGGTGAGGAATATGGTGAAATATTTGTTGGTAAGGACGGAACACAGTAGTATGCTATTCCAAAACCTCAAAGGCGTATTCATACTGGGAATATAATTCGGTGCCCATTGAACAAAGTTTACTTGGAAAACAAATTGAAGACCTTTTTGAGGCGATTGAACTATATTTGAATGACGGAATTATTGATGCACTTGTAAAATTTACTAATTTATATGCAGTGACTACAAATCAGAACGCCTGGCGTCCACCAAATGTAACAGAAATAATAGCCTATATTGGACTTTTGATTTTAGCAGGGACAAAAAAAGAAGCAAACACAGAGATTGCTGAGTTTTGGAGTTCGTGATATGGTTGCCCAATTTTTCCCGCTACTATGAGTCGAAATCGTTTTATGGAGATTTCAAGAAATTTGTGGTTTGACGACAAAAGCACTGGGAGCACTAGTCAGCAAAAAGATAAACTGGCACCTGTAAGGGATTTATTTGAAATCGTCAACAAAAACCAAAAAAAAAAAAAATGTACACTCCTGGTGACAACCTAACTGTCAGCTGAGCAGCTTATTCCGTTTCGTGGAAGGTGTTGTTTTCGCCGTAGTAAACCAGATAAGTATGGACTAAAAATTTCGTGGGTATGTGACAGCAAAACAGCCTATCCACTCAACGCAATACCTTACTAAGGCTAAATTAATAACCAGAGGGGTTTTGCTTTGGGCGAAAGAGTTGTGGAGGAGTTAGTCAAACAAACTTAGAAAACACAGGCCGAAATATTACATCTGATAATTATTTTACGAGTTTGGAACTTGCCAATAACTTTTCGGCTAAAGGTTTGACAATAACAGGCACTCTTAAGAAAAATAAGCACTGTGTTCCCGCATCATTTTTGCTAAACAGAAAAAAGCAAGTGGAAACAAATTGGTTTGCTATCTCACATCCCTAAACCGAATATAGCAGTTCGTTTACTCTCTACAATGCATTATGATCAAGGTTCAGAAAATACACACATGAAACACACAATGTTCTGTTCAAAAGCAGCCAACACATATCTTTATTTTCATATCAATTATGTGCGTTTCTAAATTTTCTACGGTGCCCAACACAACCATGACTGTGTTCGTTTTAATATTTCGTTATTTACACGAACATTTTTGTATCACGTACTTTTTGTTTCAATCACACATAAAGCACACATTTTTGAGTGTTGCTTTATTTGAAGTTCATGTTCTGGTACGTGTACTGAAAAAAAAAAACAGAACATGTACAATAAACAGGTTCGAGTTCAGTTATATTTTAAGTCGTGTTTAAAATATAACTGAACTCGAACCTGTTTATTGTACATGTTCTGTTTTTTCTTACTACACGAGCCACAACACGACTTAAAACATAACTGAACTCGAACCTGTTTATTGTACATGTTCTGTTTTTTTTTTTCAGTACACGTACCAGAACATGAAATTCAAATAAAGCAACACTCTTATATGTGTGGTTTATGTGTGATCGAAACAAAAAATACGTGATACAAAAATGTTCGTGTAAATAACGAAATATTAAAACGAATACAGTCATGGTTGTGTTGGGCACCGAAGAAAATTTAAAAACAAACATAATTGATATGAAAATAAAAATATGTGTGTGTTGGTCTAAGTTATGCTTGTTTACATATATGTACGAGTTTTTTATTCAGTGTGTGTTTTTTTCTGAACTCTGATTATGACGCTCACTGCGACTTACAAAATAAGAACAAATCGGAGATAAATTTACATTACAATCGGATAAAGGAGCAGTTGACACTTTGGATCAACTTGCACATAGTTTTACTTGCCGGAGAAAATCAAACAGGTGGCCATTTACGTTCTTTTTCAATTTAATTAATGTTTGTGCAATTGCAACATATATTATTTGGAAAAATTTGCATCCATCCCGGAAAGCAACACAAGCCAAAAAAAAAAGCTCGAAAATTCTTTTTACGAGAAGTTGCCGAAGGACTTATTGCCCCCCAAATACATCAAAGGCCAAGAAATAAGTTAAAACGTCCTATAATTCAATGCATGGAAAAAGTTCTTCAAGAAGGAAACACACCAAATACAAATACACATAAAATATGCTATTTGTGCGCTCCTAAAATAAGTCGTATAATAAAGCAATCCTGTAAAAAGTGTAAAAAATATGTTCAATAAAAATTTTTTTTTATAAACTATTTGTAATTATTGTAAGCTGTTTTCTGTTAATTTTTAAATATGTTAGAGACACATGTTGGTAGAATTTGTAACTTTTTATGTCGGTATGATGAGGGTTAAAGTGGTACCACACATACGCAATATTTGAATACGTACACTTCCATATTTTAAAATTTTAGGCAAAGTTCTTTTCCTCCACCCATGCAGCACCATTTAGCAGACGATATTGTGGAACTCTCACTATCTCTGGATATTTGATTTGAAAATTACTTTCACTGCGATGATAAGTTGCAATGCTGTGGACAACTTACAGATCAGGAGATAATCAAAGAAATCGACAAAGTTTCGACTTCAGAGTCTTCCGAAGATGAAGAAAACGAGGAATTTGTTAACAGTCCTCCTTCAAAAAAAGAAGCATTAGTATACACACATATTTGCCTAATATACATATTGATTTCGTTTTTATGTAAAATTAATGATATTTTAGTTCCTCTTTTTACGATGGGCGTATGTGGGGTCGAATCGTCGCATTCGTTATCGAAATTATTTTTTATTTTCCAATTTTAATCTGTCACAGCAAACGAATTATGGTCCATAGTTAATAGTAATACTGAAACGAGGTCGAGGTCTGACAATTGCCCGTCTTTCTTAAATAATAAACCAAAATTTGGAATTTCAATATATTTTACTCGATATTGAATGCAACGATTTGCCCCCTGATCTTTTCAGTTTGTTTTTAATAAATTATTTGAACTTTAACAATTTCAAATACGTAATGTATTTATTTTTTATATATAATCATTTCATTCTTTGTTTTATTGATCATGCTACTTAATCCTTTACTTGCGCCAGTTAATCAATTAACGGAGTATCGGGTAAATATTTTTCAATCAATTAAGCGGAACTTACTGTATTATACATGCAGATTATACAAATATATTAGTAGATTATAGAAATTAATATTGAGGAATTTACCAATTGATATGGAGAAATCAAAAAAATGCGAATAAATTGAAATAAATGTACAGCGGATCAATAAAGTGCTCGGACAAACATTTAAATTGTATTGACTTTTAATATTTTTCATATTAAATATTCTAACCCATAAAAACAAAGTTTTTATAAACTCTTTCTTTCCTTATGGATATGAGTTTTGAATCTCTCCGCGACGGTGCGTAACTTTGCGTGCCTATTTTCAAATTAATCTTTGGTTACAACAAGTCTATGGACCAAGTATCAGATTGATTGGATGAGGGGAAATGGGGTTGAACCACGACAGACAGACAGAGAGTATGAGTTAAAAGAAAGAGTTTAAAAAAGATGTTAAAAGCAACTTTTTATTAATAAAAGATGCTAAGGTTGCATCTAGCATCCTTTTATAAATTTTGGATTTTAAACGACAAAAAAAAGTTGCTAAATCTAACAACTAAAATGCTAACATGGCAACATTGCACTCTATAAATATGTTTAAACAGAATTTTTAGTACAAAAAAATTCTCAAGATATGATGGGGGTATTATTAGAACACATTGTAAATTTAGTTTAAAATTTCTTTAGAATATTAAATATCAGTTAATCACTATTTTACAAAAATAAAATTCTAATAATTGGTGGCGCAACGCTCTCTTCAAAATCGAGTGTATTATTAATTATGATATTTTAAGGTTGGTGGTTAAGCAAGAAAAGATTTATTTTGCCATATGTATTTTGATAAATAATAATAATAATAAAGTTGATAAAAAAAATTGTTGCTCTTAATCTTTTAATATAGTAAATAAAAACTTTTATCGAAATATTTCAATAAGACTGCATCGATAAGACATCAGTTGTTTTTTTTTACAAAACAAATGAAAATAATATTCTTATATGAAAAGAAATGAAGTAATAAAATCATTTAAGGGCTCAAAACCATACAGACCAACAAAAAAAGAAAAAAAAGAAATAGAATACCTATATAGTTTTTTAAAAATTAATATTGGCCAGTGTAAATATATTTTAAAAATCCAAATAGTTACAAAAGAAACAATTTAGGTCAATTAGCAAAATGAAAAAAAAAACCTAGATAAGATAACAAAAATTAAAATTCTATCATTTACACTTTATTTTTTAATTTTAACAAGGTAGTTTTATTGTCATAAACAAAAATATTCTTGAATTTTTATTTTATAAAAGATTGTTACAGAAAAAATAGGTCTAGCCAAAACTATTTTTACTCTAACACACATTCTACTTATCCACTGATAAGGGCATGTAGAGAATTCTCATTATAAATATTAAACCGAAATCACCACACTGAAAACTACATTTATAAAAGTGTTTGCAAAGTATATATATATATTAGGGTGGCCCTTCGTTATATGGAGGGAAAAAAAAGTGTTCAAACTGTCGGTCTCAGCCCCTAGAAATATGCGAATAGCAAAAAAACTGAGAAATACAAAGTTTTGGGCCAATCAAAAAACGTTTAGTCGTGGCGCAAAGCGATTGAAAATTTCAAGTGTGTTTATATGGGGAAAATATGACTTTTTTCAGATTTTACGAAAATTTCGTTTTATAATTTAATTTTTCCGACAAGCTGTTACATAATTCGGGATCAGTATTAAATTATCCTTTCAAAAGGCTATAAAACTTCAAAATCGTATGAAACCTCGCCAAGAAATAGCAAATGCCCCAGACCACTTTTGTGCCAAAAAAAACTAAGTCATGAAATTTGATGGCATTTTTTTCAACTTTGGGAAACTGATTAAAGCCATCATTTTTTTTTTGGTCTCTATACTTATAAGTACTCAGATATGAAGTATTGTTTTATTACCACGTTGTTAACCTATTGCGCATTGAGGCCGAAAATTGGAAATTTTTTTGATAAAATTTTTAAAACTCCTTTTTCAAGTTTGAAAAAATTTTCTTAAACAAAATTTAAAAAAATGAATCTATCACTTTAAGGTTTTATTAAATACATGTTGCAGATTAACTGTGTGAATTTTTAAGTAAATCCCTCTGCCAGAATTCTTTTGACAAGGATTTTATTTTCGCGGATTTCGAGAAAAATTGGATTTTTGTGAAATATTCTGTAAATGTACTCTTTCTAAATACTTTGTATCAAATATTCATCACTTTTCTACTTTTAAATATTATAACTTATCTTAATAGCCTAGGGTTTCGGAAAAAATAATATGACTCCATTAACCCTTTTGGTCACATATGACCCCAAACTAATAAAAGACAATTTATTCAAAAAATTCAAATATTTTGTAAGTGCTGTCCAATTTTTAGATGCGACACTTAAAATATAATATCCAAATATGTAGAAGTTTTGTTCCAAAAATTTGGGATAAATCCGAGAAAGTTAACCATTATTTGCCACGGCCAGCTTTGGATTTTAAGATATTTTAAAATAAAAATGACCTAAAACGAGTTTTTCTATTAAAGTCGTTGATACCACTATTTAGAATTTAAGAAAAATAATTCGGTTAATTTTTTTTTTTTATTTAACCCTTCAGTGCTCCTGAGATCAAAATTATCCATTGTGATATATCTCTGGTGCAATTGTCTGCTTATTGCTCGCGAATATAAATTAAAACAACTTTTAACCAATTTGGTTTTAAAATTACTTTATGTAATAAAGTAATAGTTGAATTTCTTGCTGTCTCACCCACCAATTTGGTGGATATTGATAAAAAACGCCAAAAAAAATAAATTTCAGGTCAATCGGTGAAGATGACATTACTTATAATAGTTGACATTTTTTGATTTTTTATAATCGGTCGCTTTATATTATCTTCAATGTCACCTACATGTTTTGAAACTTCTACAATTTTATTTCCCAGTTTTAAATAGTTTATTAAATAAAAGTAAATTTCAAATATAAAAATATATATAAAAGGTAATATTAAATTAATACTACTCTTAATGGAATAAATTACAAAATTAAATCAAAGTGACATATGACTTAAGTTGTTTTAATTTATATTCGCGAGCATTAAGCAGATAATTGCATCAGAGATATATCACAACGGATAATTTTGATCACAGGGGCACTGAAGGGTTAAATAAATAAAAATTAACCGAATTATTTTATTTAAATTCCAAATAGTGATATCTACGACTTTAATAGAAAAACTCGTTTTAGGTCATTTTTATTTTAAAATATCTTAAAATCCAAAGCTGGCCTTGGCAAATAATGGGTTAATGTTCTCGGATTTATCCCAAATTTTTGGGACGAAACTTCTACACATTTGGTTATTTTATTTTAAGCTTCGCATATAAAAATTGGACAGCACTTACAAAATATTTGAATTTTTTTGCATAAATTGTCTTTTATTAGGTTGGGGTCATATGTGACCACAATTCCAAAAGGGTTAATGGAGTCATATTATTTTTTTTCGAAACCATAGGCTATTAAGATAAAATATAACATTTAAAAGTAGAAAAATGATGAATTTTTGATACAAAGTATTTAGAAAGAGTACATTTATTAAATATTTCACAAAAATCCAATTTTTCTCGAAATCCGCAAAAATAAAATCCTTGTCAAAAAAATTCTGGCAGAGGGATTAATTAAAAATTCACACAGTTAATCTGCAACATGTATTTCATAAAACCTTAAAGTGATAGATTCATTTTTTTAAATTTTGTTTAAGAAAATTTTTTCAAACTTGAAAAAGGAGTTTTAAAAATTTTATCAAAAAAATTTCCAATTTTCGGCCTCAATGCGCAATAAGTTTACAACGTGGCAATAAAACAATACTTCATATATGAGTACTTATAAGTATAGAGACCAAAAAAGAATGATGGCTTTAATCAATTTCTCAAAGTTGAAAAAAATGCCATTAAATTTCATGACCTAGTTTTTTTTTGGCACAAAAGTGGTCTGGGGCATTTGCTATTTCTTGGCGAGGCTTTACTCGATTTTGAAGTTTTATAGCTTTTTGGAAAGATAATTTAATATCCCGAGTTATATAACAATTTGTCGGAAAAATTAAACTATAGAACGAAATTTTCGTAAAATCTGAAAAAAGTCATATTTTCCCCATATAAACACACTTGAAATTTTCAATCGCTTTGCGCCACGACTAAACGTTTTCTGATTGGCCCAAAACTATGTATTTCTCAGTTTTTTGCTATTCGCATATTTCTAGGGGGTGAGACCGACAGTTTGAACACTTTTTTTATTAGGGGCCACCCTAATATATATATTACTCCTTTTTCTAATAGTGTTTGAAATTTTATAGTTTTAGATTTAAATTTAAAATCAGATAAAGGTTTTCCCTATTTTCCTTTAAAATATCAAATATACACTACATATATAAAACATTATAAAGAATTTGCTGATCTCAATTGTTGTAATATATTGAATAATGACCATTTTTTTGAATTTCAAGACGTGCGGGTCGGATTATTGTGACACTGAATCTAAAACTTTATTGCGCAAAATTTGAGCCAAATCGGACAATGCTTTCTGGACGCGCATTGAGTTCAAAGTTCAAATATGCATTTATATGTAAAAATTATAAAAAAAAAAAAAAAAATAATTTTTCACAAAAATTTTATAATATTAACAACTGCGTTTCTATTAAATTAATTAATAAACCATAATCTAAAGTGAATTACCTTTCTAATAAAATAACAAAATCTATTATCGGTTGAAAAACAGCCAAGTTATATCAAGTTCCCCAGGCAATAAATGCGCCGCAGCCCACTTGATTAAGAAAAACGAGCTCACATTTTTAAAGACATTGAAATAATTTACAACAACAACATTTTTGCATTCTCCTGGCCCCAAAATGATCTTATGTAAAGTATTTTGCACCTCGTGTATTGTTATGCCGTTCTTAATTAATGTCAAAACGGCACTACAGTGAACTCGCGAAAACGTGAACACTCGAAAGTGTGAACGTCTCAGAAACGTGAACAAATTTATTTTTTTTACAGACTACTCTAAAACGTGAACAAAATCTGAAAGCTCTAAAACGTGAACACTTTTTATTTATTGTTTTTTAATCTGTTTTTAAATTGGGAAATCCCCGAATTACAGGTTATTTGTTTGTTTACTTATGATTAAACGTTTTTTTTTTTTCATTTATGTATGCGTTGACCTGTTAGTTGCGCTTTGACATTGCTACGTAGATGTTGCAAGTGATTAAAAAATTTTAATTCGTGAAAGTGAAAAATGTCATTAAAAAAACCTAGTGTTAACTTTAAAAGATAAAGTTGATATTCTTGAATTATTGCAAATGGGCTTTAATGTTAATGGCTTGGCAAGAAAATATGGAGTTGCCAAAGCAACAGTTTTTTCCATTAAAAAAAAAACACGGGAAATTACTAATCGTGTAAATAATACACTTTATGGCACTGGAAAGCGTAAAACATTACGCGCTTCTGAACTTCCGAGAATGGAAAAAATCTTTATAAATGGTTCCTTCACATGCGGAATAAAAAAATGCCGGTAAGTGGTCTGATGTTAAAAGCCAAAGCTTTAGAAATTCACGATCAAATTAAAGAAAATGATCGTGGTTTTAACGCCAGTGACGGATGGCTCCAAAAATGTAAACAAAGGTTCGGTGTTCGCCTTCTTAAAATTTCCGGAGAAAAGCTTTCTACGCAGCCACAACTTGTTGACACATTTAAGGAAAAGTTAAGAGCAAAAATGGAAGAACTCTCTCTATGTGAAGATCAGCTTTTTAATGCTAACGAATCCGGGTTATATTGAAAGCAGTTGCCAAATAAAACGTATGTGTCATCATTGGAGAAAAGTGCTCCAGGCGCAAAGATGGAGAAACAACGATTAAGTTTCATGGGCTGTTCAAATGCGTCGGGAGCTCACAAACTTAAACTATTGGTAATTGGAAAATCTAAAAATCGACGAAACTTCAAAAACTTTACTTGTCCAGTGAATTACAAATTTTCCAAGTCAGCATGGATGACATGTACAATTTTTTATGACTGGTTTCATCAATGTTTTGTTAAAGAGGAAGATTTGAAATGACAAATTAAAAACTGAAAACTTTGTAATCATTTTTTGCTTTAGGTTACTGAGTTCTTGACTAAAAAGGGGCTACCAGTTAAAGCCTTTCTGTTAATAGACAATGATCCTTCACATCCACCTGAATCCCAATTGATTTCTGGTGACGGATCCATTTGTGCAATGTTTTTGCCTCCCAACGTCACATTGTTAATTCAGCCCATGGACCAGAATGTTTTTAGAATAACTAAACTGTACTATAGAAACAGTCTCTTGACATTAATGGCTGGAAAACAAACAGAATGGTTAGATTCTATTAAGATGTTAACTATAAAAGATGAAATTAATCTTTTGGACTCAGCATAGAGTAGAATTTCGCAACAAATTTTAAACAAATGCTGGAAAAATATTTTGAATTTAGTTTCGGAACAAGATGACCCCGACGATAATATTCCCTTAAGTGTTTTAAGAGAGAGGATATCTCCTCCAGAAATAAGACAGCTAGAAAATAGTGCGGTTCTACTTCTTCAGGCGCTGAATTTTCAGGTTTGTTTTATTATAGGTTTCAGTGTTTTTAGAGAATTTAATTAAAATTTAATTACAGATCGATGTTACTCTTTCCACGGTCAAAAATTGGAACAACAATCCAGAAGTAGGAAGTAGTATTGAAATTCAGGATGATACCGACGATGATGATGACTCGATTATATTCCAGCCAGAAGTTACAATTAAATCCAAGGAAGCTGTAGAAGCTTTGGATAAGGCTTTGATATGGGCTGAAAACGAGATGGTAGACCAAAGTGACATTAGAGTGCTGAGAAACCTTAAAGAAAAAGCTCTTTTAAACATGGCAAAACATAAAACTTACCAAAAAAAATTACTGATTTTTTCCTTTAAACTTTATTTAACTGATTCTTAATTATCCAACCAAAAAAATGTTCCTATTAGTTTTAGTTTATTTTTTGTTGTTTTTCTTAATTAAATATGAATTTATGGTATCCTTTATTTTATATTAATTTTTTTTGTTGTTTATCGAATGCAAAATGAACTGAATATATTTATTGCATTTTATTTTTTGTTATTAAAAATTAATAAAATAATTAATTTAATATAGTGTTTAGCATTTTTTCTTATTAAATAGGGTAAATTTTTGTTTTAAATTTAGGTACTCGATAACGTGAACAAACCCGAAAATGTGAACTGCCTTGGTAAAAATTAGTTCACGTTATCGCGAGTTCACTGTATTTCAAAATCTCCAATTTTACTTTTTTAAAAATTTTGTTCAAGAAATTTACCGAAATTAACGAATGGACTTCAAGGTCTTACTAACAAAATATATGTGATTAAAAATGCCAAATATTGTAGGTATCCTGTTCTCAATTTGGCGAGGGCAGCTTTTTTATTTCAGCGGATTTGAAGAAAATTTGATTTTTCATACTTTTTCAACTTTTAGGCTACATCTTTTTGGTGTTTTCATTCATTTCAAATATCTTTTGTCAAAATATTATACTACTTGATATAAGGCTCAATCTTGTAAATTAAGGTTAAATTGAAATACTATAAACTGTCCCTCTTTAAGGTCAAAGGTCAAATTTAAGTAGATTTATATTTTTTTAAACAAAATATCGAAATAATATATATTTAAGGATATCGATAAAACTTGTTAATAATATTTTAATTATTCTAAAACTTAATATTCTGAACTTATTTTCTGATATTAACCTGTGGGGTACTCTTGATGTCAAATTGACACTATGAAAATCTATAAATATTTTCTTCATCGGGACACCTCGACACCTCAAAATTCGACCAAAAATTTTTTTCATAAAACAGCTGTCATCCTAATGTATATATAGAATGAAATTAAATAAAGATATTTTAATATTTAAAAAATTTGGAATTTACACAAGTTTTAAGGTAAAAAATTTCTGTATGAAGCGGTCTCAAAAACAATCTCAAGAAGAAACCTTAGAAAACATATCATAGAAAAAACCATTAGTCTGGGGAAGTTCAATCGAACGAAAGAACACATTTTAATTTTTGATTTCATGAGATTTTTTTTATAAAAACATAATCTAGGGTTTTTTTTATAGCAAAATTCCTTAACTGCGAGTTCTTTTCGAAATCAACATAATTAGAATAAAAAAAAAAACACACAAATTCTGTATTTATTCAATCTCAAGCCACTGTGTTCAGTGGTTTGACTTGGTAGCGTACATAATTCACCATCACACTGTGTCAGCAATGAATGCATACCTTAAATTTGAGTCATTCAAATTTAAAGTTAAATACAAACAACAACAACGCAGAAAAAGCAACAACATAATTTTTTTATAATTTGTTGGTGTATTGTTCCCAAACTTTGTATAATAAAATAAGTCACTAATTAATGTGAGTGTGTGTTGTCGCTTGTATCTCATTATTTGAGTTAAGGAAAAAAAAAGAGGCGTCATTAGTTAAACAAAATATACTTGTCATACTGCCAGCCATAAATACTAACAACAAATTAGTTGATGTAGGTAAGTTCCACAAATAGACTTCGAAAGTCGAGACATACACATTTTGTCTATCGTGGAATGCATTAATTTGAGTACAAACAGAACAACAATATCAACAACAAAATAGGAGTAACACAATAATTAGTTAATTGAATAACTTAATTAAATATATTATCAGTTAACCTAAAGACAGTGAGTGACAATACAATGGAAACTTTTAACAAAATATATTTTTTACGACCTAAACAATCATTAGGAAAAGAATTGGATCATAAAATTAAAAAGTCCTTCATTAATTGAAAATTTTATATTTTATTTATTTTAAAAAGAAATAATAGTAACATAAAATAGCTTAACTTCAGCAAAAAAAGAACAAAACTTAAAAGTATTCACTTTTATGCTGTTGACAAAACATTGGAAACCCTTTATTATACAATAATTGGAAACTTTTAATATTTTGTTGGATATTCATTACATTTTAGTACTGCTTCACTGCGTTTGTATTTCTCGATCTACAATTTCCCATAGATATCGGATTGAGATCTGTTGATTGATCTAACTGCATTAGATTGTAGCCATTCGGTTACAACTTTGGAGATGTTTTGGGTCATTGTCATGTTTGAACTTCCAGACCAAGGAGCATATTTTCCTCCAGGTATGGATACATATGCCATTTATATTTTGCATGTATCCAATTTCAGTTAGAGTATCTTTTACTGCATGAATTGAACCCATTCCTTGGTCTGAAAACCAACCACATACCATAATAGTATCACCACCAAACAGTTTTATTTGTATATTTTGGCTCTAGTCTTTTTTATACCCTCCACACCACTGTGCAGAGGGTATACATCAGTTTCTTAATCCGTTTGTAACGCATTGAAAAATGCATTTGCGACCCCATAAAGTATATATATTATTGATCCTGATAGCAACTCGAGTCGCTACAGCGATGTCTGTCCGTCCGTCTCTCGGCTAAAAGCACGCTCAATCACAAAATAAACAATTTTCCTGCCCAAGTTTGGAAGAATGTTTTTTGCCATTATTTCACGCAAGTTGCTATTGAAAATGGGGTAAATCGGGCATCATGGTGCCAAGATATGTACAAAAAGATGAAGACACCTCTAAAATATTTTAAAAATTCAGTGTATTTGTTGTGATAATTTAATATTAAATTGATCAAATTTTTTTCATTTTAAAATATTTTGTTTACATTTGTTATAAATAGTGCCATAATTCCAGACACCGTCCTCTTTTTTAGGACGTCCTGGGCAGTCCTCACTATTTCCCAGTACCTGGGGGTTTTCCTACTTTTTGCACTTTTCTCCATAACTTTGTTTTTATTGCGTCGAACTTTTGATTTGTTGGCATCGCTGTAATGTCGCTGTTATTTCAAATGATTTGGCACCACTTACTTTGATTGCCAGAATGTGAGACTTTTCAGCAGTGATGAGAACAAAACGTGCAAAAAATTAAAAAAAACGCTTCAAAATTAAAAAAATGCATAGTGTTGACGTCACTTCCTATCAGCTGCTGTATGTCTTAAAGTTTGCTATCCGAAAAAAGAAGTATTTCATTAAACATAAATGCAATGTGCAAAAAATTATTAATTTTCTGATTTTAGAACTTTAAGTTCAGAATGATTTTTTATGTTTTTTGATAATATTTTTTGGTGGGAATAAACATTTTTTTTTTTTCTTTATAAAAATAAATTTTATTTTTAAAATTTCAATGCTTTCTGGATTAAAAAAAAAAAATATTTATTAAAATAAATGTCCTCTTTTTAGAAACAAATATCCACATTTTTTGAAAAAATGACGACGTCAACATTTTTTCATAATGTAAATGGCAAACCTATGTAAGACCAATGCGGAGGTTATCAAAGATTCGGCACAGCCGAATTTATCACTCTTACTTGTTCTCTTTGCACTCTTCTGTTCTTTAGCAAAATTTATGCGAGCCAGACGATTTTTCTCTGATATCAGTCGTTTCTTCGTCGGCAAATGACCTGTTAATAACCTCTTTAGGTAGCATTTTGGGACATTTTCTAAACTCTCTTGCTATTAAATTATACTGTCTTTTAATCATTTTACGGGGTTTGCCGCCTAAATGTTGAATCATCATCGTACCTCTTTCACGATATTTCTTATGGATTTATTCATAGAATATTTCTCACATATTTTCTTTTTCTTAAGACCAGCAGAAAAATCATCTATTATTTATAATAACTAATTATAAGATAAAAGCTTTGAAAAATACAATTGTGTGTAAAGAACCGTTGAAAGAAAACATCAGAAACTATAAATATTTTAATAACGGTTAAGATTTTATACAGTTTCTTTCATACCATCTTCTATTTTTATTGTTTTAATCAACTCTGTTAAAGAAGTTTAAAAGTTTCCATTGTTTTGGCATCACTAAAAATTTTTTAATTTATCTATTTACTTTTTCGAATTGTATCTTTTTGTAACACATTTATTATCTTTCGGTAGAGAACACAACAAAGAGTGATTTCACAAAAAAAAAAAAAAAAAAAATAATTTTGGGAATTAATTAAAAAATTAATTTGCCAATGCAGAATTTTTTAAAAGTTTCCAATGTATTGTCACCCACTGTATATGCAGAAATTAAGAAGTATTTAAGAAAATTTTTAAATTTTTGAGTTATATCCAATGTCCATAATACATATCTAAAATGTGAGTGTTATATATTGTGTAAATTATTGGTTTCGTTATTGCCAGTTTGTAGGTATCTTCTCTTTTTTTTTTATTGTTTTTGTGAATATGAAATGCGTCATTGTATTTCCAATTTATGGCTGTTAACAATTCTTCGTAGATATTATCGTATCATACATTGAAATATGAAAACATCCTTATATTACGTGGAATAATACACCTACCGCAACGCACACACTAGGTTTTTTTTTTTTTTTTTTTTTTTTTTTTTTATAAAAAAACAAAAACAACAAAACTCTTTTTTATGCATTACGATGAAGTGTGAAGATAAAAAACGTAATATGTCATCAAATATTCTGAAGAAACGATTTCTACTTCAAAGGAATCAATTGGATATTGTAACATTTTTGTATCTACGTTGTTGTTAGTTAATTGCTTATAAAAATATCAACAATTTCATCAGATTTTGAAAAAAAAAAAAAAAAAATAGAATTGTATAAAACAATACAGTCTGTCAAGAAAGTGTTTTTACATCATAAAAATTTGGTTGCTTTGACCTTTACGTTTAAAAATACAGTTCTCCAGTCTCGTTCTAAATGTTTTTTTTATTCAGTTTGTTCCAGCTTTGTTACTGTTTGTTGGTAAATGCGTAAATAATAATAAAAAATAAATTAATACAAAACAAGGCGAAAAAGTTAAAATGACAATATGTTTATACGAGTATGTCTGAAAAACTTTCTTGACAGACTGTATATAAATTCTGAGAATATAACATTTAAGTTTGTGATTAAGGAATTTATTTCGAACCAAATGAAATTTTCAGAAAAAACCGGGCTTTTTGTATGAACCGCAACTTTATAATTGGTACATGTACTGACAAATTTTTAAAAAATTCGAGGTTGAACCGGTGTTGCCATAATAGAAATTCCATGTTAAGTAATGAAGAAGTCTTCAGAATCTAGCACTTCATATTTTCGTGGCATCATAGAGACTTTTTCAAGACAATGGCCCCTATAAAATAAAAGAGACTAATTCTATTATATGTTTGGAGTGGCTATGAGTCTCTGGGATTACTCCCTAGAAAAGGATTTTTTCAAACCCTTGTTACTTTTTTGAATTTTTTGATTTCTTTGGAATATGAAACTATGCAAAAAGTTTTAAGTCCAAAGTAATTGGCCATGAAAACAACATCAAAATTGGAAGAAGAAGAAAAAAGATATTATTAGGATATTTTTTTAGAAAGTTCACTACTAACGGCACCATAAATTACTTACGGCACCGTAGACTAGCTATCTGGTACACATAGGGTAACAGACAGGAGTGATTTCACCCGATTTCGGAGTACCCAAACCACCAAAATAAAACAAATAAGTAAATTATACAACGATACAATACAGCATATGTTTAGAGAAAGGGTCTTAGTTCCGACTATTTGGTTATAGAAAATAAACATTAACCAAATTTGAGTGGCAATCCTGCAGATAAGAAAAAGTTCATTTCGGCAAAAACATTTAATAACCAAATTTGAGAAAAATCATTGCAATGTTTTTGTTTTTGGGCAAGGTAAAGAAAGAGATCTTGGGTGAATCCATATACTGAGGGGGTATGGTTGCTATGTGCGAATACCGTGAAATTGGTGGGCAAAGAAAGAGTCGCCATGTTAATATTCTTCGTGTATGTTCTGACTTTCGACTCGTTTTTAATCGGCTCTATTTACCTTTCACTTAGCTTCTGATCGAAAATAATAACAAAATATATGCGGAAGCGAAAGCTAGAACACGAAAATTTGCTGATTAACTAAATTTTATGTGAATACAATATAAAAGTCAGAACAGGGGTGTACATTTGGTTCAATATTTTTTTTATCGTAAAAAAAAGAACTCAAATTTATAAGAAAAAAAAACTAAGTAAAAAATTATAGTCGGCGGCCGACTATACGATACCCTATAACATGCGTTTAGAGAAAAAGTCTAGGGTCCAACTAATTGGCCATAGAAAATAAGCATAAATCAAATCTGAGTGGCAGTGTTATTAATTAAGATCATATCGGATGCTATATTTACATGGGGACCAGGTCGAAAAATTGACCGACCACGACCATATTTACTAAAAAAAACTTTGTTTATTGGAAAAAAAAAAAAAATATATACAACCCAAATTTGAGAAAAATCTGTGCAATATTTTTGTTATTTTGATAAATTTAAGTGAAGACAGGGAAACAGCTTTATATGGGGCTATATTTAAGATTTGTCCTATTTCCTACTTTTGGACTACTGATTAATGGGTGTAATAAACACACACAAACCAAATTTTACCGGGATCTATATAATTAAATTTCATTTAACTCATAGGGCACATTTGTATGGGAAGTAGGTCTGAACATGCACCGATTTTCACAAATTTGAACAACGTTTGTTTTATCTATAACATTAAGAGGCTAGGCGATTTCTTGTTACCGATGTATTGTTCTACCGTTTTATCCCGATTTTGACCAAACGTATATTATTTGAAAGGTATTTCTTTTAATCTGATCACCAGTATTACAGATTTTTAAATTTTTTCCTTTATTTTGATTAAATTCCATTTAAAGTTGCTACTAAGTCCTCTACTAGTACCTCAAGTCCAAATGTCTCATCATGCAGAAGAAAACTCTACGTCATAATCTAGATTTTGATATTGTTCTCAACAATCAGAGAATTGAAATTGTGTCCTCATCAAAAAATCAGGGTATTGTGTTTATGGACACACTTAGTTGGAACAATCATGTAAACGTTGTGATAGGGAGAACGTATGGTATGCTTCGGACGCTTTGGGCGACTCAATCTTGCACTTCATTAAATATAAGAATAATACTTTCAAAATCTTACATAATGCCGGTTTTATTATACGGGTGTAAAATTTTTGCTTTATGTGAAGAGAAAACTAAATGTGGCCTTCAATAGTATTATAAGGTATGTTTATGGATTAAACAGACTTGATTGTATTACCTCGTTTTCAACAACACTATTCGGTATGTCGTTTGATCATATTTTAAAATTAAAGGTGCTAGTCCTATTACACAAAATTATACATCAGAAGGAACCATCATACCTTTTCAACCGCTTAACCTTTGCAAGATCCAATAGAGGGAGAAAGCTTGTACCGATAAGATATCGTAGTAAAATTTCTGAATGGCAGTTCTATTTTAATGCCGTTTATCTCTGGAACTTGCTACCAAATCAAACACAGAAAATCAACAACGCAATACAGTTCAAAAACAAAATAACTGCTAGTTTTTCAATGCAAATTTAAATTATTTGTCACTTAATGTTTTTAATACACCAATGTTATTTCAACCATTTTTCTCTTTTTTTTTTAATCAAAATTTTACCATTTGATTCTTTTATATTAAATTATGTCAAACTCATTCATTTATTTAGTTCTTTATTTTATTTATTTTTTTATTTACTTCATATAATTATACAATTTATTTAAATATTTTTGTATACTGTAACTTGTTTTTCTTTAAAAATTCCCATACTATAATATAAAAGATGTAAATCTTGTTGTATGGGAAGAACAAATAAAAAATAAACTAAAAACTAAAAAAACTAACACATACATAAAATTATACATTTGCTATGTGTGTGTTTATTAAATTTTTAATGTGTTTGTTAATGAGGTTGTTATCTTCATTAACAATAATAATATATCTAAAAAGTGTTGGTTTGTGAATTGGCTAAGTTGAGAAATATAGTTGCCTAGAAATTGCACTCGAATTTCGAGCGCTGGAATCTGCTAGTAGCCTATAAAAGCTTATATACCAAATTTCAACAAAATAAATTCATATTTACGACCTGTAGTTTGATTAAAAGGTTTACATAGACGCACAGACGTTCTAAATCGGACATAGCTAAATCGGAAATAATTCAGTTACAAGCATCAGCACAAAAACATTATACCCAGGTATAAAAGCCTGGATCTGGACGATCTTTTGGATTTAAATTAAAAAAAATGAAGTGAAGAAAAAAAATTATGAGAAAATATAAGCTGAGACTATGTATATGCTCTTATGAAAATAACAAACAGAAACTACAAACAGGATAAAAGGTCAAAGAAGATACCGAGAAAATATTTAAAAACAGAGCTACACAATTTTAAAGAGTTTTTTTTATCATAACAAACGATGAATCATCTGTCAAGGCAGATTCATAACAACTTCCAGGAAAATAATATTATTATACATTTAGGAATGTGCTAAAAGAATTCACAAAAAAGTACTAAAAAGTGATTAAATATGGCAAAGGTATTTTTAAGAGTCGGCTAAGAATTTGTAGTTGTGGGCGATTCATAAATCGTTTGTCATTAGAGACACTTTAAACAAACATACCTACATTAAACAAGTAAGAGTGTTAAATTCGGCTGTGCCGAATCTTTGATACCCTCCACCTCGGTTTGACTATTGATAATAAATGTAAACTAAATATTGGAAAAAGTAAACAATTTGTTAAACTTAATACCAAATCATTTCAGCAAATTCTTTGGGTTGGTTTTCGTCTTTTCTATTATTTCGGATTTATTTCGGTGTTTGCTTTTAGGTCATCGTGGTTGCTGATCGGCATGCATTTTGGTTATATACCTATATGCATGCGTTTCCGGTTATATGAAATAACTTCTCGTTTAATTTAGTTTTTGCTAATTAAATACCTCGCCCTAACCTCCATTGCAAAGGTAATAGTTGTGTAGGGTGGCTATATGCATTAATTCGTGCTAATTGGAGATGGCTGTATAGTTTCTTTTAACTGGCCAAATATTTTTTCATTGCGGCCATATAGGTCGGATGGAGTAACAAAATAATAACCAAAAAAAAAACTCTCTCAATTTTTTTATTAAAATACTGCCATATTTGGAAAACAAAGAGAATAAATTTATAATAATATATATTCAAATTAGGGATGCCAAACGCAAAAAACCAAAAGTCCCAAACATTTTAAATAAAATAATTTGTTATCTTTATTTTCTGAAAAACTTCAAATATTCATCCAAAAAAAATTGTGAAAATTTATATATAAATAGAATTCTCATCAAATTGCGTTTATTTATGTAACACTTTTTATGTTCGCAATTCTTAAATATCATTTGAGGTTTTCTAAAATTCATTGAATTTAAATTAACGTTTTCTGTATGTGATTCTGTAAATTTCAACGATCCGAAAATCGCAAAATATATCGACAGCTATTGTTGTTTGCACTAAGGATTAAGTAATTCACTAAGTACATACATCTTAACGACAGTCGACAAATCTTTTTTTATATTTATTTAAATTGTAAACGAGTGGCATCTCTGTCAAAATAAGCGAAAAACACAAATAGAAAAAAACAAATTACTTCGTGTTTGACAGGATGATTTTATGTTTATGTTTAATATCTTTATTTTGTTTACTAATATTTCTGTAAATTTATTTGAAAATGAAATAATGAATTTTTTTAACGATTAGACTACGTTAAAATAAGTTACTTAATCGCGGTACTGAAAAGTTATTAATTTCTCCTGAATGGCAATATTTTTTTTTAAATGCAAACATTTTTTATTTAAATGTAAACATATTTGGTGTTTTTTTTTTTTTTTTTTTTTGGAATTTCAATTTCTGTTTAACGAATAAAATTTATATACACCAATACCCCGGTTTGCGTCGCTTCGGTTTGCGTTGTTTCGAAGTTGCCTCTTTTTAAGATTTCTGTGATTTCGAAGTTGCGTCGTTTTTGTTTCAGTTTGCGTCGCATGGCTTCAAAGTTGCATCGTTAGTGGCTTCGATTTGCGTCGTTAACATGAAAATGTTTGTACGAAGCCAAAACAGAAAAAGGGGAATCCCGTTTAAGTCTAATGCAAATAAATACATATGTATGAGAAGGTTGTCTGCTGTTTGCAAGTTGAAGATCTTTAGCAGTTTCAAATTCCATTTGGTGAAGTGAAGTTTAATGAAAATACTTTGCAACAATGAGTCAAAAAAGAAAGAAAATAAGCTTAGAACAAAAACTGGACATTTTGAAACGTTTTAAATCAGGGGAAAAGGCCGTTGATATTGGAAGAAACCTTGGACTTGCCCCTTCTACAATAAAATCCATTTGTTCCAGAGACGCTGATAAAATTAAAAAATTTGCTGAAACCGCAACATCGTTACAACATAAGCAGGTCAGAAAAATGAGAAGCCCTTTAATGGAAAAAATGGAGTCACTTCTTAGCATTTGGATAGAAGACCAAAATCGGCGAAGAATGCCATTAAGTCAAATGGTAATTCAAAATAAAGCTTTAATTTTATTTGAAGATTTGAAAGAAAGTTATCCGTTAACAAGTGCCGAAAGTGCGGAAGAATTTGAAGCAAGCAGAGGTTGGTTTGACCGTTTTAAAACCCGTGGAAATTTGCACAGCATTGCATTAAAAGGGGAAACTGCTAGTGCAGATACTTCAGCTGCAGAAAAATTCAAACTTGAATTAAAAGCAATTATTGAAGAAGGCGGGTATTCTGCACAACAAGTTTTAAACGCTGATGAAATTATTTTTGCAGCTAAAATTATGAATCTCGAAACCAATCAAATGAAAATCAATACAAATGTATGGGTATGGAACATCGTTCTTCGGTTTGCGTCGTTTCGGTCTGCGTCGCGTTTCTCCGGTCCCAATTAGTGACGGAAACCGGGGTATTGGTGTATTAAAGATGCAATTGATGTCTTCTAAACTTAAAATTATTATTTCCGACGTTTTGATATGATTTTCTGAAATTCAATTAATATTTTCTAATTTATAATTGGAAATTTTAATTCCAGTTTTTATAATTGATATTTTCTTAAATTTAAATGGAAAATTTAAAAAGTGAAATTTTGTATTTATGTGAATAATAATGCTTTAGTAATTATAAACAATTTTTAAAAATTAGATGTAATCGCAATCAGATATTTTGTAGGTAAAGCAGAATAATAATTCTATATAACTACGTAGAACTGTTTTGAAAGCAAAAAACTCATTGATGTACTCGGTAACTCTATTTTGTAAAGACAACAAAAAGTTAATATGCCAAACTTAAGTTCATATTTGTAAAAGAATAATGAAAATACGTATGAAATAAAAGACCAGCCCGTGTATACTCTTAACATTGTTCTGTATGATATCCAGTTGAAAATATTAACATTCATGTTAAAATAGAAATAACTATTGCAAAACTAATTAGAACAAAAATTGTGGCGCCATCTACTGTGGCATAGTCACGCTGAACAAAATGAAGTGACACTCTGTTAATGCAAAAGAAATGTATTTTCCCCACAACAAAATATTGCAGAAAATTATGTAAATAAAATAATATACCGATTTATTTCTAACATGCAGTTGTTATGGATATACATATATAGAATATTTATACATATATAGAATATATGTATATTATTTGTATTATTTAATATGTTTATGTATGTATGTATATGTAAATATTACACACAAAAAATACAACATCAAACGTTATTTTTGTTTTTTTTTTTTCTCTTTAAATAAATTTATATATTTTTTTTTTTTTGCTAAATTTACATTGTTTTTTTTTTTTTTTATTTATTAACAACTAGGTATTTTAGCATTATTTGCTTTAGATGTTGGTGAATTTTTACTCCCTTTATATTAACTCGTAGTGTCTGCTTGTCGAAAAAATTTTGGATCGATTTTAACCCCTTTCCCGTGACCCATTCGATCTGAAATTTTGCAGGCAGGCTCGTGGTAATGACAGAAATGATCTAACAAATACCAGATTTAGTAAAAAAAAATGTACAAAGGGTTAGTTTTTATTATATTATTACCACAACGACCACAAAAACAACAAGTCCAGCTATGACAACAATATAACATTTAGAATAACATCAAGAACACTATAGAAACATCATATTTTAAATTTTTTTTACTTTTTCAGAGATTTCCCTAGACCTGTTCCATCGATTTTAATGATTTTTGAAACAGAAATCTTCCCATGAATTTGGTGAATCATTCTCAATAAAAATGATCACTGTAGCTGCACTATTGAGGGCGTGATCGTGACAAGAACAACATAGAAAATTATATTTTTTCAAGACTTTTTTTAGTTCTTCATTCAAATCTCGGGCCATAATCGACCGATTTGGACGATTTTAAACAGCAAACTTTTCAGGATGTTAATGAATCATTTTTTATGTCAGCGAGCATCCTAGCTGCCCGATTGATGCCGCCATCGTGATTTCCACAGACGGACATCGCTATATCAACTCCGGTTGTTATAAGGATCACAAATATATATATTTTATGGGGTCCAAAATTTTTTTTCTAATTATTACAAGCGGCGTGGAGGGTATAAAAAGTCTGCAGTAAAGGTTATTGCAGTTGTATAAAAAAACACCAGCTTTCACAAATATTTTGGACAGATTTGGCAACGATCCATTATTATAAAGTCTAGACCAACTTTTGAATGGCTTAAAATAAATATGTTTAGATTTGTACAAAAAGGCTGCACAACTCACTAAACTGTTCGGGGGTTGTGGTCGCTAGATAAATTTTTGGCTACGGGTAAACAAATCCTAAGAAAAACTCCATGAAAGAACTAAACTTAACTTTGACTGATGCAATTAAAATAAGTTTAATCATTCGAAAATGTCTTTTTAAAAAATTTTATGTGTTTGTTGTTTTTCTTAAGATATGTGGTATATGTTGCATTTCTTCGTATTGTTGAAGTCATTGTAGCTGTGTGAATATTTATACTGCACGTGTCACATTGACCTAAAAATTATAAATGAAAAAATGAATAATGAAAAATCAAAAATTAAAAATTTTAGTTCCATTCTTTATTTTTTTTTTTTTTTATTAAATAAAAATATTTGAAAAGAATAATTTGAATTTGTTTAATTATCGTAAGACATCTAAGGTATCAAAACAGTCTTATAGGGATCAAACTTTGGGTATTATAACGCCGGCTGCGTTAAATGAATTTTATTGGTGTTCTATGAAGTACTTAGGGAACTTATAGATTTTCTACTCTTGTAAAGAAAAATAATGAAATTTTTAAAATAGAAATTAATTGCTTCTATAGAAGACATGATCATTGTTTTTTATAAAAAGAAATTATAATAGAAATTGGACAACAAGAAAAACAATTCACTTTAAATTTAATTGGTATTCGAATTTAAAGTTTCAGTATCGGCAACATTTTTAAAGTGGTAACCGTGCCCAATATTGTGTGGAGGGTATCAAAGATTCGGCACAGCCGAATTTGACACTCTTACTTGTTTTGTAATGAATTATGATTTTAATTTTACTTTATAAATCTTTGGAATTACCATGTTAATTGTATTGCTATATTTTTTACTGTTATTAGTCGTTAAGTTATAAACAATATGGTTGCAGTTTTTATTTCGTTTATGTCTTTTATAAGAAAAGTCCGTAATTATTCTAGAAAAAACGTTGTTAGAGTCTAACCCTCCTATCACACATCACACTGCAGCTGTGCAATCGTTGTGTACGTATTATCAACGAAAAATTGTTCGAATTAGTCGAATCCTTCGCCATTAACTTTTGTACTCACACATCTGACTGCAATCTCATTTTTAAAATGTTGTCGAAGCGTAAACTTGAAAAAATTTGTTTACTGCTCTCTCTTATTTTTTTTAAATAGAGTTACCGAGTATATTATACAGTTACATGTTTGAGGGAAAATGTTTACATTTATTATTATTAGTTTTATTTTAATAATAGTTAATAATATTTATGGTCTATAATTAACAAACTTGCGTTTTTATATGCGCATTTCAAGAAATAAATCATAACAATAGATTTAACAAGTTCAAACTTTAATTACAATTTTGCAGAATCCAGTAAATTTGCATTAAATTTATAACAGGGAAACATTAATCATCGTTAGTGGCAGCCACTACTCGCACGAAAAATTTGGTGCCATTAGTGTGACCACTGCGGAAAATGTGTGTGTTAGTAAAAAAATGTGAGTGTATTGAGTTCTTCGAACTTGCAGTGTGATGTGAGATAGGGGGTAACAAAGAAGTCCTCAAAATTTAAATGTCTTTTAAATAAGAAGTTACAGTTAAATAAAATTTGAAAGATATTAGTGCTAGTAAATCCCTCAAATCGAAAACGATTTATATAAAACTGTGTACCTCTAATTACACAGTACAATATTTTTCAAAAAAAAAAAAAATAAATAAAATAAAATGTTCCACTTAACTAAACCGAAAAAAAAAATATTTTTTCCATAATTATACAAAAATCATAAAATTTGTAAGGGAGTCTCCCCTAAGAAGGGTCCGGAGGGTGTAGGTCTCAAAGGACAAAAAGTTCCTCTCGAAAAAGTAATAGGGGTCGGTCATATATACAAAACCTGTCCTGTCCCTCTCCCCAGCCCCCTGTAGCACACAAACCTGATGTAACCCAAAAAAAAAAACTGACTTCAGATTCAGCGACTTCGAAAACATTTAAAACCGTCGTGAAACCCTACGGGATTTTTTGACAGTTGTAGAGTGTTATTGGAAGAAAATTACATTTTTAAATTCGGAATACTTTATTTTATGAAAGAACTTTAATTAAAAAAAATCATACAATTAAAGATTTTTTATGACACTTTTTTAAAATCAAACATAAAGCATCATCTATGTATCACTTATAACAAACAACTTCAGGGGCTCTGTTAACATAAAAAATTTTATTATATTTATTATTTCAACTGGTTAATTGTTAATTTTTCGTTTTTCATTTTTTATTTTTCATTTTTCAAAACGGTTTTATAACGCTATTCGCTCCCTCATTTTATCTCCAAACACGTCCTAATGAAATCGTGCCTTCATTTTATCTCCAAACACTTCCTAATTTTTTCACCAATACAATCGTACCTCACACCATTATTGTCTTACTCTGTTTTTGTGATTGTATTGTGAAATAGATTTTTATCCCCCTGATCGTATAGATGTTTACACATAAAAAAAAAACATTAAATTACACAAATACAGCTTAAAATTACATACAATTAGTCTAATTACACATAAGGTGGCAACACTGGAAGAGTAAGGTTAAGTTGAGAAAAAATTGTAAACGGATGTCCCGTTGGCCTAAAGCAAGTATTAGTAATTTTTCCTATTAAAAAATTAAACAAAATTTAATCAACAGTATAGCCAAAGGCATTGGCGAACTGAATGCAGCTACAAAAAAAATCTGCACGAAATCTCAAATAAGCATGAACACACAGTACAAACGAATGGATACTTAATGCAATATCATGAATATTATTTACAAGAATCATTGTTTAATAGGAAATACATTAATACGAAATGTTTACAAATACTCAATTTTTATAAAGAATTTTTTTAATAACATTATATGTACTGACAAAAACAATTCATGTTCCAGAGCTTCAAGAGAATGAAGTGTCTTTGGAAATTTTCAAAAGTTTGATACTTTTTAACTCTTACTTAATAAAAATAAACCAAGTAAGAAAATTATAGGTGGTCTAAAACGACCATCCGATACCCTATATCATGAGTTACGAGAAAGGGTTGCGCTCCAACTTTGGTCTTAATTGGATATAGAAAATGAGCAAATATTTTAAATACCATTTTTATGATTAACTATGTGCAGATATACAAAGTTCATATCGGATGCTATTTTTATTTGGGGACTAGTCCATAAATAGGCCAATCCTGAACATATTGAATGAATTCACTTATTTTTTCTCAAGAACAGAAATAAACCATAATCAATACAAATTTTTTATTTTTCATTTTACATTATTAATTTTTCGTTTTTCATTTCTTGTTTTTCATTTTTAATTTCTCGTTTTTATACCCTATACCACTATGTGGTTTGGGTATAATGATTTTGTGCTGCTGTTTGTAACTATCAAAAATATTTGACCGAGACCCATCTTTTATTATACCGATCGACTCAGAATCACTTTCTAAATTTTACAATCACAATAACAATGGGTTTTTTTTAAGAAAAGGTACTTTTTAAGAAAAGGTACGTTACTATATTAAGAAAGGGTAAATTTTTTATGAAAAGGTAATTTTTTTAAAAGACACTTTCTTAAGAAAAGAAACTTTTTAACAAAAAAAAAATTTTTTTTTAAAATTTACTTTTTAACAAAAGATACTTTTTAAAAAAAGGTACTTTTAAAAAAAAGTGTAGTTTTAGGAAAAGGTACTTTTTCGAAAAGGTCCTTTATTAAGAAAATTGACTTTTTCCAGAAAAGTTAAGTTTTAAGTAAAGGCACTTTTTGAAGAAATAGTTCTTCTTAAGGAAATTAACTTTTTAAGAAAAGGTACGTTTTAAAATAGCACAAGACTAAAATACATTTGAAAATAAACCTACTCTTTAAAGAAAAGATTCGTTTTAAGAAAGTTTTTTTATTAAGAAAAGGTCCAGTTTTAAGAAATTATACTTTTTTTAACAATAGGTACTTTTTAAGAAAATGAACTCTTTTAAGAAATAGTCCTTTTTAAGAAACGGAACTTTTTAAAGTTAAAAATGGTACATGAATAAGATACATTTACAAAACAAAAGTACTTTTTAAAGAAAAGATTCGTTTTAAGAAAACTTCTTTTAAAAAAGTACGTTTTTAAGAAATTAAACCTTTTAAGAGTGTACGTTTTTAACGATAGGTACCTTTTAAGAAAAGGTACTTTTTAAGAAAAGGTAATTTTTAAGAAAAGGTACTTTTTAAGAAAAGGTGCTTTTTTAAAGTAAGGTACTGTATTAAGAAAGGGTAATTTTTTAAAAAGACACTTCTTAAGAAAATAAACTTGTAAACAAAAAAAATTTTTTTTAAATAGGTACTTTTTAACAAAAGAACCTTTTTAAGAAAAGGTACTTTTTAAAAAAATTTAATTTTTAAGGAAAATTTACTTTTTCGAAAAGGTCCTTTATTAACAAAAGGGACTTTTTTCAGAAAAGTTAAGTTTTGAGTAAAGGTACTTTTTGAAAAAGTAGTTATTTTTAAGGAAATGAACTTTTTAAGAAAAGGTGTGTTTTAAAATGGTACAAGAATAAGATACATTTGAAAATAAACATACTCTTTAAAGAAAATATTCGTTTTAAGAAAGTTTTTTTTAAGAAAAGGTCCAGTTTGTATTGTACTTTTTAAGAAAAGTTACTTTTTAACAATAGGTACTTTTTAAGAAAAGGTACCTTTTAAGAAAAGGTACTTTTTAAGAAAAGGTACTTTTAAAGAAAAGGTACTTGATAAGAAAAGTACTTTATAAGAGAAGATACTTTTTTCGAAAAGGTCACTTTTTAAGAAAAGGATTTTTTTTAAAGAATAAAATTTTCTTTTGTAAAGGTACTTTTTAAAAACGGTCCTTTTTAAAAGAGGGTACTATTTTAAAAAAAGATACATGTTTTAGAAAATGTACTTTTTAAGATACAGTAAGTTTTTAAGAAAAGTTATTTTTTTAAGAAAAATTACTTTTTATTTATTTTTATTTTTTTAAGAATAATTACTTTTTCAAGGAAAGGTACTTTTTTTTACGAAAAAAACATTTTTCTTAAAAAAGAGACTTATTTAGAAAAGATACTTTTTTGAGAAAATATATTTTTAAGAAAAGGTACTTTATAAGAAAAGGTTAAGAAACGGCATTTTTTATGAAAGGGTTCTTTAAAAAAAAATTAATTTTTTTAAGAAAATCACGTTTTTGAGAAAAGTACCTTTAAGAAAAGGTATTTTTTGAAGAAAATATTCCTTTTTCGAAAAAGTCGTTTTTTAATGAAAAAGTGCTTTTTAGGAATGGTACATTTAAGAATATGTACTTTCTAAGTACATATGTATATATATAATGAAATTTGGTATATAAGATATTATCGGGCATAGGCTGAACGCTAGTGCCCATACAAATGACACCCATGAAATCGACTTAAATTGCCATAAGATCAAAATTTTCATACAGATCTCGGTCATTTATCAGTTGTCCAAAAATAAACCCCATATGGCAATTCTTTGTCGTAGCCCGCATATAGCTGCTGCCCGATTTTCAATTAAATCTATCAAAAAACAAAAATATTCCACAAATTCCTTAAATTTGGTTTGTATTTATTTTTACAACATATAAGTGACTGTATCAAATATGGTCAGGACCGGTAAATTTTTCGACTAGTCCCCATATAAATATAGCATCCGATGTGAACTTTTTCATATATGCAGCCAAAAAAATTAATAACAATGCCACTCAGATTTAGTTTATGCTTATTTTCTATATTCACTTAGATGGACCGAAGAGATAGGGTCTCTAAACCATGGTATATGGTCTAGATCGACTATAATTTTCTTACTTGTTTATTGCTAATTTTTTATTTTCCATTTTTATTTTTTATTTTTAATTTTTTTTTTTTTTAATTTTTTATTTTTTTTTTCATTTTTAATTTTTTATTTGTCATTTTTAATTTCTGTGGTTTTCTGGAATAGCCATTTTGTCAATTTTGAGTTAACGATGCCAAATATATTAATTTTTAACGCTCTTTATATGTGTTCAATTTTTTTTTTTTTTTTTTTTTTTAATATTGACCATTTCTGAGTTTTTTCTTTAAATAACGACGTTACTTAAATGTTTATTAAATTAATTTGCAGCACTATCAACGTATGTCGACCTACGTTTGATCGCTGACAACATACGTTGTTATTAATGAAAAAAAAAAAAGAAAAATGCAAAATAACTTTGGATTATAAAAACTTGTGTGTTTATTTCTATTATTTTTTGTCCCTATTATTCTTGATATGTTGTTATATTCTCATCCTAAGTCCCCTTAACTTTTTGTTGACGAACAAAAAAATCCATTTTTCAAGCATTTTTCAAAGAAAACGATGTTTGTCGACATAAGTTGTTTTATCTGCACACACTTTAAGTGTTATTTACATATTGTTTTTTTTTCGTCCTTTTCTAGGATCTATTCCTCTGAAGATTTTTGACTCAAAATTTTATATTAAGTATTTATTGCCCATATCTACAGGACTGTTAAATAAAAAGCTCTAAAAACTTTATATCGAGCCCATAATTTCAAATATAACGTTTTTTGGCTCCCCTGAACATTTTGATTTTATGACATACGCGGTTGTTCTAGAAAACCACAGATTTTTCATATTTTATTTTTAATTTTTCATTTTTCAGTTTCCTTTTTTATTTTTTTTTTTTTCTTTTTCCATTTTCCATTTTTTATCTTTCATTTTTCATGTTTCAAAACGCTATTCGCTCCCTCATTTTATATCCAAACACTTCCTAATGAAATTGTGTCTTCCTTTTATCTCCAAACACTTCCGAATAAATTGTGCTTTCATTTTATCTCCAAACATTAACATTAATATTAAATGCAGTGATAATTGTGTTATTTATATGGAATAAATTATAACGTTAAGAAAACTTTTAAATGATTGAGGAAATTAATTATAAATGTTTATAAAAAGTGAAGTAATATAATGCAGAAAACAGCGACAAAAGGGTTATTACAGAATATGTAATACATATCATAATTTTTTCACCAATACAATTATAAGTCGCAGCCTCCCCAGGCTTACGCCAAACCATAAACTATCAGAACAAAAAATGTTGAACTTGCCTTCGTCGCTGAATATAAAGTTCTCCCAGATGTCAACAGTTTTGGTTTTGTATGTATTGGCAAATAAGGGGCGCTTAATTGCTTTGATTGTTTCATCAGATACATCTCGATGTTAATTTTTGGACCTGCCAGATGTGGGCTTTGACGTATTTTATTTATAATTTCTCTCTCTTCCCGTGGCAAAATTTTCACAGAATTTCACTGTTTCATACGTTTAATTAAAGTACATATTGCTGATGGACATCTGTCAAACATTTCATATGTACTTGTTTGATCTACCCTCATTAAGGAGCTATGAAATGATTTTCTTTTCAGAATCGTTAAATTATTTGCCTCCGAACATTTTTAAACCATACACATTCAGGATAAAAATCGAAATGACGCCAAATTAATAAATTATTATGTTTTATTATGAACCAAAAACTGCATGAATTCAAAACTACCGGAACAATTTTCTCTTAAATTCACATAATTTTGTGATGGTTGCTGTAGCAACCATAAATAGATTTTTGGTTCTTAAAGAGTACGTGATTTCGTTGTTGTTGTTTTTTCTATTAACTATGATTATATAAATTTACTTATTATTACAAAAACTTTTACTCATATATTGGAGTTTCTTTTAAGAGCAGTTAATTTCACAAACTTTTTTGATGCACTGTAATTGCATCAAATTAGCTGTAATGTTACGTGGACAGACAGACGAACGGACGGATGGACAGACAGACGTGGCTAAAACGACTCAGAAAATGATTTTGAATCGATTGGTATAACAAAAGGTACTCTAGGTCAAGTATTTTTTTTTTCTTTGTAATTAAAAACATCAGCCCAAACTCAATACAGAGTTGGATAAGAATTTAATTTTCTTAAGATATTTTAGATTTTTTTTTATAAGTTGAAGAAACTACGTGATAATTTACGAAATTTTCCATAATAAGTCACCACCAGTTCACATTTTTATTCCACTAAAAGCAATGTTGACATCATTAGCAAGTTGATGTTTATATTTTAGTTAATTTTAAGCGAGCACATGGAAGTAGCTCTTAGTGAATAATAACAACCATTAGCATTAACAAGTAAAAGTGTTTCGACAAATTTTTTTGTATGCAATTTTATTTTAACTTAGGAAATAATTTTAATAATTTAATAGGATATACATATTTTTTTAATTTAATTTACAAAAAAGATTATGAAGATTTAAAATAAAAATTTTAACTGTTTAAGTTTCAAAACAAAGATGTATGTTAAGTTTGCAAGTCGCAATTTGCAATTTTTCTAAATGCATTGCCATTTTGTGTATCAGCAATTGTTTCTGGCGTACAAATTGATTATAAACCAAATCAGATCGGTGCGAAGTTTCAATACAAAACTGACATAAAATTTCGAGGAGCCCCGGCGCCATTGAAATAAAATTGATTTTATTTTCATTGCAGAGAGTTCATTCACATTTTTGAGCTGTTATTCTAATGTAACAATAAAATTTTTGGCATCTACAGAGACCGTTCTTGTTTTGTGTACTTTTTTTCCGCAACGGAAAAACGCACCGCATCGGTCTATTTGTGTTTAACGCTACTTAAAACAATATTACGAATCTTATCCTCCGGGTTCCTTATGATATACATATGTGTATTTAAATTAAAATCTATTTTATTAAAAACAAAACGATAAAAAAAAACACTTAATTTTGTTTCAATGGTTCATGGTAGAGAAGAAGAAGAAAGCATATATTTCAAAAATTCATAATTACACTGTATTCTTAATCGGACCGGTTTCTGGCATTTTTCATCAGCGATTTATTGAATATTGTGATAATTGTTATGTTATAATTGAATAGATTGTTTCTATATGAAATTTTTCTACTTAGGACGGCCGTAAGGTTTGAACCGTGAACCTTCACATACACTCGTACTTGCATTTTTTGGTCAGCGCTTAACACAGCGCTTTAATTTTTTAATATTTTTAATATTAATATTAATAATACAATATTAATCGATACAATTTGAGAATTTTGTAAAATCCGTGTTTGCATTAAAAAAATATTAATAATATAATCGAAATGTTCATTTATTTTTCTTATAAATTATTTTTATATTTTTAAAATTTAACTGAAACACTTTAATTATTTCTTTTTTCTCATTTTGTTTAAATAAAATATTTTTAATTAAAATATGTGTACAAAATTCTTGGATGGACGGTAGGATTCATATGTTTTTAAATAACTCTCAAACAAAAACAAAAAAATTTGTTATAAATCTGCTTTTCTGCTGCAGAACTGAAATAAAATCTCATAAAATTAAATTTCTTCTGTTTCTACAATGAGTTAAAAAATATTCACAACTGAAATATCCTTTGGGTCATGTATGACCCCAGCATGGGTTAAGTGTTAATTAGGCTCAAGCCGATTTCAGCAGTAAATTTTGTAATGAAATTCTAACCAGAAGAAATTATTAGTATTAAAAATTTTTTTTTTTAATTTAAACAGGACAAAAAGTGTGTTACCTTACGATACGTTTGAACTAATTGATTAAAAAAACTATATCAGAATGGTATTTCGAATTAAATAATTTATTACTTATAAAGTCTAATCAAATTCAGAAATTCATTATTTAACAAGAAAATTATAGTTGGTCAGACCAACTGTATAATACTCTATACCATGCGTTACGGGAGAGAGTTAAACTTTGCTGAGGCAATAACTGGATATAGAAAATAAGCATAAAACAAATTTTAGTGGTATTTTTCATATCTTATGTTATTTTTATATGGGGACTAGGTAAAAAATTAAGTTTTATAACAAACTAGCTGTTTTTACCCCCCCAAAAATTTGTATGGGATTGGCGAATTTGTTCATGATGAAAAAAATTCCCCAATGTTTACGTTTTTTGGGGAGTAAATTCTTTTTTTATTTCAATTTAAAATTTTTTGATTTTTTAATTTTCTTTTTTTAAGACGCTACTGCAAAAATACATCAAAAATAAGCTGCGAAACCGCTTGACGTTTTTTTTTTTTTTTTTTTTTTGAAGTTTATTTATTTTGTAATCATCAAATAAAATGCAATCGTTTGCAAATTAAAGGAATCAGAAATTTTAAAAATTGAATTAATTCATTCAACAAATGATCACCATTGAGCAGAGACTTCAAATTTATAGAAGTTTCAAAAATGGAAAATGAATGCGACGTTTAAAATTGTGCCGCAAGGTTGTTTTGGTATATGTTTAGCCTATTTTGATCGACAGGTAATTATTGCACATACGTAGATAAAATTTATCATAAGACTTTTCACTCAGCTGTGTTCCGCGAGTGAGTCGCGACCGCGTCCGCGAGCCGCTTCCGCACGTTTGGTAGCCACACCAGTGCTGCCGCGCAGTTGTTGTCAACTTATTGTCATTGCCAAATTATATTTTTCAGATCATTCCAATATTTTAGCTAAGCTCTGTTCCGCGAGACGCTTCCGCGCGTTCAGCAGCCATGCGTCACGTCGCGTCCGCGCCCCGATTCCGCGCGCCGAAATGATGTTATTGAAAAGAATACAGATATTAAATAAATTTGTTGTAGGACAGATATTGAGTGCAGCATGGAGAATTAGTTCATTTCTTTCAGGGACATTTTTTAAATTTGGGGAATTTGTTGATCGTGAAGTTATTCCCCAATTTTCCTTCTGGTGCATATACGAAAATATTATATTCTGGAGCAGGCGACATAAAATTGTCTATGAGAAAAACAGTCGTTTAAGGAGTTTCAGATTCCCTGGATTCAGCTTGTCTTAGCCGCTGGATTTCTAGACGCAGTTGAGTAGATTCAGGCATTTCCGCTTCTCTTAACAAAGCTTGCTGAGCTCCGTTCCGCGAGTGCGTCGAAATGATGCTATTGAAAAGAATACAGATTTTAAATGCGTATATTGCAGGACAGATATTGAGATCAGTATGCAAATTTTCACTTAACAAAATTCATTAAATAAAAATATGTAAAAATTTAAGAACGAATTTGGGGAGTAAGTTCATTTTTTATTTTGTATTTAAAAAATATGGGGAATTTGTTCATTTCTTCTGGGGACCTTTTTTTAAATTTGGGTAATTTGTTCATCGTGAAGTTATTCCCCTGTGTACCAAATTTCAGAGAAATCCGTTGAAAAAAATTGTATAGCGAACAATTGTACCAAAAACAGAAAATGAGTTTTATAAAAAAGTGGGTGTAAAGCTAGGCGTGGCCAGAAAGATATATAGTCCGACCTTCGCTGGAGTACAGAGATCACGTGTACCAAATTTCAGAGAAAGCCGTTGAAAAATAAAAGTTTGTATAGCAATCAAACAAAGAAACAAATAAAAGAAAAAAAAATTATATACATAGACGTGGGCGCAAATTAGACGTGGCTAGTAAGAAGCATATGGCGACCTTGCCTGGAGTACAGAGATCGTGCGTACCAAATTTTAGCGAAATCCGTTGAAAAATAAAACTTTTTATAGCAAACGAATATACCAAAAAACAGAAAATGAATTTTGTATATGGGCGTAAAAGTAGGCGTGGCCGGTTAGAATCATATGGCGACCTTTCCTGGGATACAGAGATCGTGTGTACCAAATTTTAGAGAAATCCGTTGAAAAAAATTTTTTTATAGCAAACGCATATACCAAAAAACAGAAAATGAATTTTGTTTAAAAAGTGGGCCTAAAAGTAGGCGTGGCCGCAAGAATGACATGGTGACCTTGCCTAGAGTACAGAGATTGTGCGTACCAAATTTCAGAGAAATCCGTTGAAAAATAAAAATTTGTATATCGAGCAATTATACCGAAAAACAGGAAATGAATTGTATACAAAAAGTAGGCGTAAAAGTAGGCGTGGCCTTTCCCGGAGTACAGAGATCGTGCGTACCAAACCTTAGAGAAATCCGTTGAAAAATAAAAATTTGTATAGCGGTCAAACAAACAAACAAACAGAAAATGAATTTTATATATCTGTGGTCACAAGCAATAACCGCCTAACTCGAAAATCATGCTTTCGAGAAAAATAGCTTTTTATATAAATGTAATGGGGCTTCATTACGACTTAGGTCAGAATGTTTTCATTAATAACTTTTTAAATAATAGTGTTATTTTAGTAGAATATGATAGCATACATAACTCAAATCATTCTTATGTCGACTTAGGCGGTTATCGCTTGTGACCACAGACATATAGATTAAAAAAAAAATATGCAATATGCAATATTTTGTTTTTTATAGATTTAAGTGAAGGTCGGGAAGCAGCTTAATAATGGGGTCTATGACTGTGATTATAAGGTATAATACAAACATATTTAGTCGGTCTTATAAGAGGTTATTTGAATGGGGCCTAGGTCAGAACATGCACTTATTTTCAGCAATTTAAATAGCGTTCGTCCTATGGGCGATAAAAGCTTATATAACAAATTTCATCATGGCCACACAAACGGACGGACAGACAGTCGGGCGGACGCAGAATATAATTCTGAGACAATCGGTATAATAAAAGGTGGATCAAGGTCAACTATTTTTGGTAGTTGCAAATATGACCACATAGTGATATAGACCACATAGACCATAGAAAAAATTTTTAGAATCTAAAAACTCGTTGAATATAATTTTGTAATTTAAGCCAGAAAATTTTAAATATATAAAAAAAACTTCAAAAAGAAATCAAATCAAATCAAAATATTACTCTGAAATATTCTCATATTTTCTTAATTTATGAGAATGCTTAAATCTAGCTTGTAGCAAGTAAATTCTTATGATCTGATTATTATTTTATGCATCAATCTTAAATTTAAGATTGTTAAGATCTAAATCCTAATCATGAGAATTTACAAAACGGAAAAAATATAATTGGAAAATCATCAGATTTATGGATCAAAATTCAAATGGAAATTGTATGACAAACATTTCGTATCAAAATAAATTTTCATAAAAAATTTCATCGGAATCTTTAAATTTTACTTTAATGTTCATAAAATATAATTTACAACGAAAATGCAATAAAAAGGTCATAAAAAAAAATAATTGCTATAAACATTTCAACAGAAATCATTGCAATCATTGATTATTCTACAAATTTATTAATTAATTTTAAGATAGAATAAATATACAGATGGGTAATTTCCATTATATAATTGTACAATAAAATAATTTAATTGCAATATATCATGCCAAAGAAAAACAGTGCAAGGTCTGACATTTTCTGTTGAAATTGAAAGTAGGTTTACGAAAATAGCAAAGAATTTATAATTCTTAGCAAAATAAGTTTTCTTCATAAACTTACTCCACCACAATATAACAAATTTATTTTCGTAAATTTCTTGAGATAATTATGCATCAATATAATAGAGTTCTGTTGCAAGACTTCTCACTGTTTTAATAGTAAGTTTTCGAAACTATTTACCATGGACTCTTTGCAAAAAACTTATAGGAGGAAATCAAATTTTATTATAACGAAAGATGAAAAAAAAAACAATATTGTCGTAATTTTCTTTTCTTTAATACAGACAATCTAGTGTAACTACACTTACTCTATTATAAATATTGCTACAAATATGTATGAAAATAGGACATAATTATTATAAATTTCCATACTAGAAAAGTCATCATCACCATAGACTGTACATCCGTTTCCCATGTCTGTAGACAAGAGATGAGTTTAAAAAAAACACAATAAAGGAAAGGGAAATATATGTTCACATTGCTGCTTTTTACAATTGATTGGTTAAACTCCAGGAATAAAGGAAATTGCATTTTTCCTGTTAACAATGCGAACAAAAATGAATTGACATGTTTCATTTTAACCCGTTTTTAATTAAAAATCTAAAAAAAAAAGAAAAAACTTCACAAGAAAAATGTGTTGTATAAAATCAAACATCAAAAGTATTTTTGTTTATATCAATACACAATATTTTGTTAAAATTAACAAGTAAAATGTAAAAAAATAGAATTTAAATATTTAAAGACAAGTTTTTCGAAATATACTTGAAATATATTTCTAAGAATCTTTAAATGTTTCTATTGCAGAACTTAAGGATTTTCGTATCGAAAATGAAATAGAAATTCTCTTAAATTTCCTGGGTCAAACAATCGAAAGATCTTCGAAATTTGAGAATCTATAAATGTTTCAAAGACCTTCCCACAGGAAAAACGTTGGATAATCTAAAAATTTCTCCATTAACCCATTCACCGCGGATGTGTATTTAAATACCCACAAGTCTAGCCAAATACAGATGCGTGGTATCGCGAGTTGGCGTTCATAAACAGATAAAGGAAGGATAGGACTACTAAAAAAAAATATGCTGGAATAAAGTATCGGATCAAAGTGTAAAAAGTTTACAAAGTAGGTAAAATTCCAGGAAAATGGCTCAGGCATAGTAAATCGTTTATCTAACAATTTATATGTTAGACATTATTTACAAAACTCCTCATTGGTTTGGGTCGACCCTACACCATAAAATGTAAGAAAATGTCATGTCAATAATAATAATATGTGAATAATAATATATACTAGCAGATTCCAGCGCTCGAAATTCGAGTACAATTTCTAGGCAGCTTTATTTCTCAACTTAGCCAATTCACAAACCAAAAGTTTTTTGGTTTATTATTACTGTGAATGAAGATAACAAACTCATTAACAAACACATTCAGCCCTGTTCTTGAAACGTTGTTATTTGAATAAGAATGAATATGAAATAACATGAAATTGAAATTTTGGGTTTCTTGAAAACACAAATTTTATTTTTATTTTTTTTTTGTCAAATGACATGAAACATATGGTTTAGCTTCAGAACCATATGTTATCTAGAAACCGAGGTGCCATATGGTTCTTTAGTCACTTCCACAAAAAAACTTTAAGTAATTTTTGCATGCTTTTCCTTAAGATTATAAAGAAAGTAAAAAAAAAATATTTTCTTTTAAAATAACAATTTACGTGTTCATTTAATTGTTTTTATTCTTCAATTTCATTCAATTAAGAATGACTTATCTTTTGAAATAAGTTAGGCATCACCAAAGAAAATTCGAAATTCAAATAAATTGGATTTGACTGGCATCACTTCTGTTTCGAACATAAACAAAGTTGTGGCAGTCATATGAAAAAAAAAAAAAAATAAATAAAAATATGTGATTTGAGTGAAATATTATTTTAAATTCCTTTATTCGTAATAATTAGTACATAAAGAATCTACGTTATAATTAAAAAAATTATAAAGGAAAATAGATTGTGCAAATAAAAAGTTTTTATTATAGTTATAGAACAACATCATCTCCAAAAGTGTGTTTTATTAACATTGACTACTGATTACGAGTTTTTTTTTTAAATCAGCGCAAAATGTAGACCTTATTTAAAATCGTTTTTTTTTTTTCATAAAATTAATGTCTAATTTTTAAAATAATGACAAGGTTCAATAAAAAACATGTTAGAGTTTAAATATCAATTAGTTTTTTTTATCTCTTAAGACCTGCTTAGTAGAAAAAAGGGCATTTGTTTTGATTTCTATGTGAATTAAAACGAGAAAAAATATTCTGATTGAAATTAGAGAACAGCAAAAAACTCGTAGATTTAAGAATTTTTTCATTTACGCGTTTTTTTTTGTGATAGTGGTTTCAAGAACAGGGGTGATTAACAAATTTAATAAACACACACATAGCATATGTATAATTTTATGTATGTGTTAGTAGCAACTTTAAATGCAATTTACTCAAAATAAAGGGAAAAAATTAAAAATCTGTAAATCTATTGAACAGCTAAAAAGAAATATCTTTCAAAATCGGGATAAAACGGTAGAACAAAACATCGGTAACAAAAATCGCTTAGCCTATTAATATTATAGATGTTAAACTTTATTTAGAAAACTCTTCATTGGTTTGGGTCGACCCTACATCATAAAATTTAAGAAAATGTCAATATAAATAATAATTATATGTGAATAATAATATACAGTGACTTCCAAAATTGTTCATAAAAAAAAAATCATGTGAATCCGATCACAGGGGAGATGTGTAAAAATCTAGTAATTAAAGATTTTTTGATGTCACTTTTTTTAAATCAAACAGAAAGCGTCATCTATGTATCACTTATAGCAAACAACTGCAGGGACTCTGGTTATACTTGTGGGGTTGTTGAATTATGTACATATACTAGCAGATTCCAGCCCTCGTAATTCGAGTGCAAATTCTAGGAAATTTTATTTTTTCATTAAATAAAGACCCTAAAGGTATGCTAATCAATTATAGCCAATTCACAAATCAACACAAAAAAACAAACTCATTTTTATTACAAACACATTAACAAATTTAATAAATACACACAGCATTGTATAATTTTATGTATGTGTTAGTAGCAACTTTAAATGCAATTTACTCAAAACAAAGGAACAAATTTAAAAATCTGTAAATCTGCAAATTGGCTAAAAAGAAATACCTTTCAAATGATATACGTTTGGTCAAAATCGGTATAAAACAAGTAAGAGTGTTAAATTCGGCTGGGCCGAATCTTTGATAGCCTCCACATTTTTCATTTTCAATTTTAATTTTTTTTTTATCATTTTCCATTTTTCACTTTTCAATTTTCATTTTTCGTTTTTCTTTTTTAGTTTTTCATTTTTAATTTCTCATTTTCCATTTTCCATTTCCGATTTTTCATTTTTCATTTTTCAATTTTCAATTTTCATTTTTAATTTCTCATTTTCCGTGTTCCATTTTTCATTTTTATATTTTCATTTTTCATTTTTCATTTTCCATATTCCACTTACCATTTTTCAAATTTAATTTTTAATTTTTCATTTTCCATTTGCCATTTTTAATTTTAAATTTTTCATTTTCCATTTTTCATTTTTCATTTTCCATTTTTCACTTTCCATTTTTCATTTTCCATTTTCCATTTATCATTTTCCAATTTTCATTTTTCATTTTTAATTTTCCATTTTTAATTTTTCGTTTTCCGTTTTCCATTTTTCATTTTCCATTTTCCACTTTTCAATTTTAATTTTTAATTTTCAATTTTTCTTTTTTATTTTTCATTTTTATTTTCCATATTCCATTTTCCATTTTTTCATTTTCCATTTTCCATTTGTCATTTTTTTCATTTTTAATTTTTCATTTTCCTTTTTTCATTTTTCATGTTCCATTTTCCATTTTTCATTTTCCATTTTCCACTTTTCATTTTTCATTTTCCATTTTCAATTTTTCAATTTTCAATTTTCCATTTTTCATTTTGCGTTTTCCATTTTTCATTTTTCAATTTTCATTTTCCATTTTTCATTTTCCATTTTTAATTTTTAAATTTTCAATTTTCATTTTCCATTTTCCATTTTTCAATTTTCATTTTCCATTTTCCATTATTCGTTATTCATTTTTCAATTTTCATTTTCCATTTTTCATTTTTCATTTTTCATTTTTCATTTTTCATTTTTCAATTTTCAATTTTCATTTTCCATTTTTCATATTTCATATTTCATTTTTCAATTTTCATTTTCCATTTTCCGTTTTTCATATTTCATTTTTCAATTTTCATTTTCCATTTTCTGTTTTTCATTTTTCAATTTAAATTTTCCATATTTCGTTTTTCGTTATTCATTTTTCATTTTTCAATTTTCATTTTTCATGTTTGATTTTTCATTTTTCATTTTCCATTTTCCGTTTTTCATATTTCATTTTTCAATTTTCATTTTCCATTTTTCATATTTCATTTTTCAATTTTCATTTTCCGTTTCTCATTTTTCAATTTAAATTTTCCATTTTCCATACTTCGTTTTTCGTTATTCATTTTTCATTTTTCATGTTCCATTTTCCATTTCTCATTTTCCATTTTTAATTTTTAATTTTCCATTTTTCAATTTTCATTTTCAATTTTCAATTTTCCATTTTTAATTTTTCAATTTTCATTTTCCATTTTTCAATTTTCAATTTCAATTTTACATTTTACATTTTTCATATTTCATTTTCCATTTTTCAATTTTCATTTTCCATTTTTCATTTTTCAATTTTCATTTTCCATTTTGCGTTTTTCATTTTTCAATTTTCATTTTCCATTTTCCATTCTCCATTTTCTATTTTCATTTTCCATTTTTCATCTTCCATTTTTCATTTTCCATTTTTCGTTTTAATTTTTTCTTTCATATTGGCGATTTTTTTTTATTATAACGTGATAACGATAAAAAAAATATGTGGCAATACTACTAACAAGAGGTATGTTATTGTGTTCTTGGTATTGTTGATATATATGCATAATTTTTTTGTGGCATTTTTTTATGTTGTTGTACAATTATTATGTTCAACCACTAAACTGTTACAACAAACACACTGGGTTTTATGTTTTTTTTTTTTAGAGGTATCTACATATTTTTGCTCGTATCTAAACACGATGATGCCCGATTTAGCCCGTTTTCAATACCAACCTGCTGGGAATTATGGCAAATGATATTATTGCAGCCCTATCCAGTTAGACGGCTTTTTTTGTGAATGAGCGTGATTTCAACAGACAGACGGATAGACGGACATCGCTATATCGACTCGAGCTGTGATAAGGATCAAGAATATATATACTTTATGAGGTCGGAAATTAGTTTTTCGATGCGTTACAAACGGAATGACAAACCTATATATACCCTCTGCCACTGACGTGTGGAGGGTATAAAAATAGAATAAAACATCGGTCACAAGAAATCGCCTAGCCTATTAATATTGTAGATGTTATACGTTTATATTGTGAAATTTTTGTCGTTTTACAGCAAAGGGTTGTTGAATTAGCTGAAACAATTTTATATCATAATTTTTTCACCAATACAATCATAAGTCACACCGATTTGTCTTACGGCTCACAGCGTAACATGTTATGCTCACATCTTAAGCCGTTTTTGTGATTCTATTGTGAAATAGAAATTTACCCCCCTGCACGTAAAGATGTTTACACATCAATAATTCAGCTGTATAATCTGTTTGCAGAATATAGATAAATTATTTAATCAAATGTACTAATGTTTTTTGCTTTATTTAAAGTAGAAAAATTTAATCTTGAGCCTGATTAGTTTCTAACTCAATCATAATTCAGCTTAATTAATTTTTTCAACTTTTTTTTTTTTATGTAGTATGACACTTTTAATTTTAGCTGTACGCATACTTTTTCTAACAAATGTATATTTTCTATAATTATATAGAAATGTTCATTCTATGTATATCTTTTTTCATTATCAAGCATATGTGTACAAAGAGTTTTTAATTAATGATTAAATTATAAAACACAACATTATAAATATTATCATCAATTGACAATGAGTACGAGCAGCGTGTGTTTGTTTGTGTTATAAGTATGTATGTAGTTGTATTGTGTGCAATGAAGTAAAGAAATTATTTTATTAGCTTCCGGATTATCAAGAATTGCACAAAGACTCTAATGCAAGTAAAAATTCACATAGAAAATAAAATTGTATGGTCGAACGGGTTGCTTCATACCATAAAGACCAGTGGGTCTGTTTGATGGAAGTATATTACATGGTGGTTCTTTATACACTTTTGCATTAGCTATGTATTATTATTGTTATTATCATTATGATTATCATTTTCATGATCGTCATCATGACATCATACGAATTAGACTTAGACCATTAGCTTAAGCACGTACTTGTCTCTTATTATGCGTTTACACCATTGGATTATTATTATGTGCCATTAAATACCGGTGGTAATTTGGTTTGTCCGTCTGTTGCCATATCGAATACTAAACACTAGTGGCAAATAGCAAATACATAAAGAATTTTATGTTCATCGTTTAATATACTACAGCTTTAGATGTATAGGAATCATAGCAAAAGCACGTAAATTTCTGAGTTTATAAAATCTACAATATAATTGAATTACTCTTCACTCATATTCATATAACAAAAAAATAATAAAAAAAAAATAGATTACAAGCTATCAAGAGATTCATTGAACTGTGGTGACTTCCTCTTAAAAAAATAAATATCTGATTCTATGGCGTTATTTTTTTTTTAAGGAAACAATAAAATTTTAATAATAAAAAAATATAAATAAACGCGAAGTCATTATAGGGGTGGGGTTCTCAGCAACACATTGTGGATTTAAGAATCATTTAAATTTTTGTTTCAATGTGTCTTCTATGTCAAACTTTTTTTAAAAAGCCTACAAACTCATGCATAGCAGAAAATAGGTATAAATAATAATTCTAAAATATTTCGCCTTCAAAATTTCAGCGAAATCAAAGTTTTGACCCGAAGATACCTGCCTGTTTGATGTTTTAGAAAAAGATATATTATATGTACCCATAATTGACTAATTTCAGGTCAAACCGAAGACCTTTTTCAGGTCAGATTTTTTTTTATTTTTATTATTAATTTTTTTTTTTAAATTTGGTGAATGAGCTTTACTTTTGAAAATAATGAACAAGTGTTTCAAAGAAAACAAGTGAGAGTGTTAAATTCGGCTGGGCCGAATCTTTGATACCCTCCACCTTTTTATACCTTATACCACTATGTGGTTTGGGTATAATGACTTTGTGCTGCTGTTTGTAACAACCAAAAAAATTCGTCCTAGACCCATCTTTAATTATACCGATCGACTCAGAATCACTTTTTGAGTCGAAATAGCAATGTCCGTCCGTCCGTCCGTCTGTGTGTCCATGTAAACCTTGTAATCGAACTACAGGTCGCAGATATGAATATATTTTCATGAAATTTGGTATATCGGCCATGGGATGAACGCTATTGAAATTGGTGAGAATCGGTCCATGTTCAGACCTAGTCCCCATACAAATGACCCCTATGAAATCGATAAAATTGCCATAAGCTCCAAATTATCATATAGATCTCAGTCAAATTGGGTTTGTATGTGTTTATTACATCCATTAATCAGTAGTTCAAAAATAATCCCTATAGGAAAATTCTTAGTCATAGGCCCCATATAGAGTTGCTTCGCGATCTTCACTTAAATCTATCAAAAAACAAAAATATTGCACAGATTTTTCTCAGATTTGGTTTGTATACATTTTTTCAAAGTATATGTGACTTTACCAAATATGGTCAGGATCGGTCCATTTTTCGACCTAGTCCCCATATAAATATAGTATCCGATATGAACTTTTTCATATCTGCAGCGAAAAAATTAATAAAAATGCCACTCAAATTTGGTTTATGCTTATATGCTATATCCAATTAGTTGGACCGAAGAGATAGATCTCTAAACCATGGTATAGGGTATCGTATAGTCGGGCTAGACCGACTATAATTTTCTTACTTGTTCATTTTCAATTTTCATTTTTAATTTATCATTTTCCATTTTCCATTTCTCACTTTTCAATTTTCATCTTTCGTTTTTCATTTTTAGTTTTTCATTTTTAATTTCTCAGTTTCCATTTTTCATTTTCCATTTTCCACTTTTCATTTTCCATTTTCGATTTTTCAGTTTCCATTTTTAATTTTCCATTTTTCATTTTCCATTTTCCATTTTTCATTTTTAATTTTTAATTTTTAATTTTTAATTTTTAATTTTTAATTTTTAATTTTTAATTTTTAATTTTTAATTTTTAATTTTTAATTTTTAATTTTTAATTTTTAATTTTTAATTTTTAATTTTTAATTTTTAATTTTTAATTTTTAATTTTTAATTTTTAATTTTTAATTTTTAATTTTTAATTTTTAATTTTTAATTTTTAATTTTTAATTTTTAATTTTTAATTTTTAATTTTTAATTTTTAATTTTTAATTTTTGATTTTTAATTTTTAATTTTTAATTTTTAATTTTTAATTTTTAATTTTTAATTTTTAATTTTTAATTTTTAATTTTTAATTTTTAATTTTTAATTTTTAATTTAAATTTTTAAGCTTTAATTATTAATTTTTAATTTTTCGTTATTGATTATTAATTTTTCATCTTTCATTACTCATTTTTCAATCTTAATTTTTCATGTTCCATTTTTCAATTTTCATTTTACACTTTCCATATTCCAGTTTCCATTTTCCATTTTAAATTTTTCATTTTTTAATTTTTCATCTTTCATTTTTTAATTTTCGTTATTCATTTTCCACTTTCCATTTTTAATTTTTCAATTGCCATTTGCCATTTCTCATTTTTCAATTTTCATTTTCCATTTTTCATTTTTAAATTTTCATTTTCCATTTTTAACTTTTCATTTTTCAATTTTCATTTTTCAATTCTCATTTTCCATTTTTAATTTTTCAGTTTTCGTTTTCCATTTTCCACTTTCCATTTTCCGTTTTTCATTGTTCAATTTTCATTGTCCATTTTACATTTTTCATTTTTCAATTTTCATTTTTCCTTTTTTATTTTCCATTTTTCAATTTTCATTTTCAATTTCCAATTTTTAATTTATCCATTTCCATTTTCCATTTTGCGTTTTCCATTTTCCATTTTTATTTTTTAATATTCATTTTTCAATTTTCAATTTCCGTTTTTCATTTTCATTTTCCATTTTTCATTTTTAATTTTTCAATTTTCAATTTCCATTTTCTAGTAGTCATTTTTCATTCTTCAATTTTCATTTTCCATTTTTCAATTTTCATTTTCCATTTTTCAATTTTCATTTTCCATTTTTCATTTTCCATTTCCATTTTCCCTTTTTCAATTTTCATTTTTCATTTTTCATATTTCAGTTTTCGTTTTTATTTTCCACTTTTCATTTTTCATTTTTCAATTTTAATTTTCCATTTTTCAATTTTCATTTTCCATTTTTCATTTTCCATTCTCCATTTTTCATATTCTATTTTACATTTTTCATTTTCCATTTTCCGTTTTTCATTTTCCATTTTCCATTCTCAATTTTCTATTTTCCATTTTCCATTTTTCATTTTTCAATTTTTCATTTTCCATTTTTCATTTTCCATTTTCTATTCTCTATTTTTCATTTTCTATTTTACATTTTCCATTTTCCGGTTTTCATTTCCCATTTTTCATTTATATTTTTCATTCTCCATTTTCCATTTTCATTATCCATTCGAAAATTTCCATTTTTCGTTTTAATTTTTTCTTTCATATTGGTGATTTTTTTATTATAACGTGATAACGATAAAAAAAAAATATGTGGCAATACTACTAACATGAGCTATCTTCTGTGTTCTTGGTATTGTTAATATATATGCATATTATTTTTGTGGCATTTTTTTATGTTGTTGTACAATTATTATGTTCAACCACTAAACTGTTACAACAAACACACTGGGTTTTATGTTTTTTTTAGAGATATCTACATATTTTTGCTCGTATCTAATCACAATGATGCCCGATGTAGCCCATTTTCAATACCAACCTGCTGGGAATTATGGCAAATGATATTTTTGTAACCTTATCCAGTGAGATGGCTTTTTTTGTGAATGAGCGTGATTTCAACAGACAGACGGACAGACGGACATCGCTATATCGACTCGAGCTGTGATAAGAATCAAGAATATATATACTTAATGGGGTCGGAAATTAGTTTTTCGATGCGTTACAAACGGAATGACAAACCTATATATACGCTCTGCCACTGACGTGTGGAGGGTATAATAAGTGACTTTATCACGTCGGGATCGGTCCATTCTTCTACCAAGTCCCCATATAAATATAGCATGGATATGGACTTTTTCAGAACTGCAGGCAAAAAATAATAAAAATTCCACTCAGATTTGGTTTATTCTTATTTTCTATACCCAGTTAGTTCGACCTAAAATCAGTTCTCTAAACGCACGGTATAGGGTATCGCATAGTCGGTCGAGACCGACTATAATTTTCTTACTTGTAATTTTTCCATTTTTTTTTTTTTTTTTTCAATAATATGTCCTGTACGATTTAAAGGGAACAATAAATCTTTTAGTAGTGAACATGAAATATTTTTTTTTTTTTTTGTTTTGTTTTGTTTAATGAACTATTGAACTTCCTTTGTTTTTATGTTTAAACAATAAGTTGAAATATTAAAAAAAAAACTAAACTAATTTTTATTAAGTTATCTTAAGTTTAAAATACACTTCTATGCAGCACTTAATCATTATTTCAGATGTGTACGATTTTAAGTGACACTCACTGTAAACACTGTGGCTTGTTTCTTTAAAGCAAAAAAAAAAAATATGTTTTAAAAAAGTGAAAAATAATATACATTTGATTAAATCATGGTGTTAAATTCCTCAAATGTATCGTTATGCATCATAGCACAGCGTCATATAAAACAAAAACATCTGTTTTTCCCCTTAGTTACAACAAGAAAGGGCAAAAAGAAATCAGCTTTTTCTGGTATGGTTTACCACAGAAACAAATAGCAACATAAAGCCGAAAAGAACCAAAGAAGAAAAGCCAAAAAAAATTATAAACTCCAACAAAAAGCAACAAAAAAAAAATAATAATATAACTAACCTTGACAATGCTAAAAAATACTTTGCGGTGGCAATTATCCTTACAATCGTCAATCATGATGATGGTGACGATAATGAAGATGATGAAGAGGATTAAATTGAAATATTATAATCAAATTGCAAGATTATAAATAAATGACTGGAGGCAAAAGAAGAACAAGCACTTATTCACATTTTACATGACACTTTCTGATCATTTTTTTTTTTTTTCAAGTTGAAAAATCTTATATTTCCACCTTGGGATTTAATCGTAAAATTTTTCTTGTTGATAACAATAATACTTGAGAATATTACTTTGGTTTTAATTAGTTTTTTTTTTCTTTAATAAAACAAACACTTGCTTTTATTATAATTTTAGAGATTATATTTTAAATATTTGAATATTTGTTTTAATTATAAAAAAATTTAAAAATGAAAGTTCTTTTTTATCAACGATTTCTCTTAAAATATGAGAAGTTTTACTGTTTTTTTTTTCTTCTTTTATATCACAAACAAAAAATTTAAATTTCTTTTATTCAGAAAAAAAAAATTATCACACAATTTCTGTTACGAAAAGAAAGAAATTTATAGTTATTAAAAAAAAAAGCACAATGTTGAATATTATTATGTGTAGAAAACCGAAAAAAAAAAAACCAAGCAGCTTCCGCAACTGTAACCGTACGCTTAATGCCACAATAAACTATGGCTGAATCAGCAAAACAATCAGAGTCGAGAGTAAGTTTGAAGTAAAATGCGCGCCGCCGCAGCATTAAACAAAAAAAAAAGCAAAAAAAAAAAAAAAACAAACAACATGAACATTTGCACAAAAAACCACTCATATACATATAACAACAACAGCATTAATAATATGACGACTACATGTGAAAGATATTCACGAGAGAAATGTAAATGTAGAGAAAAAGTAGAAGAAGAACCAGTAGAAACAGAATTGGGGATTTAAAATAATGCTTAAGCGTCGAGATCCATAAAACAACAACCGAACAGCAGAGCAGCAGCAACGACAAACATTATACAAAAAGACATTTGATAACGCACTTTTAGCAGAATGAAAGAGAAGATAACAATGAAGAAGAAGAATATAAAAAAAATTGAGCATAACCAAACCCAGAACTAAATGCATTAATATCAACAATATAAAATATTTATAGCAAAACAAAATCAAACAACAAACTCTCCTTAAAGCTTGAGGCTAAGGTACCATGAACCACACCACACCATCTATACATTTTTACCCAAGCTCTTGGTACGCATTTTTTTTATCTAGTATTTTTTTTTATTAAACCTCATACAATCATCTGAACATTGATATGCAACCTAGACATGCTTGATCATTTCAATTCTTCTCATTTCACATAAAAAATAATTATTTTTTTGTTCAGAGTAACGAAAGAGTAGAGAGCATAGAAATTAATATCCAACAAAGGGATTCAAGACAAACTAAGCAAAAAATCTCTAGCAGAAAAACCTATTATTCTCATAATGGAATATTAAAAAGAAAAAAGTTAAATAAAGCTGAATTAAAAGAAAACTGTCCATCAAAGTAAAAAGGAAAACATAAAGTGCTTGTCCCAGTGATGCCAACTCCGTTCCTTTGCCAATATTTCCCCTCGGAAACTGATTGAATGCTTTTTCAAAACAATAAGTTCTCAGAATCAATTTTCAATTAGTAAAAGTACGAATCTAAGAAGGCAATAATTCATCATAATTTTAGGTTATTTCAATAAAAAAAATCTTGGGGAAATAAGGATTTTTAAACAGATTTACAATTTGTACATTCTCAAATCAGATAAAGGCCAGTTTACACTATCACACTTTGTAATACGACCTGTCAAAAAGACGAGTATTATAAAAAAGTCGTATCATGTAAAAAGCTTATGTTATGAAATTGACAGTCTGTAGGATTTTATTTTCGAAGTTCGATCGGTCTAAAAACATGCCATTTTCATCGGACCGGAGTTGTGTTTTTTTTTTTTTGGTAAAGTTTAAACAAAAGTAAACAAAAACAAGTAAGTGTGTTAAATTCGGCTGTGCCGAATCTTTGATAACCTCCACCTCGGTTTGAGTCTTGATAATAAATGTAAATGAAAAAGTAAACAATTTGTTAAACTTAATACCAAATTATTTCAGCAAATTCTTTGCGTTGGTTTTCGTCTTTTCTATTATTTCGGATTTATTTCGGTGTTTGCTTTTTGGTCATCGTGGTTGCTGATCGGCATGCATTTAGGTTATATATCTATATGCATGCGTTTCCAGTTATATGACATAACTTCTCGTTTAATTTAGTTTTTGCTAATTAAATAGCTCGCCTTAACCTCCATTGCAAAGGTAATGGTTGTGTAGGGTGGCTATATGCATTAAATCGTGCTAATTGGAGATGGCTGTATAGTTTCTTTTAACTGGCGAAATATTTTTTCATTGCGGTCATGTAGGTCGGATGGAGTAACAAAATAATAACCAAAAAAAAAAACTCAATTTTTTTATTAAAATATTGCCATATTTGGAAAACATAGAGAATAAATTTATAATAATAAATATTCAAATTAGGGATGCCAAAAGCAAAAAACCAAATGTCCCAAACATTTTAAACAAAATAATTTGTTCTCTTTATTTTCTGAAAAACTTCAAATTTTCATCCAAAAAATTTACATATAAAAAATAACATTCTCATCAAATTGCGTTTATTTATGTAACAGTTTTTATACCCTATACCACTATGTGGTTTGGGTATAATGACTTTGTGCTGCTGTTTGTAACAACCAAAAATATTTGACCTAGACCCATCTTTAATTATACCGATCGAATCAGAATCACTTTCTGAGTTTATTGAACAATGTCCGTCCGTCCGTCCGTCCGTCTGTGTGTCCATGTAAAGCTTGTAATCAAACTGCAGGTCGCAAATATGAATATATTTTGATGAAATTTGGTATATAAGCTTTTATCGGCCATGGGATGAACGCTATTGAAATTGGTGAGAATCGGTCCATGTTCAGACCTAGCCCCCATACAAATTACCCATATGAAATCGACATAAATTGCCATAAGATCCAAATTTTCATATAGCTCTTACTCAAATTGGGTTTGTATGCGTTCATTACATCCACTAATGAGTAGTCCAAAAATGATCCCTTTGACCCCATATAGAGCTGCTTCCCGATCTTCAGTTAAATCTATTAAAAAACAAAAATATTGCACTGATTCTTCTCAAATTTTGTTTGTACATATTTTTGCAAAATACAAGAGACTTTACCAAACATGATCAGGATCGGTCCATTTTTGGACCTAGCCCTTTTATAGATATAGCATCCGATATGAACTTTTTTATATCTGCAGCCAAAAAAATTAATAAAAATCCCACTCAAATTTGGTTTTTGCTTATTTTCTATGTCCAGTTAGTTGGGCCTAAGAGATAGAGTTTCTAAACGCATGGTATAGGGTATCGTATAGTCGGTCTAGACCGACTATAATTTTCTTACTTGTTATGTTTGCAATTCTTAAATATCATTTGACGTTTTCTAAAATTCATTGAATTTAAATTAATGTTTTCTGTAGTGTGATTCTGTAAATTTCAACGATCCGACAATCGCAAAATATATCGACAGCTATTGTTGTTTGCACTAAGGATTAAGTGATTCACTAAGTACATACATCTTAACGACAGTCGACAAATCTATTTTTCTATTTATTTAAATTGTAAACGAGTGGCATCTCTATCAAGATAAGCAAAAAACACAAAGAAGAATAGAAAAAAACAAATTACTTCGTGTTTGACAGGATGATTTTATGTTTATGTTTAATATCTTTATTTTTTACTAATATTTCTATGTATTTGTTTGAAAATTAAATAATGAATTGAGTATGCTATTTAATTTTTTTTATTTATATAAAAAAGTTTTTCAATAGAAGCAAAATATTTTCACTATTTTATGATTTTTATTTATGTATGACGACATTTCAACCTAAAAATTTAAGTTTTTATCGATTGAATAAACGACACAAAAATGGTTGTCGTTTAGATAACAACAGCTGACTTTAACAATAGCGAATATCGTTTAAAAATTTTACCGATAATTTTGAAATTTTCTTTTTTTTTTAACGATTCGACTATCGTTAAAAGAAGTTACTGAATCGCGGTACTGAAAAGCTATTAATTTCTCCTGAATGTCAAGATTTTTATAGCCTATACCACTATGTGGTTTGGGTATAATGACTTTGTGCTGCTGTTTGTAACAACCAAAAATATTTGAGATACACCCATCTTTAATTATACCGATCGAATCAGAATCACTATCTGATTCGATTTAACGATGTCCGTCCGTCCGTCCGTCCGTCCGTCTGTGTGTCCATGTAAAGCTTGTAATCAAACTGCAGGTCGCAAATATGAATATATTTTGATGAAATTTGATATTTAATCTTTCATCGGCCATGGGATGAACGCTATTGAAATTGGTGAGAATCGGTCCATGTTCAGACCTAGCCCCCATACAAATGACCCCTATGAAATCAACATATATTGCCATAAGATCCAAATTATCATACAAATCTTAGTCAAATTGGGTTTGTATGTATATATTACATCAATTAATCAGTAGTCCAAAAACGATCCCTATTGGACAACTCTTAGTCATAGGCCCCTGCTTCCCGATCTTCACTTAAATCTATCAAAAAACAAAAATATTGCACTGATTCTTCTCAAATTTTGTTTGTATATATTTTTGCAAAATACAAGAGAGTTTACCAAACATGGTCAGAATCGGTCCATTTTTGGGCCTAGTACCCATATAGATATAGCATTCGATATAACTTTTTCATATCTGCAGCCGAAAAAATTAATAAAAATCCCACTCAAATTTGGTTTATGCTTATTTTCTATATCCAGTTAGTTGGGCCTGAGAGATAGGGTCTCTAAATGCATGGTATAGGGTATCGTATGGTTGGTCTAGACCGACTATAATTTTCTTACTTGATTTTAAATGTAAAAATTTTTTAAATGTAAACATAGGTATTTGGTGTTTTTTTTTTGGGAATTTCAATTTGTGTTTAACGAATAAAATTTATATATTAAAGATGCAATTGATGTTCTTCTAAATTTAAAATTATAATTTCCGACGTTTTGAAATTCAATTAATATTTCCTAAGTTATAATTGGAAATTTTTAATTCCAGTTTTTAGAATTGATATTTTCTTAAATTTGAATGGAAAATTTAAAAAGTGCAATTTTGTATTTATGTGAATAATAATGCTTTATAAACAATTTTTAAAAATTAGATGTAATCGCAATCAGATATTTTGTAGGTAAAGCAGAATAATAATTCTATATAACTATGTAGAATTGTTTTGAAAGCAAAAAACTCATTGATGAACTCAGTAACTCTATTTTGTAAAGACAACAAACATGCCAAAGTTATGTTCATATTTGTAAAAGAATAATGCAAAAACGTATGAAATAAAAAACCAGCCCGTGTATACTCTTAACATTGTTCTGTATGATATCCAGTTGAAAATATTAACATTCATGTTAAAATAGAATAACTATTGCAAAGCTAAATAGAACAAAAATTGTGGCGCCATCTACTGTGGCATAGTCACGCTGAGCAAAATGAAGTGACACTCTGTTAATGCAAAAGAAATGTATTTCCCCCACAACGAAATATTGCAGAATTTTATGTAAATAAAATAATATACCGATTTATTTCTAACATGCAGTTGTTATGGATATACATATATATAATATATGAATATTATTTGTATTATTTAATATGTTTATATAAATTTATAAATAAACTTATATATAAAATTTTTTTTTTGCTATATTTACATTGTTTTTTTTTATTAACAACTGGGTATTTTAGCATTATTTGCTTTAGATGCTGGTGAATTTTTACTCCCTTTATATTAACTCGTAGTGTCTGCTTGTCGAAAAAATTTTGGATCGATTTTAACCAATTTCCCGTGAGCCATTCGATCTGAAATTTTGCAGGCAGGCTCGTGGTAATAACAGAAATGATCTAACAAATTTTTAGAGTGACACCAAAACAATGGAAACTTTTAAATTTTTCTATCAGATTTAATAAACAAAATGTATAAAGGGTTAGTTTTTATTATATTATTACCACAACGACCACAAAAACAACAAGTTCAGCTATGACAACAACACATCATTTAGAATAACAACAAGAACAATATAGAAACATCATATTTTTCATTTTTTTTTTTTTACTTTTTCAGAGATTTCCCTGGACCTGTTCCACCGATTTTAATGATTTTTGAAACAGAAATCTTCCCATGAATTTGGTGAATCATTCTCAATAAAAATGATCACTGTAGCTGCACTATTGAGGGCGTGATCGTGACATGAACAACATAGAAAATTATATATTTTCAAGACTTTTTATAGTTCTTCATTCAAATCTCGGGCCCTAATCGACCGATTTGGACGATTTTAAATAGCAAACTTTTCAGGATGTTAGTGAATCATTTTTTATGTCAACGAGCACCCTAGCTGCCCGATTGATGCCCTCATCGTGATTTCCACAGACGGACATCGCTATATCAACTCCGGTTGTTATAAGGATCACAAATATATATATTTTATGGGGTCCAAAATTTTTTTTCTAATTATTACAAACGGAATGACAAACTTATATATACCATCTGCACACTGGAGTGGAGTGTATAACAAAGAAAGTTCAAATAAAATATAAATTTCAAAATAAATTTGCTTGTTATTCTAAACAGCTGTTTTCATAAGACTTGAGTGTGATGGTATAAATATGCAGAAATAATGTCGGTACGACAGTCCGATGAATTTCATCGGATTTTTGTTTCGAAAAATCATACGACTGAGTGGTATCGTGTAAAGGGGCCTTAACTTGTATAATAAATAATGTTGACAGAATGTACTGCAAACAATCAAAATATTTTTTGTTAAAATATAAAAGCGGACTATTACAATTGAATATAACAACTGAATATAACAACTGAATGCAAATTCGAGTGCAAATTCTAGGAAATTTTAGTTTTTCATTAAATAAAGACTCTAAAGGTATGTTAATCAATTATAGCCAATTCACAAATCAACACAAAAAAACAAACTCATTTTTATTACAAACACATTAACAAACTTAATAAACACACACACAGCATTATATAATTTTATGTATGTTTTAAATGCAATTTACTCAAAATAAAGGAAAAAATTTAAAAATCTCTAAATCTTCAAAGCGGCTTAAAACAAATACCTTTCAAATAATATACGTTTGGTCAAAATCGGCATAAAACGGTAGAACAAAACATCGGTCACAAGAAATCGCCTAGACTATTAATATTATAGATTTTTTTAAATTAATTTTAAACAACAAATAACAACTAACGAAATGGTTAAATAAAATACCGGTATTTCGGTATTGTTATTTTGTAATACCGGGATCCCGGTATTAATACCGGTATTAATTTTTTCGTAGGAATAAATAAATAATTTAATAAAAAAAATATTTAAAAATTAAAAAAAAAAAAACTAAATTTATATATTCATCTCATAGAAAAGAACAAAAAAAAAAAAACAAACACAAAAATCAGTAAAAAGTAAAAATATGGAAGGGAAGAAACTATAATAAAATAATAAAATTGTATTTTATTTTAATTGGTTGAAATAAGACCTCAGGAAACATAGCTTATTAAGCGATTTATATCCCAGCCTTGAACGAATTCTGGTGCAGATTAGGCCAGCTGCTGAAAATGCCCTCTCCGATTCTACTTTTGTCGGTTGAATGCTTTTTACGTTATAATAATGCATTATAAATAAAAATTGTATATTTAAGTCAAGTTTATATACAATCATCTATGTTGTTCGATTTTAATAAAGTAAAAATAATATAATTGGCACTACTGAAATAAAAATTATAAATTTTTCTTGGAATACTAGATTGATGCATTTTCGCAAGAATTGAAATTTGTTCGAACAATTTAAAAAGATTTTTTTAATTGAAAACCCAAGTGAAAAAACATAACATTTTGTTTAAAAATATTAATACCGAAATATGGTATTTAGACTTTTTCAATACCGGTATTTCGGTATTATTTATTGGGGCCGAATACCCGGATCGCGGTATTCGGAATCCCGGTATTCCCATCTCTAGTTAAAAACAACTAATAAATCGGTTTTATTGGCGGAAAAAATTTAAACGGAAAATAAAAAATTTAAATATCCAATTTTTCGTTTATTTCTTTACTTTTGAAAATAACAAAATCAAAAGCACAATGTTTCTAAACATTCTTTTTAGCAACATGTTGTAAACAGCATTATTCAAATATATATTTATACCCTATACCACTATGTGGTTTGGGTATAATGACTGTGCTGCTGTTTGTAACTACCAAAAATATTTGACCTAGACCCATATTTTATTATACCGAACGACACAGTATCACTTTCTGAGTCGATTTAGCAATGTCCGTCCGTCCGTCTGTGTGTCCATGTAAAGCTTGTAATCAAACTACAGGTCGCAAATATGAATATATTTTGGTGAAATGTGGTATATGAGCTTCTATCCGCCATAGGATGAACGCTATTGCAATTGGTGAAATTCAATCCATGTTCAGACCTAGCCCCCATACAAATGACCCCTGTGACACCGACATGAAATGCCATAAGATCCAAATTATACTATAAATCTCAGTCAAATTGGATTTGTATGTGTTTATTATATCCATTAATCAGTAGTCCAAAAATAATACCTATAAGACAATTCTTAGTCATAGGTCCCATATAAGCTGCTTCCCGATCTTCACTTAAATCTATCAAAAAACAAAAATATTGCACAGATTTTTCTCAAATTTGGTTTGTATATATTTTTTCAAAATATAAGTGACTTTACCAAATATGGTCAAGATCGGTCCATTTTTCGACCTAGTCCCCATATAAATATATCACCCGATATATGATTCAATTACAATATAACAATTATCGCAATGTTCAATAAAATCACTGATCAAGGCTGAAATGCAAGAAACTAGTCCGTGTAAAAATACAGTCTAGTTATGAATTTTAGAAATATATGCGTTCCTCTTCTCTACCAATTGCAATAAAATGGTATGCAGTTATGTGGTGAGATTTGTACTAGATTTGATGAAAAAAAAAAACAAGATTAGACAGCTAAAAAAATTTTATTAAAATCTGTGGGTTTTACCTGGGATACATTCCTTGTAAATGCTACACTAACGTTTTGTTTCTTCTATTTTATAAAATGTCTGTTTGCAATTAAGGTGACAATAGGTTGATAAATAATTTTTATAAAAAAAATTTTTTTTTTTTTATAAAATATTCTCAGTTAAAGTGTCATATACATACGTACGTAATTTTTTCATTGTCTTTTGTTCATCATAGAATGGGAAGTAAAAGTTCATTAAACTGGCTTAATAGTTTCATTGGAACTTCGTGTACCACTAGTATAACAAGCTTAAAAACAATACTTTATTTTTTTTTGTGATGAAACTGCACAACAACAAAAAAAAAATTGCCAACATTTAAAAGATGACTACCTAAAGGCATTAAGATAAAGGCAGGAACACACACAGACACTTCCAATGATCTTTGAGCATCAAGGCAAAGGAACTACTGATGCAGTACATGAAGAAACAACAAGGTAGCAGCAATTAAAACTTAGGAGAAGATGATTATTTCAATTAAAAGAAAAAACAACCATGAAAAATTATATTAAATGAAATAAAAAAAAAGTATTAATTTGAAAAACAAAAAAAAAAACCTTTTTTATGTCATTCACAAGTTGATGATGTGATGATCATCACAAAACTTCAGCATTTATTAATATGAAAAAAGTATGAACTTAAATAATAATAACAATAATAATAAAAAAAAAAAAAAAAACAAAAACAAAATATTTATTTAATGTTCAGTTTTATTTTTAATGTTAAATTTTATTGGAAAAAAAAATGTGTAAAAATTTAAAATTTCACCATTTATAAAGTACAAGCAAGAGTTTTTTTTATTGTTAAAAACAACTTCAAAATTTCTCTGTAAATTTTGCGTGAGTCTGTCGCTTTATAAAAAGAAATAATTTTGTATATTGTTTTTTTTTTTTTATAACTTTTTATAAGTCTTAGCAACTTAATTTGAGCATGTCGGACAAACCCCAGAACACAGAATCTTAAGAATAAACAAGTAAGAATTTTATATTCGGTTTAGGTCGGCTCAGTGTTGCTATAAATTGAAATTGAAAAGGTACTAAATTACAAAAAAAAAGATGCTAAAACGTACTGGAGTCAAAATAAAGGATGCTACATTTTTTCGTAGATTTCATTACCTTTTGATTGAAAAATTAAGTACTTATTAATTAATTCTTTGGTTTTTAAATAGAAAAAATGAACATAAAACACAAGTTTCGATTTATATTTTTAAAATTTTAAATAAAATTATTTTGAGTTTTTGAATTTTAAATTAAATATTTTTAATTTTAGAGATTTTTTTTTAATTTCAAATATAACAGAATTTACATTATCAAAAGATACGAGTATATTACAATAATTGGTTTATGGAAACTAATATGTCTGTGACGTCTTCATCTTCAAGTTCTTCTTGGCTCTGATATTTTACTAATGATCGACTTTTATCAACGACATCGCTCGGTACATTGTAAGTGTAACAGCATGAATTTTTCAATTTCAAACCTTCTTTTATCCGTACTATAGAATATAATAACTCGATTTTATTCTGTTGCAGAGCCACAGCCATCAAACTAAACAAACGTACAACTCTGACCTTTGAGAAAGACAAAACAAATAAAGACAATACAAATGTGGATAACTCTTTAAGTGGACTTTCGCCATAGAATTTTTGTTAACTTCAATCCATAAAGAGGTTGTATTCAGTGCTGTATCCCAATATTGTTCTGTGATATAACTCAATTGGACTTAAATTTTTATACCCTTCACACGTCAGTGGCAGAGGGTATATATAGGTTTGTCATTCCGTTTGTAACGCATCGAAAAACTAATTTCCGACCCCATAAAGTATATATATTCTTGATCCTTATCACATCTCGAGTCGATATAGCGATGTCCGTCTGTCCGTCTGTCTGTTGAAATCACGCTCATTCACAAAAAAAATCCATCTAACTGGATAAGGCTACAATAATATTATTTGCCATAATTCCCAGCAGGTTGGTATTGAAAATTAGCTAAATCGGGCATCATCGTGATTAGATACGAGCAAAAATATGTAGATACCTCTAAAAAAAAAACATAAAACCCAGTGTGTTTGTTGTAACAGTTTAGTGGTTGAACATTATAATTGTACAACAACATAAAAAAATGCCACAAAAAAATTATGCATATATTAACAATACCAAGAACACAATAACATAGCTCATGTTGGTAGTATTGCCACATATTTTTTTATCGTTATCACGTTATAATAAAAAAAAAATCGCCAATATGAAAGAAAAAATGAAAACTAATAAAAATGAAAAATAGAAAATGAAAAATGGAAAATGAAAATGGAAAATGGAGAATGGAAAATGGAAAATGAAAAACAGAAAACGGAAAATGTAAAATGTAAAATGTTAAATGTAAAATGTAAAATGTAAAATGTAAATGTAAAATGTAAAATGTAAAATGTAAAATGTAAAATGTAAAATGTAAAATGTAAAATGTAAAATGTAAAATGTAAAATGTAAAATGTAAAATGTAAAATGTAAAATGTAAAATGTAAAATATAAAATGTAAAATGTAAAATGTAGAATGTAAAATGTAAAATGTAAAATGTAAAATGTAAAATGTAAAATGTAAAATGTAAAATGTAAAATGTAAAATGTAAAATGTAAAATGTAAAATGTAAAATGTAAAATGTAAAATGTAAAATGTAAAATGTAAAATGTAAAATGTAAAATGTAAAATGTAAAATGTAAAATGGAAAATGAAAAAAGAAAATTGAAAAATAAAAAATTAAAAATGGAAAAAGAAAAATGGAAAATAGAAAATGAAAAATGGAGAATGGAAAATGAAAAATGGAAAATGAAAAACGGAAAATGGAAAATGAAAAATGAAAAATGGAAAATGGAAAATGAAAAAAGAAAATTGAAAAATAAAAAATTAAAAATGGAAAATGAAAAATGGAAAATAGAAAATGAAAAATGGAGAATGGAAAATGAAAAATGGAAAATGAAAAACGGAAAATGGAAAATGTAAAATGAAAAATGAAAAATGGAAAATGAAAAAAGAAAATTGAAAAATAAAAAATTAAAAATGGAAAATGAAAAATGGAAAATAGAAAATAAAAAATGGAGAATGGAAAATGAAAAATGAAAAATGGAAAATGGAAAATGAAAAACGGAAAATGGAAAATGAAAAATGGAAAATAGAAAATGAAAAATGGAGAATGGAAAATGAAAATTGAAAATTGAAAATTGAAAAATGGAAAATGGAAAATGAAAATTGAAAAATGGAAAATGGTAAGTGGAAAATGGAAAACGAGAAATGAAAAATGGAAAATGCAAAATGGAAAATGAAAATTGTAAAATGAAAAATGAAAAATGGAAAAAGAAAATTGAAAAATGAAAAATTAAAAATGGAAAATGCAAAACGGAAAATGGAGAATGAAATTGAAAAATGAAAATTGAAAATGAAAAATGACAAATGGAAATTGAAAATTGAAAAATTAAAAATGAAAAATGGAAAATGAAATATGAAATATGTAAATTGTAAAATGAAAATTGAAAAATGGAAAATGGAAAATGAAAATTAAAACATTGAAAATGGAAAATGAGAATTGAAAAATGGAAAATGGAAAATTGAAAAATGAAGAATGGAAAATGAAAATTGAAAAATGAAAAATGGAAAAGGGAAAATGAAAAACGAAAAATGAAAATTGAAAAATGAAAATGAAATGAAAATTGAAAAATTAAAAGTGAAAAATGGAAAATTGAAAATGAAAAATGACAAATGGAAAATGGAAATTGAAAATTGAAAAATTAAAAATGAAAAATGGAAAATGAAATATGAAATATGTAAATTGTAAAATGAAAATTGAAAAATGGAAAATGAAAATTAAAACATGGAAAATGAGAATTGAAAAATGGAAAATGGAAAATTGAAAAATGAAGAATGGAAAACGAAAATTGAAAAATGAAAAATGGAAAAGGGAAAATGAAAAATTAAAAACGAAAAATGAAAATTGAAAAATTAAAAACGGAAAATGGAAAATGAAAAATGGAAAATGAAAATTAAAAAATGGAAAATGAAAACTGAAAAATTAAAAATGAAAAATGAAAATTGAAAAATGGAAAATGGAAAATGAAAATTGAAAAATTAAAAATGGAAATTGGAAAATGAAAAATTAAAAATGGAAAACGCAAAATGGAAAATGAAAATTGAAAAATGGAAAATGAAAAATTGAAAATGAAAATTGAAAAATTAAAAATTGAAAATGAAAAATGGAAAATGAAAATTGAAAATGAAAATTGAAAAATTAAAAATTGAAAATGAAAAATGGAAAATGAAAATTGAAAAATGCAAAATGCAAAATGGAAAATTGAAAATGAAAATTGAAAAATGGAAAATGAATGAATATTGAAAATTGAAAAATTGAAAATGGAAAATGAAAATTGAAAAATTAAAAATGGAAATTGGAAAATGAAAATTGAAAAATTAATAATGGAAAACACAAAAATTAAAAATTAAATATTAAAAATTAAAAATTAAAAAATAAAAATTAAAAGCTAAAACTTAAAAATTAAAAATTAAATATTAAAAATTAAATATTAAAAATTAAATATTAAAAATTAAATATTAAAAATTAAATATTAAAAATTAAAGACTCAGGTGGAGGGTATCAAAAAATTCAGCCGAATTTAACACTCTTACTTGTTTCTGTTTCAGATGATCTAAATTTAAACTCTTCTAATATATTGGTTATCGATATTTTTACCCGGTTTAGTGTGTTTTGTATTGAAAATTTTGGAATTTTTTTAATGCAATCGACTTTCTAATTCATTAAAAACTGTTTTTGCTGTTTACATTCTTCTATTTCAAAATGTTTTGTTATATTTGTTGAAAGAAACGAGCAGAGTGGTAAAAAGAGTAGTACACAAATTTCTCGTATTACACTTTGATAAATTTAAACATATCAATACCATTAAAATTAAAATTATATATTCAAAAATAAAAAAAAAAAAAAAATAAAAAAAAAGATGCTAAAAGCGACTTTTTATTAATAAAAGATGCTAAGTTATCATCTAGCAACTTTTCATAAATTTTGGATGCTAAGCTACAAAAAAAGTTGCTAAATCTAGCAACTAAAATGCTAAAATGGCAACACTGGGTCGGCTAGATATGATACCCTAACACACTCTTTAAAGTAAGAGTAAAAGCCCAATAAAAAGAGAGCTGCAATAAGCACGTTTGTAAGGGCAACACGTTAAAACCTGAGTTATGACTTTGAAATGCCGAATTCCCGCCGCTTAGAAGCTCAAGTTTTGTCGATTTCAAACGGTCTGCCTTACAAATCTGCTTCTTTGCATGGGATAAGTGTAAACTCTAAAAATAAACATCGCTAACGTATGCTTTCGTTTTTTCCTGGTTCTAAAAATCGAATATTTTTTACTGGGTTATTTCAGTGAACATCCTCAGACTATTTATTGTGATTATGACTAAAAAAATTTTAAATTTTTTAATTTTTAGAGTGATAATTTTAGATGCAATTAATTCTGATTTTCGATTTTATGTTAACTTAAGTAAGGCCTTAACATGCTACTTTTTCTCCAAAAGGTAATTCCATGCAAAGGTCAACCTAAGGTCCAATTTTAAAATTTTAATTTAAATAATTTTTTCTGATACCATTATTTCAAAAAAAAGGATATGAAAATATGATAATAGTTTGTTAGATCTATTTTCGAATATTTTTATAACCCCTATTTTTCCAGTAAGAAAGGAAAAGTGTAATTAAGTCATTTTGAAAATAAAGGCAGTGTCATGTCTGTCACATTACAAAATACTTCTTTTTACTATAATTTATTTTAGAATTCTTGTTTTTATATGCTTTAATATTAACTAACTCTTATATTAATTATAAACAATTGTTTCTTATTTGTCAGACAAATAACTTCAGAGCTTTTCTGTGTTTTACAAACATCCTCTCAAATGATGTCTGTTTGTTGTCATGTCTGTCACGACTGCTTTTTGCCCCCAATTATTAATAATAATAATACCTTCTCACTTTTTATAATGGTAAATATGTTGGTCAGGTCCGTCTGCATAATTTTGTATATTTTTATGAACAATGAAAAACTTTTATTGTATAATATACTTTAATTTTGAATTGTGAATTTTGAATTTTTATGCATTTTTAATTTTTATTCATTTTCAATATTTAATTTTTAATATTTAATTTTTAATACTTAATTTTTAATTTTTCAAGGATACTTTTTTTAAAAGAGAGTATTATATCGTGATAATGATAAAAAAATATGTGGTAATACCTTCTTCGGCCAATGTGACACGTGCGGTATAAATATACACATATCACAATGAAGAAGAAATACAACATATCTTAAGAAAAGCAACAAACACACTGAAAATTTTTATTTTTTCGAGAGTTTTTTCAGTTTGACTCCTATCTCGTGACCCTACCCTTTTAACCGATTTTTGACGATTTCAAATATTGGATATTGAGGGCGTGATCGTGATTTCCACAGACAGACAGACAGACAGTCATTGCTAAAGGTGATATTACACGATGTGTTTTTTACATATGTACGTACTGTCACTTTTTTTATCCATATGAAATTCTGCATGTCTGTCAAAATTGTCTTTTACATACGATTCATAATTTTTGCTATCACACGTGCATATGTATTTCCGTATGACATAACCTCTAAATGCAAACAACATCTGATTTAATTTGTGAATTTACAAAAATTTATTGTTAAAAAAAAGTTATATATTTTTTAATTGTTAATTAATATTAAACAATTTATTTTTCTTTCAATATTAATCTTTATAATTTACTCTGTTTTTCTTTCGCCACAAGCAGTGTTGTATTTTCATATGTTTGACATGCCAAAATAGAACCTGTTCTAATTGAAAAATGTACATGTGACTTTCCTCATGTATTGTACATAAAGAATGTTTCATATGTATTATTATTTTTTTTTTAAGCCTAGTTCCGCGAAGCCGAGTGGCTTGTCTGAAGATTCTAATTTTAGATAGTTTTTTTTTTTTTTTTTTTTTTTTTTTTGCAGCGACACGACCCCCGCATGATAGACGAGCACGCTACCTACTCACCACACGATGTGTACAACTTTTGCTGTGGGAAAATTTGACAGTACATATGTAAAAAAAACATCGTGTAATAGCACCTTAAATCAACTTTCCTTGGTTTAAGGATCAAGAAAATATATGGTTTTGGGGTCTCCGGAATTTATTTCGATGCATTACAAACGAAACGCACAGTGGTGTGGAGGGTATAATAAATAAATAAATAAATAAATAAATAAATAAATAAATAAATAAATAAATAAATAAATAAATAAATAAATAAATAAATAAATAAATAAATAAATAAATAAATAAATAAATAAATAAATAAATAATAAAATTTTTAAATTTAGAAAACCCAAGATTTTGTTAATTTTTTTTTTAAGAAAAATTTTCCAAATTTTGTTGTACGTTATGTATGTGTTCTAACGAAAAAATATTTTAATAACTAAGAGTTATGAAATTAATACTCCGAAAGACATTGATCATACGGCTTTAACAATTTGTCGGATATTAACCAAACCGATTCCTCGGTGTCAAAGAAAATTTGATGAAATATATTTCGAAATCATGTGTATAATTTCATTATGTTCGACAGTCATGTTCTGCTAATAAACACAACGAACTACCGCACCGAATTTTGTGACCACATGAAATAAAGCACCATACGAATCAACTATTAGATCTCTGGTGGGCCCCAGCAAAGAGCCTAATAATAACATACTAGCAGATTCCAGCGCTCGAAATTCGAGTGCAATTTCTAGGCAGCTTTATTTTTCAACTTAGCCAATTCACAAACCAACACTTTTATGGTTTATTATTATTGTGAATGAAGAACAAACTCATTAACAAACACATTAACAAATTTAATAAAACACACACATAGCATATGTATAATTTTATATGTGTTAGTAGCAACTTTAAATGCAATTTCTTCAAAATAAAGGAAAAAAATTAAAAATCTGTAAATCTGCAAAACGGCTAAAATGAAATACCTTTCAAATAATATACGTTTGGTCAAAATCGGGATAAAACGGTAGAACAAAACGTCTGTCACAAGAAATCGCCTAGCCTATTAATATTATAGATTTATGCTTGTCATGTCGTTGTTTGGAGTAGAGATGTGGTTGAATGTATTTGGAGCTGTATACAAGTTGCCATCACCATCCGAGATAAGAATCTCAGATCGTGCAATATTTCTTACTTCTCAACTGACGATAATGCCACTTTTGTTCCAAAATATCATAGGCCAGTAAATGGTGAGCATCGGCCAATATGAAATAAATGAATTTTTCATTACCACTGGGCTTAAAACGGGATCCCAAATCGATGTCCAGCAATTGTGAATCATTTGGTTGTATATATTTGCCACAATCGATATGCAAGGCTTATTTGAATAATTCCTGGATAACTCGCGAAAATTGGGCCCCAGGAGATTATTCTAGGGGGGAAATTATTTTTTGTGTCTTTGTGTTTTAACTTCTGCATATTTGTTGCATTTACTTTGTTATAGAGCTATAAAGCAACAACAATGATCGTAGCCAATTTTTAATCAATGTGATATTAAAATTATTTATTCATTTAGGAAAATTCGGGACAATGTATGCGGACATATTTTTTTTTATACCATCAAATATTCATACATAGTTTTCTAACCAGATCTTCAGTTCCTTCAGAGACCAGTACAATGTGAAGTGGCGGCCATCAAATCAAACTGAGGATATAAATCTGTTTAAGTGAAATATTTTACTTGTTCAAAGAATTTGTTGTACTTTTAGGTACCGATTTTTTAATAGTACAGAAACTGGTGGAGAAGTATCCACAACATAATTTATTTTTGTATTTTTTTTTTTTTGTTTTTTTTTAGAGTTTTGAGAAATGAGAACATTAGTGCCAATTTACCGCCAGCAATATTATCATGTGTTCCTATTCCTATTTATTCCCATTAATTGTAAGAGTGAGTTTTTTTTGGATTTGTTAGGAACACGTTCCTTGGAATTAGATTTAAAACTGTTTTATCATGTATGATATATTTCTATTAAATTTATTTAAAAAAAAAATAAACTAATAAAAATAAAAGCACTACAAAATTCATGTTTTGAAATGGGTTACCCCGACAAATAGTTGTTACAATCAACAAATAAAACAAAATTCCATTCCATCAACTACAGATATCAATTCATAGAATCGAATAAAATTTAAACAAGTGTGTTAAATTCGGCTGTGCCGAATTTTTCGATACCCTCCACCTGCGTCTTAAACTCAATATTACACCCAATGTTGAGTACGGCTACCACTTTAAAACTGTTGCCGATACTGAAACATTAATTCCGAATACCAATTAAATTAAAAGTAAATTGTTTTTTTTTTCTTGGTCAGTTTCTATTACAATTTCTTTTTATAAAAAATAATGATCATGTCTTCTATAGAAATAATTAATTACTATTTGATTATTAGAGTAGAAATCCTATAAGTTCCCGAAGTCCTTCATAGAACATTAACGAAATTCATTATTTAACGCAGCCGGCGTTATAATAACCAAAGATTGATCCCTACTAGAATGTTTTGAGACCTTAGAAGTTATAAGATAATTTAAAAAAAAAAAAAAAACATTCAAATGATTCTATGCTAAAAATTATTAATATTAAAAATAAGCAATTTTTAAAATATTTTCATCTGAATTTAAGGCTACATTTCATAAAAAAAAAAAAAAAAAATAAATATTTTTAAATTCGATTTTTGAATTTTAAATATTTTTCAATTTTAAATTTTTCATTTCTCATTTCTCATTTTTCGTTTTTCATTAGAGATTATATTTTTTTTCTTTCGTACTGGCGATTTATTTTATTATATCATATATCAAATATGTGGCAACGCTACTAACATAGCCAATGGTAGTTGTGGTTGTTCGTGTGATTGCATAATTTTTTTTTTTTTGCTTTTTTTGAACTGTGTTCAACCACTAAAATACTACAACAAACACACTGGGTTTTTTTTTTTAGATGTGTCTACAAATTTTTGCTCATATCTGAGCACAATGACGCCCGATTTGCTCCATTTTAAATAACAACCGGGTGGGAATAATGGCAAACAATATTCTAGTAACCTTACAAAGCTAAATGGTTTATTTTGTGAATGAGCGTGATTTTAACAGCAGACGGACGGACATCGCTATATTGACTCGAGCTGTGATAAGGATCAAGAATATATATACCTTACAAATGGAACGACAAACCTATATATACCCTCTGCCACTGTGGTGTGGAGGGTATAATAACTTGCTATAACGCTTATAATTCAGTAATCACAACAGAATAATATGATAATATATAAGACTACCAAAATTCGATTTGAATCATGTTTGTATATATGTAAAACAGGTAAGAGTGTTAAATTCGAGTATGCCGAATCTTTAGACCCTCCCCCTGGGTTTTACGTTTACATTAATATCTAAACTTATTGCACTATTTATAACAAATGAAAACAACATATTTGAAAAAGTAAATAGTTTGATAAATTTAATAATAAATTATTACAACAAACACATTGAATTTTTAAAATTTTTTTTAGAAGAGTCTCCATATTTTATGTCATATCTTAACACAATGATACCCGCTTTACCCAATTTTAAATACTACCCTGCTCGATATAATGGCAAACAATATTATCCTAAGTTTACTCAGGTAAATAGTTTATTTTATGAATGAGCATGATTTCAACAGACAGACAGACGGACGGACGGAAGGACATCGCTATATTGACACGAGTTGTTATATGGATAAGGAATATATATACTTTATAAGGTCGCAAATTTATTTTCAAATGCATTACAAACGGAACGACAAACTGATATAATTCTTTGCACAGTGCTGTGGAGGATATAAAAAACACAATATTCTTTAATCAACACAATTAACACGTTGATAGTTAGAAACACGATAAAACTGAATGCTGCACTGGCGCCTAAGAGCGACTGAAGGAGAGTTTCAAAATAATTCCTACTCGGAATAATTATTTCATAAGCCTTAAGATTTAGGGATTTTTTTTTTTTTTTATTTAAAAAAAAATTAAATTCTAAGAAGTATTTGCTGAAAATAACTATCAATTTCTTAATTTGAGAACATTTTTCTATGAAAACCCTTCATATTCTAAAAAAATTTCTGTTTCTACGAAATTGTTTATTGATAAAAAAAAAATGTATGACATTCTAAGAATATATTTCTATTAGACTTTGATGTAAAAACTCTTTCATACATACGTCAGCTCTTAATTCGATTAAATTTAAATTTATATTAATTTTATTAATTATTTAACGATTTGTAATATATATTCCATTACGGCGATGTAGTTTTTCGAATTTTAAGTGATTTATTTTAATTTTAAGTCAATTAATTAAGGTGTAACCTAATTCAGGTTTATAACACGAAGTTTGTTTAATTTTAAATAAATTGTTAAATATCAAAAATTCGTGAAAGTTAATTTGAACACTATAAGGGTTTATAATGTACATTTATAATGTTAAATAGATCATTAAACTTAATGAAGTCATTTATAAAAATAAAAAAATAAGAAATTAAAAAAAAAAAAACACTGAAAAATTTATTTTTTAAAATTATAAAAACAAACATTTTTAAAAACAACAAATTGAAAGTTTAAGCGTGTCTATAAAGATTTGATAGCCAAAATTACATGGTACATTTAAACAAAAATTTAATTGTTTTCTTTAGAAGATATAACAGTAAATTGTTTACAAATCTTTTAATGAGACAACCAAATCTCTTGTGAAATGTACGAGTAAGTATGTAGTTAACAAACGCAAAAATTAAACAGTATCTTTTCAATCTCTTGCTAAAGGTAAACACAGATAAATGAATGGACATTAGGGATATAACATTTTTGCAAATATCAAAATGGACCAGCATTGTAGAAAGAATAAAACTAGCGAAACGCATGGAAGATTTGTATAAAGATTTTTAATTTTTATAAACAGTAGCGAGAGAAAATATGCAACTCTGTGTGATATTCGATCGTGACTTGAAACTAAAAACGGTTATCCGATTCAATTCTTCTTTAGTGTTTTTATTCTTTGCATTTTAAATGTAATTAATATCATCATTAAGCGTTGTTTTCCTTTCTTTAAAAAAAAGTGAATAAGTTTGGCGGATGAAACAATACAACGCAATGTATTAGATGTAAAAGTAAGTAAACTATTGTTATCAAAGTAAAAATTAAAATTAATATTTTAAGATTAGTACTTTTTTTATAATAGAAACAACTGTCAGCTGATAGTAAATTTGAGATTAGACAGGCTTTGGAAGAAGGTAAATCCATGAATGAAGTTACCCATCAGTTTGATATTAACAAATAAAAGGTTTGCCCGATCTAGGATTCAGATACCGTCAGAGAAATAATGTGGAGGTAAAGTTAGTGGTTGACCACATAAATCGACTGCCCGCTAAGACCGTCATATAACAAAAATTTTAAAAAATAGATCCACGAAAGACGGCAGTAAATGTTGCCAGCTACATTATGGCTAGATTTTTAACAATGATATTACAAATTAATAAAGATAATTAACTAAAATGTTTAGGTATTTTCGTGCTTTTTTAATTGAAAGCAATTATTAAATATTTATTAGCAATGCATACATATTTTTTTCGGTTGTTGTTGTTCACATGTACAAAAAAAAAATACAAAAGCAACAAGCAATTAAAAATGTGTATGCGTGGCTTATATATATCGATATGCACATTAGGGTGTCCCCAAAAAAAGAAAAAAATAATTTGCGATTTTTTTTCAGATTTTTCGGAAGAGGTTTAGCGTTTAGTTTGGTGTCGAAATTTCCGGTTGCACTAATTGAAAGTCGATCAATTTTTTCTTTTTTTTTTTTGTAAATCGGGCATTATTATTCCATCCCAATGCACTGTAATAAAATTAGACGCCTCAAACGATTTCTTAGACTCTGCGACAATCATTCGCTGTTTCTGACATTGCCTCCAAATTCAAATTCAAGATTTAATATCCGAAGCTAGCCTAGCCTTTTTTGAAGCCTGCAACACATCTGTTAATTTTTTACAAAGAGATCGGAAAAAACTGCATAACAATAAATCTTTTAGTGAAGCAAAGAATAAAGTTCAGCAATTGCACGTGGTAAATGATGTCGCAGAACGCGGCGTGGCTTTGGTTCATTCTCATATTAATGTAACAACTTCTGAAACAGACAATCAGAATTTATTGCAAGGCATAGAACAACATCATTAAAGCTCTAATAAATAATTGCAAAGCGAAAAAAATTATTTTTTAATTTATTTTGGGTATGAGAAGTAAGCTGCCTAGAGTTTTGGGTGGTTTCAAGAAATTCAACATCTCATTGCAACAGAACAAAAACCCACCCATATTTAATATTTGCAAAGAAAAAATAAAAACTAACATTAAAACAAATCCGATGCATAACTGGCAAACACCTTAGAATATTTTTGATTTCACAAAATGGGTACAGAGCGTAAAAAGGGTGTAACTTTGTAACTTCAAAATTTTTTTTCTCAAGATGACTCATAATTTATCCACCTTTTAAACTGCGTCATTAGTTTTTGATAGAAAAAGTTACAACGCATTACTTTCAAAATTTATGCAAAATTTACGAAAAAATGTCATTAAGGAACCCAAATTAGCAAAAAAAAAAAAAAAAAAATAAAAAAAAAAATAAAAAAAAAAAAATACCGAAACTTATGAAACTTATGTCCGGAAAACTGGATATTTGGGTAAAAATCACAAAAATACTTTACACTATAAGCTTTCAATGCTGGAGGGGTCAATGATAATCAAAAAACAATTTTTTTTGGAACACCCTAATGCACATGTTCTGTTACATATAAACATTTTTCACTATTTTTAGTTTTTTTTTTTTTTTTTTTAAATTTTATCGAAGTATATTTACATTTTCGTTCTTCATTCCTCGGCTATTTGGCCTATAGACTGCAAATGCAATACCAAAGTGCCACAGATTATGACGAACATTTTAAGCCTAAGTAGTACGAGTAAGGAGAATGTTTTCAACAGACATACAGGCAGACAGACAGACAGATGGACATCGCTAGATTGATGTCTCCGGAGTCTCTACAGTGGTGCGGAGTCTCCCACAGTGGTGTGGAGGGTATAATACGAATACAAATAAAAAGACCAGCCAAGAAACAACTCATAAGTAAGGTCAAAAAAATAAGAACGCCTTGACTTTGCCAAACGGTATCTCCATTGGTCAAAGGAGCAGTGGGCCAAAGTGTTGTGGATCGAAAAATCCAAATCTAATTTATTTGGCACTGATGGCCGATCACCAAGACAAAGATATTCGCCCAGACATCAATTGCCAACTGATAAACATGGCGAGGGTTCAATAATGATGTATGGTTAGGAATTATAATATTTATGGAAGAAAACTAAGCTAATTTGTATTTATTTTTATAGGTACTTTCTCTCGTGATGGTACAGGTCCCATAACGAACATTGAGAGAACAATGAACGCCATTAAGTACAGCGAAAGTTTGGTAATTTTTCAAGAAAAAATGCCCCCGGTAGCATATTTCAGCAGGATAATGATCCCAAACAGGCATGTAACTTAGTTCTCAAATTTTTAAGCGATATGCATGACTTGCAAACTTTTGATTGGCTTCCGTAATCTCCCGATCTCAATCCCACAGAAAATCTTGCAGATCGGAAAGTTAAGAGAAAAAAAACCATCAAATTTGCAGTAATTAGAAGAAATTGTACAATTAGAATGGAGTACGGTGATAGCAAATAATGGCTATGCCACAAAATATTAGTTTTAAGAAAAATTTTATCATAAATACTTATTTAATTTAAATAAAATTTTGGAGTACAAGGAGTTGCATTTTTTTCTCGTATAACCGAAGAGATAATTTTTTAAAAAGCAAAAAAAAAAAGAAGTTAGAGTGTTACTATTTGTGGACTTTTTGCACTTTTTATACCAAATGTAAACAAAATATTTGACAAAGTAAACAATTTTATAAACTTATTATTAAATTATTACAACAAATATACTTGCCCTATTTACCCTATTTTAAATACCAACCTGCACGAAATAATGAAAAACAATATTATTCTAAGTTTAACCAGGTGAGCGTAATTTCAATAGACGGACAGACGGACATCACTATATCGACTGAAGTTGTTACAAGGATCATGAATATATAAGGGTCGCAAATTTATTTTTTGATACATGCAAACAGAATGACAAACTAATATATATCCTCTACACAAGTGGTGTTAATAGTGCGTTTACATCTAAGGAAAATCTAGTAGATATTAGTTGAAATCTACTTCAAAATCTATACCGTTTACATCTAACTTTACTGATTTTTTCTGAGATTTTGTTTCCACAACAATAAAGAGCTGATTAAAATAAATCATATGAACTAGAAATACCAAAAATATTCAAAACAATAGGAAAATGGAAATATGGATTTTATTATTATATTTATAATGCATCAAGAATGAAAAAAGCACAAGCTGAAATATAACTTTTGCCAAAAAAAAACATCAGCATTTGTTAAATGTATTGTTTGAACAACAAAAACAAATGCATTTTAAACAATTATTATATAGCAGATGGGAATGGGCACATATAATAAGTATACAAAATCACAAATTTTTTTTTATTATAGACTCGTCATATTTGTTTGTAATTAATATTTTATTTCCTTTTTACTCAACTTGTTTGCTTTTGTTTTTATTTTTAAATGTAAATTTTTCAGTCACTGCGTTGTAATTTTCTACTACAATATTAAAAAAAAACACAGTAGTATCATTTGGTAGTGCCCAAGTTTGACAAGATTTTGTGAGATTTTGCTAAAATCTAGTAAGAGCTAGATTTTGATTTGTATTTGAAATCTAGTAAAAATGAGTTAGATTGTGCTCGAAATCTCGTATATACTAGATTTTGCTTAGATGTAAACGCACTATAAGTGTATAATAACAATGATTTTTTTTTCTATTAAAGACGTAAGCACTTAAATTTTTTAACATTTACTGTAGAAAATAAAGCCCAAAGTAACAGATTAATTCTATAGATCATATGGTATCGAGTTTTTTTCTCGCTACTTTATTTGTTGAGAAAACAAATAGTAAACACAAAATAATGTATAAAAATACTATATAAAAATAATTTTTATTTAAGTCAATAAAAACTACCTCGTTAACATTAAAAAAATTAAATGTAAATAAATACTTTGAATTCGAATTTTTGTTAACTGTTTATTTTTTCACATTCAATTCTGACCACCTTCAAAATATGGCAAATTACCTAAGTTTTTATTTTGTAACCACTCTTAAAAAATTAAATATTTCCACAAATGGATTATTTAACTAGCATAAATTATTTATTTAAAATATAATATTAATATACAAAGTTAAACTTCCACCAATCCTGGGGTGATATTATAATCCAAATGGGATATTGTAATATTTTACCCTTTCAGAGATTTAATAAAAAAAAGATTTTTAGTTATTATTTTTTTTTTTTTTTGTATTTTAGTTATTTAAAAACTTATGAATCTCATCCTCCATAAAAAAACTTGATTTTATTATTTAAATATACTTAAATTAGATAACAATAAGAAAGAAGTTCAACCTATTTTCTTTCAAAGCAGTTTACGCATAAATTTCGATTGTAGTCTCTTTAATAAAATGCACAAATTATATCGAATTTACGATTCTCGAAATATTAGCTAAACTCTTTTATTTTTTTCTAGTTTTTTTTAAATATAAAAGTATAATTGAATAATACAATTATGCTTTTTATAGTTTTGTTTTTAAATAATTGATTTTAAATTAATTATGCATAAATCTTGGATGGGGTCTATATAGATCCCAAAGGATAAAATTCGTAAGGATGGGGGATGAAGATTAAAGAAGTGAAAGGTATAAAAAAATGCTATATGTAAAGTTATTTTTGTGTTTTAACAATCGGTTAATAATAGTTACATAATCTATCAGTAAATATATATATTTTTTAATTTTATCTACAAAAGATAAAACTAAGGTAATTTCGCTATTTATAAAGATGCTCAAATTTGAATGGGGAGAATATTTAGATATGTTAACAAAAATAAAATTCGATAGATTTACTTTCAACAAGTGACTTAAATAATTTTTTTTTTTTTTTGTAATTAATATTTTAGATATTAGTGTATATAGCGGATTCATATCATTTTACATATAAGTATCTATAATATTAAAAGGCTAGGCGATTTCTTGTTATCGATGTTTTGTTCTACCGTTTTATCCCGATTTTGACCAAACGTATATTTTTTGAAAGGTATTTCTTTTTAGCTGTTCACTAGATTTACAGATTTTTAATTTTTTTTTCCTTTATTTTGAGTAAATTGCATTTAAAGCTGCTACTAAGACCATAAAATTATACATATCCTATATGTGTGTTTATTAAATTTGTTAATGTGTTTGTTAATGAGTTTGTTTTCTTCATTCACAATAATAATAAACCAAAATAGTGTTGGCTTGTGAAGTGGATAAGTTGAAAAATAAAAATAAAAAGTTGCCTAGTATATACATATATGTTAGGATGACAGCCATTTTTTATTTATTTTATGAATTTCAAGACGTCGGATCGGATTATTGTCACCCTGGATCTAAAACTTTATTTTTTTATATTTAATACAGTATAAACAAATTTGTGTATCGAGGGCTTATAATCAAAAAGTGATATCTGCATCAATAATTATTTTAAAGAGAGCGTGTAAAACCAATTTATTAATAAGATCTGAAAGTATTTGTCTGGCCTTATTTTCGCGTGTCCCAAAATGTGTCCTAGTTTTATTATTTTTTTTTTTTCAGATTTATTATATTCATATAAAGGTATATCGAATGCTTATATTCAAAAAGTGCTATCTAATAATAATATTAATTTTGATATCATATATTAATAGATATTATAGCAAATCGATCGACTAATATTTTCAGATCTTATTCATAAATTCGTTTCACATGCTCTGTTTAAAATAATTATTGATGCAGATATCACTTTTTGAATATAAGCCCTCGATACAGAAATTTGTTTATACTGTATTAAATATAAAAACAAATTAATTTACATATTTTCATAAAAAACTAATAAAATTGAGGAATGTTATGAAAACATTAAATTTGTTTTATTAAAAAAAAAAATCTTGATAAAGAAAATTTTTATAGATTTTCATTGAGTCAATTTGACCTCAAGAGTACCCCATGGGTTAATTTCAGAAAATAAGTCCAGAATATTATTTTTTAGAAATAACAAAATATTATCAACAAGTTTTATCGAAATCCTTCCACAAATATTTATTATTTCGATATTTTGTTAAAAAAAAAAAATGTAAATCTCCTTGAATTTGACCTTTGACCTTAAAGAAGGACAGTTTATAGAGTTTCAATTTAACCTAAATTAACAAGATTGAGAACATATATCAAGTAGTATAATATTTTAACAAAAGATATTTGAAATGAATGAAAACACCAAAAAGATGTAGCCTAAAAGTTGAAAAAGTATGAAAAAATCACATTTTCTTCAAATCCGCTGAAATAAAAACGCTGTCCTCGCCAAATTAAGAACAGGATACCTACAATATTTGGCATTTTTAATCACATATATTTTGTTAATAAGATCTTAAAGTCCAACCGTTGATTTTGGTAAATTTCTTGAACCAAATTTTTGAAAAAGTAAAATTGGAGGTTTTGAAATAGTGCTAAAAATACGTACCGTTTTGACATTAATTTAGAACGGCATAACAATAGACGAGATGCAAAATACTTTACATAAGATCATTTTGGGATCAGGAGAATGCAAAAATGTTGTTTTGTAAATTATATCAATGTTTTTAAAGATGTGAGATCGATTTTCTTAATCAAGTGGTCTGCGGCGCATTTATTGCCTGGGGAACTTGATATAACTTGGCTGTTTTTACACCGATAACAGATTTTGTTGTTTTGTTAGAAAAATAATGTACTCTAGATTATTGTTTATTAATTAATTTGATTGAAACACAATTATTAATATCAAAATTTTTGTGAAAAATTATTTTTTTTAAAATAATTTTTATAAAAGCATATTTGAACTTTGAACTCAATGCGCGTCCAGAATGCATTGTCCGATTTGGCTAAAATTTTGCGCACTAAAGTTTTAGATCCAGTGTCATAATAATCCGACCCGCACGTCTTGAAATTCCAAAAAAAGAAATGGCTGTCGCCCTAATATGTATATTTATTATTTATTTTTTATTTTTAATTTAAAACAAAGATTCTTCCTGGTGCTGGGACGTAAACTTCGTTATAGCCCTAATGAACATACCGACTATTTTAATTGTATTAGCAGCAAATTTTATATTAAAGTTCTTTAAAAACATAGAAAAAGCTATAACCAAATTTTGGCATTAGGTCAAGATAAAATAAAGAAACGCTTTTTAATTACTTTGATTGCAAAAACAAAAAAAAAAGTTATTCTTCAAAAATCACTTTTAGACATATTTACTTTTTATAATAACAACAATAATAAAAACAAAACTAGGTTTATAATCACTTCCACTTACATACAACGTCATGTTGGCATTTTTATTTTTTTAATGTTGTTCTTCTAATAGCTTTCCAAGCCAACAATGAACATAAAAAATCGGTCAAACCCATCAACAACACACAAATTCGGTCACGGAATTACGATTTTGCTTCTCGGCTAGATTTTCATATCGTATTGTGTGGTGGTGTGGCATGTTTTAGTTTACTGTTGCTGTTTTTTGAGAAGCTGTCACAAAAATGTGAAAAAAAATAATCATAATTATAACAACAAAATGTAACATTAACATAAATATGTTTGATAGAAGGCTTTCTTACATGAAAGGTCAATGAACGGAACTTTCGGTCACAATATTTATGTTGTACATATTGAATTTTAAAACATAAATTATAAAGGGTGACCCAATAAGAGTGCATGAATGGATGGTATGAATCTGAATGGCATTTGGAGCGAAATCACCGCATTCGTTATCGAAATTTTTCGATCGAAATCATTTTTTTATTTCCCAAAATAAAATGCTGAGAATAATTTATCTTTTTCACAGTTTCAAGGGAATTGTGGACGAGCGTTTGTCCGTCTTCTTCAAATAGTAAACCAAAATATGGAATTTCGATTGATTTTACTCGATATCGAATGCGGTGATTTGGCCCCTGGTTTCAGTAGGATGGCGCTACCTGCCACACCGCTAACAAAACAATCGATTTATTGCAGCAACGATTTCAAGAACGAATCATCTCCCGAAATTCCGATATCAATCGACGTGTGATTTCTTTTGTGGGGTCTTTTGAATAAATCACTAACAATTCCTGTGCTCAAGCCCGAGATCATCGGTGATATAGAGCCACATCTTTCTCAAAATTTTATTGAAAATTTCATGAAAAGAGCGTATGCCTGTGTTCAGAGCAGAGGGGCTCATATGCCGGATATTTTATTCCATACATAATCGGATTATTTTTACTTTACAATACAATAAAAATATCGTCACTCGCTCAACTGGATTCGTTTTTACCGGATAAAAAACAGCATTCTAAACAATAAGTTTCTCTCAGCCAGCCATAGCCGAAGAAGAGCAAAGGTGGACTTATTGGCCAACAGGGTAATAGCGACAGTTTTTTGGTATTACACGACATAATCTAAAGGGTTTTTCAACAGGGAAGCTACAAAAGTAGAAAGACAGGGACAGCAAACGACACCATATTTCTTGCCGCTCTTTTGACATTTCTCTTCAGTAAGGTTTGCCATTTTATGATGGAAAGATATACGAGTCGAAATTATTAAAATTTACTACCGAAATTCGGAGTCAGTGGCCTTAACGTTAAGAGCGCTACGTCCAATTTATGATCGTTATAATCGTCCTAGCAGATCAACAATTGACCGTCTAGTGGAAAAATTTGAATACACAGGTACAGTACAAAATGTTCCCGTGCCAGTGAGACAAAGAAGTGCCCGTAGTGTCGAGAATAATGCTGCCGCTGAGGCTTCAGTCGCTCTCAAGCATTGGGCATCTCTGTGACATCGTTGTGGCGAATTTTGCGAAAAGATCTTGGCCTACATCCTTACAAGATCAAATTGACGCAAGAACTGAAGCCACTTGACCACCAGAAGCGTCGTATTTTCGTGAATTGGGCTGAGCAACAACTTGAAAATGATTCGGATTTTCATCGAACAATCATCTTCAGCGATGAGGCTCATTTCTGGCTGAATGGCTTCGTCAATAAACATAATATGCGTTATTGGTCAGACAGCAATTCACACGTACTCCATGAGTCATCATTGCATCCCGAAAAAATTACGGTTTGGTGCGGTTTATAGGCCGGCGGCATCATTGGGCCGTACTTCTTCCATGATGATCAAGACCGGCACGTTGCTGTGAATGGGAATCGCTACCGTTCAATGATAACCGAATATTTTTGGCCCCAATTGGATGATATGGACTTGGAGGACATGTGGTTCCAACAGGACGGCGCCACAAGCCACACAGCGAATGTCACAATCAATTTATTGGAAACCAAGTTTGGAGAACGTGTTATCTCACGAAATGGTCCAGTCGGTTGGCCGCCTCGGTCGTGCGATTTGACGCCGTTGGACTATTTCCTGTGGGGCTATGTCAAGTCTATGGTCTATGCCAACAAGCCAGCGACGATTGATGAACTTCGTACGAATATCGAACGTAAAAATGCAGCAGTATCGGCCGATTTATGCTTGAAAACCGTCGAAAATTGGGTTCAGCGTCTGGACTTCTGCAAGCGTGCCCGTGGTGGCCATGCAAAAGAGATCGATTTCCATACATAACGGCATCGAACGTACTTTCACAGGAATAAAGAATTTCATTGATATCCAAAACCGTTTTTGTTTTATTTAAAAAAACTTTTGTAGCGCTCTTATGGAAAAACCCTTTACATTCATTATCTTCTAAAGGGAAAAACAACAAACGGTGAATATTACGTTAACTTGTTGGACCGACTCAACGACAATTAAAAAAAACTACTGCATTTTTCCATGAAAAAAGTGCTTTTTCATCCAGACATGGCACGCGTGTGTATTCGCATATGCAAAATTCTGTGAATTGGGCTATGATTTGCTACCACATCCACCTACATCCATACTATACGATACCCTTTACCATATGTTTCGAGAGAGGGCCTTGTATCCAACTTTGCCGAGGCTATAACTGAATAAAGAAAACTAACATAAAGCAAATGAAAAAGTTCATATCTGATGTTATTTTTATATGGGGGCTTAAGAAAAAAATGGACCTATCTTGACCATATTTAGTAGTCACTTACTTTTCTCAAAAACATATATAAACCAAATTTATAAAAAAAAAAAATCTATGCAAGATTGTTGTGGACTATAACTACAAATGGTCATAACAGGGTTTTATTTCAGACTACTGATTAGTAGGTATAATACAGACAAAGATACCAAATTTTATCGATATACATCTAATAATGTGGATCTTACGACAATTTAAGTCGATCTGATAGGAATTATTTGTATGGGGGCTAGGGGGGCCCTAACCGATAGAAGTTTATGTATCAAAATTCATTAAAATATCTTCATATTTGTGACCTGTAGTTTGTTTATAAGGTTTACGTGGACACATTCAGTCGAACGGACAGATAGACAGACATCGCTAAATCGACTCCAAAATTGATTCTGAGTCGATCGGTATAATAGAAGGTGGTAGTTCCAAACATCAGCACCAACTCATTATACCACATAGTAGTATAGGGTATAAAAATTTAAAAAAAAATAATCTAACCCATAACTTTGCGTGACTATTTTAAAATTAATCTGTGGCAAGTCTATGGACCAAGTTTCAGATTGATTGGATGAGGGGAAATGGGGTTTAAATCACTCCGTGACTGTGCATGACTATGCGTGACTGTGCGTGCCTTCCCCAGAATTAATTTATAGTCACAATAAGGCTATGGGCCAAGTTTCAGATCAATTGGATAAGGGGGAATGGGGTTGCCCCACGACAGACAGACAGACAGACAGAGAGTACGAGTTAAAAGAAAGAGTTTAATAAAATAACAGCAATTAACAATCAGAAAGGCAAAAATTTTCCTACATGGGTCTCAAAAGAGCGAGAGAAAAAGTACCTTAACTTTTTCTTGCGCTACTAGAGGCAAATATTCCCTCTTTATACAACGAATTAAAATAACACAAGTTTCAAAATTCCGGTTAACTTTAGGATCAGAGCCGATGAGAACAAATTTTAACATTGTTTGAGGAGCAGAATTCGAATCCGTGTTTCGTTTTTCAAAATTGCTTATAGTTTTCGAGTTCTAGCATGTTGGCAGCACTGCACTGTCATAACGACAATCAGCTGTTGGCACCGCTAGAAACATCGTTTAAATTGTATTCCTAAAGTTTTTTTTTTTTTTTTTTTTTTTTTTTGTTCCAACACCCTGTGAAAATTCAAAGCAAAATGCTTGCGGATGTTATATTAACAGAAAAAGCGGAAATAATATTACAAATTATTTTGGTTTCTCTGTAGCAAACACTGGTCACTTGGTCAAGAAGTACGATTGTTATTTTTGTTTGATGAATGTGGTCGTCCAAATACAAAAAAAAAAAAAAAAACTAGCAAAGTGTAAATATTTTGACTTGTCATCAGTGTCCAGATCTCCATACGAGCAATGACACTTTGTCAATTTGTTCAGGTATGAGTACAAATTCCATGGAAACTTGCAGTTCATTACCGACAGAAAATTTTAACATGTAAGAAATACATTTAATTTCGCAGAGTAAATTGAATGACTTGATTCGCGATTTGGATTTATCGAAACAAAAAGCGGAATTGCTCGCATCACGGTTGCAGGAGTGGAAATGTCTTAACAATCAAACAAAAGTCACTGTTTACAGAACCAGAAATCACGTGCTTTTACCCTTTTTTTAAAAAAGAAGAGAACATATGTTTCTGCTGCGATGACAACAACGGTTTATTTGATGTGATGAATACACTGTATGATGTAAATGAATGGTGTTTGTCCAAAGATTCAAAATACAGCCTGAAGGCTGCTCTGATAAACAATGGAAATATAAAACCATCCATTTTGATTGCTCATGCAGCACAAACGAAGGAATGCCACGATACAATATCAATGGAAAATGTGTGGCGATTAAAAAGGTTTGAAAATAATTCAATTTTAAAGAAAAAAATATTTTCATTCTATTCCAACAGGTCATTTGTTCTCTTAATAGGGATGCAATCTGGTTCTACGAAATGTTGCTGTTTTTTGTGCCAGTGGGATAGCCGTCCAACTGATCAACATTATGTGAAAAAAGATTGGCCAAGTCGTACGAGTTATGAACCAGGAAAACAAAACGTCTCTTCTACATCACTTGCAAACCCACAAAATATTTTCCTGTCACTTCTCCATTTGGCGTTATCAAAAACTTCGGCAAAGTACTCCGGCTTTTAAGTACTTGATCAACTTTTTCCCAAATTGTCATACGCCAAAATCAAGGATTAAAAACGTAGTAGTGCATATTTAATTCAGCCCCAAATAGCCTTCGAAATAACTTTCATTTGCTCTGATCCAAAACCATGTATACTTATATAAATAATTGAAAAATTTTTACATTAGAATGTTATCGCATTTCAAAGTTTTCCGTTTCTTGTTTTGTACACAAACGAGTATGGTGGGATCTAAATGGGTTAAGCAGAAATATTTCTGCAATATTTAGCAAACTTTCTTGTTAAAATTAGCAAATAAATATGCGAACGATGATTTATTACTTGTTTAATTCGCTTCAGTATTAATTTCTATTTATAATCATCACGAATTTCAAACTATTGAATAGACATAAATTAAAAGTGACAGCAGAAAATCGTATAAAAAAGAAATTTAATAAAAAAAGAGAGAGAAAAAAACATTAGCATAAAAACTAATGAAAGATGATTAACGATAGAACAAAAAAAAAAAAAAAAAAGAATAATTATATATTAAAAAAAAAAAAAAAAATAGCACATAAAGCACTGATATGATTAATAATTTGTAGTTTTAATTAAAAAACATAAAAAAATATATGTTTAATAAATTAAACATTAACGACAGCCTAAGCGAGTAGAAGTAGTTGTATTGTACACTCACTCAACTGGGTAAATACTTAAGTGAACGTACTTCAAAAGGGAGTAAATTCTAAATGAATGACACAAGAGGTGCTTGAAAATAACTGACAAATATAAATTAATCATCAAAAGAGGAACGTTTAGGCTGACTGTTTAGTTATCGGGAGACATGTGTGTATAATAGAGTAACCCAGCAAAAACTTGATATTGACATCTCATTACAATTTGCATTATATAAGAACAATTCAGAGTTACACTTTACCCCCCAATCTCACATCACACTGAAATTGTAAAATCGTTGTGTACGTATTATCAACGAAAAATTGTTCGAATTAGTCGAATCCATCGCCATTAAATTTTATGCTCACACATCTGACTGCAATCTCATTTTTAAAATGTTGTCGAAGCGTAAACTTGAAAAAATTTGTATACTTCTCTCTCTTATTTTATTTTAAGTAGAGTTACCGAGTTTATTACACAGGCACATGTTTGAGAAAAATGTTTACATTTATTAATATTAGTATTATTTTAATAATAGTTAATATTTATGCTCTATAATTAACAAACTTGCGTTTTTGTATGCGCATTTCAAAAAATAAATCATTATAATAGATTTAACAAGTTAAAACTTTAATTACAATTTTACAGAATCCAGTAAATTTGCATTAAATTTAGAACAGGGTAACATTAATCATCGTTAGTGTCTGCCACTACTCGCACGAAAAATTTGGTGCCATTAGTGTGACCACTGCGGAAAATGTGTGTGTATTAGTAAAAAAAATGTGAGTGTATTGAGTTTTTCGAACTTGCAGTGTGATGTGAGATTGGTGGGTTATAATCTGCATTACTCTCAAACAATTAAAAATTTATAAAAAAAAAATTACATTTAAATTGAAAATGTACCAGTATTTTTGGCGACTCTTTACTTATCAAATTACGCGTCTTTGCTCCGAAAATAATATAGACTTCTAAAGGTTTTCAAAATAGGCATTTGTTTGATGAATGATTTCATCGTTGGAGCTAAATCTCTTTCCGTGAGCCATTTCTTTAGGTGTGGAAATATAAAATAGTCGCTGGCGGCTAAATCCTAAGAATATGACGGATGAAGTAGCAGCTAGCTTTTAGCCCAATTCATGGAATTTTGCAGTGCATTATTTTGATCAAAAAACATTTTTTTATATCGTCGTTAAATCCGTCCAATAAGTTGGCATTTTTTCGTTTTAAGGCAATCAATGCTGTGTAAATCCCAAAACACTATCATCATAACCATGTTTCATCCACCCTTATAAAACGGCGCAAAAAATCATCTGTATTGCGGTTGAACAATGCCAAAAACTCGTTTGAAGTTGGCACACAATAGCGTTTCTGCTTCATTGTGAACAAATGCGGCACCCATCTTATTAAAAGTTTTCAGATCATTTAAAATGGAATCAGATCCATTTGATAATTCTATCGCATCAATAATCTAGATTACTTTCACTCTCCGAGCAACCAACACCATATCGTGAATTTTTGGACAATTTCGTCCAAGACGTTCGGTCGCACTACACCTTTTCCAATTGTATTTCAGAAAACATCAATTGATTTTCAGAAATTATCAAATGTGTTTCAGAAATTATCGACTGTATTTTAGAAATGATCAAATTGATTTTCAGAAATTGTCAAATTGATTTTCAGAGATTATCAAATGTATTTCAGAAATTATCAAATGTATTTCAAAAATAGTCAATTGAGTTACAGAGAACATCAATTGATTTTCAGAAATTATTAAAAGCATTTCAGAAATTATCAAATTCATTTTCAGAAAGTATCAAATGTATTTCAGAAATTATCGAAATACTTCAATCAAATGTATTTCAGAAATTATCGAAATACTTCAGAAATTATCAAATGTATTTCAAAAATTATAAAATTGATTTCAGAAATCAAATGTATTTCAGAAGGTATCAAATTTATGTCAGAAATTATCAAATGTATTTCAGAAATGATCAACTGAGTTACAGAGATCAATTTAATTTCAGAAAGTATCAAATGTATTTCCGAAATTATCAAATGTATTTCAGAAACTATATAATGTATTTCAGAAACGATCAATTGAGTTACAGAGGATCAATTTATTTTCAGAAAGTATCAAATGTATTTCAGAAATTATCAAATGTATTTCAGGAATTATCAAATGTATTTCAGAAACGATCAATTGAGTTACAGAGATCAATTTATTTTCAAAAAGTATCAAATGTATTTAAGAAATTATCAAATGTATTTCAGAAATTATCAAATGTATTTCAGAAATTATCAAATGTATTTCAGAAATAGTCAATTGAGTTAAAGAGAACATCAATTGATTTTATTCAATATCAAATTCATTTTCAGAAAGTATCAGATGTATTTCAGAAAGTATCAAACGTATTTCAGAAATTATCAAAATACTTCAGAAATTATTAAATGTATTTTAGAAATTATCAAATGTATTTCAAAAATGATCAATTGAGTTACAGAGATCAATTTATTTTCAGAAATTATCAAATGTATTTCAGGAATTATTAAATGAATTTCAGAAATTATCAATTCTATTTTAGAAAACAGAAACTATCAACTGTACTTCAGAAAACATCATTGGATTTTCAGAAGTGATCAACTGATTTGCTAAAATTATCAAATGTATTTCAGAAAGCATCAAATGTATGTCAGAAATTATCAAATGTATTTCGCAAATGCTCAAATGTATTTCAGAAAACATCAAATATACTTCAGAAATTATTAAATGAATTTCAGAAATTATCAAATATACTTCAGAAAGTATAAAATGTATTTCGGAAATGCTCAAATGTATTTCAGAAATCATCAAATGAATTTCAGAAAGAAATAAAATTTGTTTCAGAAAGTATCAATAGATTTTCAGAAATTATCAAATGTATTTCAGAAATTATCAAATGTATTTCAGAAATTATCAATTCTATTTTAGAAAACAGAAATTATCAATTGTACTTCAGAAAACATCATTGGATTTTCAGAAGTGATCAACTGGTTTGCTAAAATTATCAAATTTATTTCAGAAAGCGTCAAATGTATGTCAGAAATTATCAAATTGATTTTCAGAAAATATTTCAGAAATGATCAATTTAGATAAAGATAACATCAATTGATTTTCAGAAAGTACCAAATGTATTTCAGAAATTATCAAATGTATTTCGCAAATGCTCAAATGTATTTCAGAAAACATCAAATATACTTCAGAAATTATTAAATGGATTTCAGAAATTATCAAATATACTCCAGAAAGTATAAAATGTATTTCGGAAATGCTCAAATGTATTTAAGAAATCATCAAATGTATTTCAGAAAGGAAAAAATTTGTTTCAGAAAGTATCAATAGATTTTCAGAAATTATCAAATGTATTTAAGAAATGAACAAGTTGATTTTCAGAAATTATCATATGTATTTCTGAAAGTATCAAATGTATTTCAGAAATTATCAATTGTTTTTCAGAAGTAATCAATTGAGTTACAGAGTTAAAGTTAAAGATAACATCAATTGATTTTCAGAAAGTACCAAATGTATTTCAGAAAATATAAAATGTATTTCTTAAATGATCAAATGTATTTCAGAAAACATCAAATATATTTCAGAAAGGCAAAAATTTATTTCAGAAAGTATCAATAATTTTCAGAAATTATCAAATGTATTTCAGAAATGATCAAATTGATTTTCAGGAATTATCAAATGAATTTCTGAAAGTATCAAATGTATTTCAGATATTATAAATTGTATTTCAGAAGTGATCAATTGAATTACAGAGAACATCAATTGATTTTCAGAAATTATTAAAAGCATTTCAGAAATTATCAAATTCATTTTCAGAAATTATCAAATATACTTCAGAAAGTATAAAATGTATTTCTGAAAGTATCAGATGTATTTCAGAAATTACCAAATGAATTTCAGAAATTATCAATTGTATCTCAGAAGTGATCAATTGAGTTACAAAAACATCATTTGATTTTCAGAAATTATTAAAAGCTTTCAGAAATTACCAAATTAATTTTCCGAAAGTATCAAATGAATTTCAGAAAATATAAGAGGTATTTCAGAAATTATCAAATTAATTTTCAGTAAATATTTCAGAAATGATCAAATATATTTCAGAAAGGAAAAACTTTATTTCAGAAAGTATCAACTGATTTTTAGAAATTATCGAATGTATTTCAGATATGATCAAATTGATTTTCAGAAATGATCAAATTGATTTTCAGAAATTATCAAATATATTTCAGAAAGTATCAAATGTATTTCAGAAATTATCAATGTATTTCAGATATGATCAATTGAGTTACAGAGAACATCAATTGATATTAAGGAATTATTAAATGCATTTCAGAAATTTAAAAATTCTTTTTCAGAAAGTATCAAATGTATTTCCGGAAGTTCAATGTATTTCAGATATTATCAAAATACTTCAGAAATTGTCAAATGTATTTCAGAAATTATCAAATGTATTTCAAAGATTATAAAACTGATTTTCAGAAATGATCAAATCTATAATATTAATAGGCTAGGCGATTTCTTGTGACCGATGTTCAGTTCTATCGATTTATTCCGATTTTGACCAAACGTATATTATTTGAAATGTATTCTTTTTTTAGCCGTTTTGCAGATTTACAGATTTTTAAATTCTTTCCTTTGTTTTGAGTAAATTGCATTTAAAGTTGTTACTAACTAGTTTGTTATTTTCATTCACAATAACAATAAACCATAAAAGTGTTTGGTTTATGAATTGGCTAAGTTGAAAAATAAAGCTGCCTAGAAATAGCACTCGAATTTCGAGCGCTGGAATCTGCTAGTATATATAAATGTATTTCAGAAATTATCAAAATACTTCAGAAATTATCAAATGTATTTCAAAAAATATTAAATATATTTCAGTAATTATCAAATGTACTTCAGACATTGTATAAGTAGTAAAGATGAAAGTTATTGCTGGGAGTTTAATGGAAGTTTTTGCTGGGAATAAATACTTCAAAAGAACACGCAAGTCGAGTGAGTCGTTTTTATTTGTACACTTTACTAATATTCACACAGTTCATCAACCGGCAAATGTAAAAATATTTAAAAAAAAAGCCAACAACATAAACGATAATTTATGAATTTATTGTTATAGAATACATCATTTATTTTGTTTAACAATTGATAAGAGGACGAGACAAACAAATGTGAACAAAATCTACTACATATCTGCGATTTGTATCGTAGACAAAGATCAAAAATGAAGAGGAATTATAGAGAAAAAATAAATAAATCTGATATCTTATTTTTTTTTTTTTTTTTTTTGCTTCAGCAGTATAATGTTGTGGACTTAATGCCAATAAGAATTAAAGTAAACAAATCTTAAGCTGTAAATAACAAAAACTCATGCATTCGTTAGTTACACAATTTGCTATTGTTGAAGAACTTTAAGAGATTTTCGTACTTTAACTGCAACTTACAAATGGCTGAGGTGGATACAAAAAGTTAAACAGGAAGTTGGTTAAGTTGTGTATTTTTCTCTTCTTTATATGTACTCGTACATGCAAATATAATTATTAAATATTCTAACGGCAAATATTTGTTTTGTTTTCATTTGCCACAGTGGAAGACAACAGAGTCTTTTTTTTAATACGATAAAATTTTATAGAATTGCTAGTAATTACTTTTTGAAAATCTTGTTCCAACAAACGTTTTTCTGGAAATATTTGTAAGATTTCGAACAATTGCCAAGAAGTATATATTGTCAGTTTTTAATCAAAGATTTTAGACGATTCTGTTATCCCAATTTCCTTCACTGTTCGAGGAATAACTACAAATGATTTTTAAAATCAATTTACACACGAAATCATAAAAAGCGCTAAACTAGAATGACGTGAAAAGCGCTAGTATCAATAAAAAGTATATAAAATAAGTGAAACGTTTTTATTACAATTGTAATTACTATCGTCTTTATATAAAATTTTTATTTCTTTATATGTTTGAAGTGAATTTATTTTAGTAGCAAAATTTATGAAATTTTATAATTTGCACAACATTAATTTAAAATTTTTAGTCCACAAGAATTTTAAAAACTGCATTGCACTGAACACTGGTACGACTTTAGCGTTTGAGTATGGAAATGAAAATATACAAGAGCGATAGCAGTTTGAAAAAAAATTACTTTGGTGCAAAGTGGCAACCTTATAAAACATATGCTTTAAGTTTCAAGACGTCATGTATTTTTTTTTTTTTTTTTTTTTTTTTTTTTTTTTTTTTAGCCAACAAAAATAAACGATCTCAGTGAATTTGTAAACATAGCAAAAATTTGTTACCGTTATGTATTTCAATGCTTCCATTTGATAGGTTTCAGTCCAACCAATATTAAATCTATCTGGGGGAGCCTGCTCCTTCATTTACGACTATAAAATATTGGGTGGCAGAGTTTAAACGAGGCCGTACGGGCTGCCATGACGAACACAGTATTGGTTGACCAATTTACGTGGCCACGCCAGAAACGGCAATGAAAATCCACAAAATGATATTGGATGATTTTCGACTAATGGTGCGTAAGCTAGCTAAAATGATAGGCATGTTATTAATCGCATATTGAGCGAAAATTTGAAGTTAGAAAGCTGTCCGACAAAAACAGCGTCGTCAGTGGAATGTTTGACGAAGTTTCACCCCAATAAAACCGAGTTATTGCATCGACTCGTAACCATGGATGAGGCATAGGCCCACCACTTCACACATGAGACAAAGGTTATAGCGTCTTAGCGAAAAGCGCTAAGTTGGCTCCTCTGCTTCTTTCTTATGGCAAATCTAATTTAGATATATTTTTCAAAACATTACCAGAAATAATAACAAGGTGCTACAGTAAAAAAAAAAAAACTTGGAAAACGACCTAGCGTGGGTTATAGGTCGCGTTGAGCAGACATTATAGATATATATAGAGTACAAATTATGTCACAAAATTTCAAAAACACCCTCAAATTCAATACTTATACTAAAAACCGTTTTCAGTGATGTCCGTCAACTTATCGACCTGTAACTCAGTCAGTTTTTGTCTGATTTTAATTTTTTTAATACCCTCCACACCTCGGTGTCAGAGGGTATATGTATATAGGTTGTCATTCCGTTTGTAACGCATCGAAAAACTAATTTCCGACCGCATAAAGTATATATATTCATGATCCTTATCACAGCTCGAGTCGATATAGCGATCTGTCCGTCTGCCTGTTGAAATCACGCTCATTCACAAAAAAAAACATGTTGCTGGGTAAGGTTACATTAATATCATTTGCCATAATTCCCAGCAGGTTGGTATTGAAAATGGGCTAAATCGGGCATCACTGTGCTTCGATAGGAGCAACAATATGTAGATACCTCTAAAAAAAACATAAAACCCAGTGTGTTTATTGTAATATTTTAGTGGTTGAACATAATAGTTGTACAACAACATTCACAGTTCAAAAAAGCCACAAAAAAGAAAAATGATGCAATCATACCAACTAACACAACTACCGTGAGCTATGTTAGTAGTGTTGCCAAATATTTTTTTATCGTTATCACGTTATAATAAAAAAAATCGCCAATATGAAAAAAAAAATAAAAACGAAAAATGGAAAATTGAAAATGAAAAATGAAAAATTAAAAATGGAAAATGAAAAATGAAAAAAGAAAAATGAAAAAGGAAAATGAATAATGGAAAATTGAAAAAAGAAAAATGGAGAATGGAAAATGAAAAATGGAATATGGAAAATGAAAAATGAAAAACGGAAAATGGAAAATGAAAAACGGAAAATGAAAACTGCAAAATGGAAAATGGAATATGAAAAATGGAGAATGGAAAATGGAAAATGAAAAACGGAAAATGAAAAATGGAAAATGAAAAATGAAAAATGGAAAATGAAAAATAGAAAATAGAAAATGAAAAATGGAGAATGGAAAATGAAAAATGGAAGATGGAAGATGGAAAATGGAAAATGAAAAATGGAAAATGAAAACTGTAAAATGGAAAATAGAATATGAAAAATGGAGAATGGAAAATGGAAAATGAAAAACGGAAAATGAACAATGGAAAATTGAAAATGGAGAATGGAAAATAAAAAATTAAAAATGGAAAATAGAAAGTGAAAAATGGAGAATGGAAAATGAAAACTGGAAAATAAAAAATTGAAAATGGAAAATGACAACTGGAAAATAAAAAATTGGAAATGAAAACTGAAAATTGAAAAATGAAGAATGGATAATGAAAATGAAAAATGGCAAAAGAAACATGAAAAATTAAAAATGAAAAATTGAAAAATGAATAACTAAAAATTAAAAACGAAAAATGAAAAACGAAAAATGAAAAATGGAACATGAAAAACTAAAAATGAAAAATGGAAAACGGAAAATGAAAAATGTAAAATGTAAAATGAAAAATTAAAATTGAAAAATGGAAAAGGAAAGTTGAAAAATGAAAAACTAAAAATGAAAGACGAAAAATGAAAAATGGAATTTGGAAAATGAAAAATGAAAAAAGAAAAATGGATAATGGAAAATGGAATATGAAAAAGGATAATTGAAAAATGAAAAACTAAAAATGAAAAACGAAAAACTAAAAATGAAAAACGAAAAACGGAAAATAAAAATTTAAAATTGAAAAACTAAAAATTAAAAACGAAAAACTGAAAAATGAAAAATGGAAAACGGAGAATGGAAAATAAAAAATGAAAAATGTAAAATGTAAAATAAAAAATTAAAATTGAAAAATGGAAAAAGAAAGTTGAAAAATGAAAGACGAAAAATGAAAAATGGAATTTGGAAAATGAAAAAAGAAAAATGGATAATGGAAAATGAAAAAGGATAATTGAAAAATTAAAAACTAAAAATGAAAAACGAAAAATTAAAAATGGAGAATGAAAAATGAAAAATGAAAATTGAAAAATGAAAAATGGGAAATAAAAAATAAAAGATGGAAAAATAAAAATTAAAAATGGAAAAATAAAAAGTAAAAATGAAAATGAAATTTGGAAAATGAAATTTGAAAAATGAATTTTGAAAAATTAAAAATTAAAATTGGGAAATGGAAAATTAAAATTGGAAAATGGAAAATTAAAAATTAAAAATAAAAATTTAAAATTATAAATTACTAATTCAGATAAAAATATTTTAAAATTAGCTTTTTTTTTTTAATATTAATATCTGGAAATTTTTAGCCAAGAATTGGCTTTTTTTGAATTATCATGAATTATCCCAAAACATTCTTATAGGGATCAAACTTTGGGTGTTATAATGCTGGCTGCGTTATATAATGAATTTCATTAGGGGTTTTCTACTCTAGTAAAAGAAAAATAATGCCATTTTTCAAATAGTAACGAATTCTTTCTAAGGAAGACACGATCATTGTTTTTTAAAACAAGGAATTATAATAGAAACTGGCCAACAAGAAAAGCAATTAACTTTAAATTTAATTGGTATTCGGAATTTACATTTCAGTACCGACAACAGTTTTAAAGTGGTAGCCGTACCCAATATTGGTTGTAATATTGAGTTTAAGATTAAGGTGGAGGGTATCAAAGATTCGGCCCAGCCGAATTTAACACTCTGACCTGTTTTAATTTAATTTTAAAGGCTTTGGGAAGAAAACTGATTACGCTTTAAAATGACGTGTATTTTTTTTATACATTCGTAAGTTCCGAGTATAGTTTTTGTTAAGATATTCTAAAAAAAAAACAAATTTATCATCTTTTTTGATTTTAGTAGCTTTTCATCGCTTATTTTCATATGAAAGCTTACAAAAATTTATACCAATGTATAAAGAAAATTTAGTTATTAACAAAACATGGTTTTCAATTTTTTAAATTGGATGGAAATCGTGGAAGTTATTCAACTTTTTATTAACGCCTTTTTTAGTATTTTCTCCCCCAGCGCCAAAAATATGAATAAAAACAAACACAATTAACTAAACAAACAAATTGATCAACTTAATTATGCAAAATGTTTTGTTTTGTTGTAAGTTTACAGTTACTTTTTGTATTTACTTAATATGTGAAGTTATTATATTCGGTATTGTAGTTGAAATCTGTTTTCCCACAAATAAGTGAAGGCAAAATAAAAGAAGGTATTTAAATTTTTTTTTCTGAGATACTGTTATTTTGTTGTTATTGTTGTTATTTTAGGTTTTTTTTTTTTTTTGGACCGCAAATTAGAAAAATTATGCTTGATGAAAATTTTTCTACGAAACTTTATGAGATAGAAAAGAGAGCATGGAATAGTGTTGTTTCCTTAAGTTAAAACTTTTTGGAAAGCAAAAAAGTCCTAACTAAGTTGAAGTGGTCAATGAATTCCTTGAATCTTATGCTGAAATGGGATATCGAATGTCCATAAAAATTCATTTTCTGCATACGCATTTAGAATTTTTTCCCGAAAACCTTGGTCAACTCAGTGACGAGCAGGAAGAACAATTTCCCCGAGTAATTTTACAATTGGAAAAGCGTTTCGATGGAAAGAGCCACGTAAGAGTGATGGCAAATTATTGCTGTTCTCTCAAACCAGAAACAGATGGTTTGTTGAACAAACGTAAGAGGACTAGTAATCATTTTTAACTATAACATGTTAACTTAGGTTAAGTTACAGTTTTTAATTTACAAGTGGTTTACCAAAATAAAAGTCAGCAATCGCAAAATTTATACTTTAGAAAAAGTTTAATAACTTTTGTAAATATAAACCAATTTTAAAAAGTACTATCTCATTTTTTTATATATAAAATTGTCTTTAAAACACTATGCAAAAAATAGGTTTTCATAGAAAAAAATTTAAATCACTATTATTGAATCTGAAAAATTACAACATCAAAAAATAATATAAATGTACCTAATTCTTTGCCTTTCCAAAACTGTTTAAAATTTTGAAATCGGTCTAAAAATGTGTAACTTTTAGGTACTAAAGTACTACGACCTACCCTAAAACAGTTTTTCCAAAATAACACAACATTTTGAGGGTGTTTCAAAATCTTTGAAAACGGTTTTTGTATGTCCTCACCTAGGCCTACAACCTTGACTGGGTCACTTTTCAAGTTCAGGCAAAAAGTATTTTTTTTTTGTAGCAGTGTGTAATTTAAGAAATATAAAAAAATATTTTTTCTAAAAGCCAAAGGTCTAAATTATAGGAACCGATGTTGAACAAAAACATCTAGTTTTAAGTGTTCGAAAAATCAAATAAATAAAATATTTATGTGTTAAAAATGCGATAAACATCAAAAATTATAAACAATGATACTTAACGTTAAGAATATTTTAATCTGTGATATTTTACTTATTTTTACATTTATTTTTATTTACATTTTGTGTCTTATGTTGTGCTTTATGTGTCGTATAAAATCAAATGTATACTATTAAGTTATGTGAAAATTGACGAAACGATTATATATTCAATAAATTCAAATCCCTGAAGATGGTGGAAAAATTCCACCGAAACGTTGGATGAAAAATGGAATAAAATAATCTTTTATTTACATCAATTAGTGACCTTAAAAGCCTGACTAAAAACTTAAAAAAAAAATAACAAAAAGAAAGGTCGATAAATAATCATTTTTATAATCAACAATTATATTTGATTTTATACTATTTAAAGATTTTCTTTTACGTATTTAATACTTATTTAGCCGAAAATAGGAAAATTGAAAAATTGAAATAATTCTGAAATTTTAAAGTTATCTTAATGGAACCAAAAAAGCAAATGCTGAAAGTTTCATGAAAAAATTCCAACGCTTTTAAGTACAAAATAAATAAGTCATAGTTTCACACTGGAATTAACTTTTAGAAAACAATGTCAGATTTTAAAAAACTTGATCAACATTTTAAAGGAAATGATCAACATATATTATCTAGTAGTAAAAGTAATTGTTAAAAAATATTTCTATTTACTTTTTATTAAAATTAACTTTCACAATTTAGTAGATTTTTAGATTTTGATCAGATGTTTAGATTTCGATCTAATCGAATAAAATTACATGCACAAAATTTGAGGGATGTTACAAACTGATAACTGAAACAATCGATTTTACTATAAAAGTTTGAGAAATTCTGATTAACTCTTAAGAGCTGTACGCAGCTTGTTAAGGAATCTTAACAGAAAATTTTCATATATTTCTTAAAGAAAAAAAAGCACAAAAGTACCTTTCAGTGCAACGCTAGAAATCAGCTGTTTTCTGTCAATTATTAAGAATTGTGAAATTGAAAACAAATCAATTCTTCGGTTCTGCTTTATTTGGCCTGCTAAACGCTTTTTAAGCTCAGTATCAAAATTACCCATCCGATTCTTGTTTTTTTTGCCGAATTTTGTTCGTATTTTCCCAAGTTTGCAACTGAAAAATAACTTTTATTTTTTTTAGCATATTACATTTTGTTTAAGCTTAGCTCTCCTGTCAAAAATCCTTTCAGAAAGAACGAAAAATTTGATATTGCTGCTCAAAGCCTGGGTTGCCTAACTTCATTTACGTCAAAAAAAAGTAGTAAAAACAATACTACTTTTTTAAAAAGCTGCGGACTATCAACAGAAATTTTTTGACAGAAAAATTCCTTAAGCATTTCTGAAGCGTTTTTTTATATGAAGTTTTTGATTCCTTAGCAAGCTGCGTACAGGCCTTTAATAAGAAATGATTCCCAAACTCTAATCAACTTGTTACTACTCCTAGATCATTTCCAGTTTTTTTTAAGAAATCTCCAAATGTATTTCAAAATTGTCTAAATGTTTTTTAATTTATTTTAATTTTAATTCAATTACAGCAAACACACTGAATAATTAACACTTTTTAGAGGTGTCTACATATTTTTGGACATAACTATCTTAGCACAATAATGCTTGATTTACCCCATTTTAAAACCGACCTGCTCGAAATAATGACAAATAATATTATCCTAAGTTTATCAAGGTAATTAGTTTATATTCTGAATGAGAGTGATGTCAACAGACGAACGGACAGACGGATATCGCTATATTGACTCGGATCATGAATATATATATTTTATGGGGTCGCAAAGTAATTTTTACAAACGAAATGACAAACTGATATATACTCCCCGCACAGTGGTGTGGAGGGTATTAAAATACCGCATTCAGCTCAACTTTTTCCAATGTTTCTTGTTTATGAATTATGAATTTTTAATAAATATTTTCACCGAAAGCCAATGTTTTTTTTTTTTTACAAAAATTTAATTCTGATTAAAGTTTCACTTAAACGCACGCACATACACAGAAAACAGATTCGTTGTGGCTACCAAATTTGTTGGCAAACGAATTACATTTCTTATGTCTTATCCAGGGTTGTGGAGTCGGAGTCAGAGTCGTTATTGCACGTGCATGAAAAATTAAAATAATTTTTAAAATATTAGCAAAAAAAAAATTCTTCACAGATCACTACGAATAAGTAGATTTCATGAGAGTAAGTTCATTCAAGAAAGTGTTTCATAATTACCATAAATTATTTTGGAATTTTATTTATTAGTGCGAGCAAGAGTCTAAATTGAAGAACTTATAATCGGTTATTGATCAAGTTGAAAGTAGATTTTCGTGGTTAATTTAATTGGATTTGAACAATATTCAGCATGAAATGAAAATTGTTTTCTTTGTGTTATTAAATATTATAAATAATTCACATTATATATTATAGGTCTGGTATTTAAGTTCATTTCTTATTTAAAAAAAAAAAAAAGAATTAATTGAAAACTGAAAGCCAAAGTGGAATTTAAATTTTATGTGAGTAGCTATCAGCATACAAATAATAAATTTGAACTCCAATATTTTATATAATTTTATTTTTTTTTCTTTTATAAAAATTTAAAATCACCAACCACCTGCCGTCGCACTGTGGCTAAAATTTTGATTTCATTGGCCAAAAGTCAAATTTTTTGTCACCGATTTTTAAAATATTAACGCCATTTTGTAGCTAATATATCCAAATTGAGGTAACCAAAAAATTAGATTAAACTATTGATAATTGTGGGTGTGGCATGTAGTCAAACTCAACTGTTTTTTAATCTCAGAAAAAGGTGATTTTTTTTGTTTTTCATCAAAAATAAATGGTTACTACTCGCAAGTTATCATCGATAATGGCTTGCGTTCCTTTTTCAATGTTGGTAGGATTGTAGTCTTTAGTGGTTGCAAGTGGTCACAGCCCTACCGTATATATTTGGTAAATTTCAACTTTAGTGGAATAGAACTTCTAGGGAACAAAAGGGAACAAGGAACGTATACAACCTCGATAAAGGTAAAAATGTCCTCTTTAACCCTATATATACTTTTGCACCCGCCATGACCCGCCGGTAGAACACTTTTCTCATTTTAATGAAATTACAAAAATTTCATATTACGGTTACTTAAACAGCCCTATAAGTACACAATGGTGTGTTTAATTTGTGCTTTAGGTATTTTATAGCTTATTATCATTATTTGTTCTATTACCAGTAACGATATCTGCTTATAAAATACACCACCCTTTTTATATATTTGTAAGTAAGAATGTGATTGGAAACACAAAGTTAATTCTTCTTTGTAAATGGGGATGTGATGGTTCTTCCGGACAAAAACAATACAAACAAGTAGTATGTGAAAATATTTCAGACTCAGATATGTTCATGGTATCATTTGTACCATTGCGAATGAAAAATATTTTGGAAGATTCAGATTGGAGAAATGAGATACCATCTTCTACGAAATACTGCAGGCCAATCAAATTTAAATTCAAAAAAGAAACTCATGATGCCATTAATAAAGAAGTTACTGATTCAAGGTCCAAATTGCAACACAACAGCTGACACGAAGGCTGCATCCAGCTGCATCATATGCCAAGCAATATCAAGCCAAATAAACCAAGTCACGACAAAATCATTAGACAATACTGATGCATATAAATTTGGATTATCTTTTTTTCAGATCCAGAAACAGCATCTGAAATAACAGGAATAGATTTAAAATAATCGTAGAAGTACTTGCGTGCAATAAAGAAATTGACTCTAGAAAATTCATTATAATTGCCTTTAATTGTTTTGTAAGTATGAAAATCATAGTATTAGTAAAAAAAATAATAATAAACGGAACATCCCATTGTTACAAAAGCTATTAAAATCTATTGCAGTTTTTATTTTTAAAAGGTTTTCACCCACATACATATATACGAAATGTTTTAATAAATATGAAAGATTCAAAAAATAAAAACCCATGTTTTCACATCAAAATTAAAAAAAAATTCAGAATCATTGCGCTAATGTTCAGCAGATTTATTTTGCTAAAATTAACAAATTTGGCAGGAAAAAATTATACATTTTTCTGTAGTAATAGCAAAGATTTTAGATAATATTACTAACATTTTTTTAAGTGTACATATTCCTTAGCGTGTAAACAAATTTGCATAATTTGACAGCAAAAAATTTTTAATTTTTCAGTAATAATAGCAAAATTTCCAGTTGATTTTACTATTTTTTTCTTGAGTGTAAAATTTTTATTTAGTCTAGACATTTAAAAAATACCATTATTAAAAAAATGTTTATAATTATTATTAAAATCCAAATATTAAATTTTTTAATAAATAAAAAAATAATAAAAAGCATGTTTCACGCTAAAAGTTACAAAAAAATCAAAAGTTAAACTTTGACCTACAATTCCTTAAAAAATAATCAATCAATTTTAATGAAATTAAAACTAAGTCAAGTTCAACTAAATATCTATCTATTAAAAAAACTATTAAAATATTTAGATTTAGTTACAGAATTTTGGTCAATGAAAAACTATTTTCAGCCACTATGCGTCGGTCTAATTTATTAGAAAATAACGGAGACACAGAAACTACACCAGTCTTTCTGATGCCAATTGGCATCAATTACCCACAGCATAATTATCACTGTTCTTTTTTTTAATATGTCCATATACATTTAGCGGCGGAGTCAGAGTTGGAGTAAAAGTCCGAGTCGGACCTTGTAAAACTTTAGAACAATTCGGTTGGCGAATGTATTTGTTCTGTGCACATAATTTGGTGGGAATAACTGAAATATTGTATTTTCAGAACAAAAATTCAGCTAAAAAAAATGGAAAGTGAGATGAAAGAACAAAAGTTATATTATCACCAAATAATGCAGATGCTTCAACTGAATAATACGGTTGCCACAACAAATCTGTTATCTCTGAGTAGTCTCGAAAATCTTTTCTTTAAAAGAAGTTCTTGAATTTGTAAGAACAATTCATTCTTTACTTATTTCAAAAACGCTCAAATTGTGTTATTGTCCCTTTTAACTATATTTGCAAAACAAAGGGTTCAATAACCTTTTCATAAAAATCCTCCATGCCTGGATGTTTACGACATATGAGTAAAAACTAAAAAAAAAAAAACAACAATAATAACTTTGCACTTCAAACACTGTTTATAGCAGAACCAGATATACTCCTCGTACATTTGAATAGGCAACCAAGTTTAGGGAATATAAAGTGAGGAAGGAGTATGAAAAGAAAAAGAAATATTTCTACAAGAGATAATAACAGGAAAGAGGAATGAACAACGCTAAATTATTTTTACAAAACAGCAACACAAACGGAATCCTTAAACAAAAGAGAAACAAAAAGACGAACGTTGAGGGGAAAACATTAATTTGAAAACTTCTATATTTGGGTCAATACACCAAGATTAACTCTAGAGAATTTAAATTACAAAAAAGAAATCTATTTGAAAATTTATTTTTTGTATTAAAATTATTTTTTTTGTTGCAATTTAAGTTGGGTGGCAAGTGGTAAATAAGCTTATGATAAGACTGAAAACGAGCATACACTGTTTGTTGTAATAGCTTTTAGATGCGGTTTTAGTTTAATTTTTTGAACACACGCCTGGATTTCACACATATGTAATTTACTCCTTCTTCACAAAACATTATTCATTGTTGTTATAAAAACATTATTCTTCGTTGCTATCATAAATTAGCAAGACTTTCGGGAAATCTGTGGTGGACATTTGGTTTTAAGATGCGTGCCAAAAAAAAATATTTTTTTCTAAATAAAACGTTGATCAAAATGCGAAGAATTTTAATAAAGGTTTTTTCAACAGGGACGCTACAAAAGTAGAAAGACAGGGACAGCAAATTTCTTGCCGCTCTTTTGACATTTCTCTTCAGTAAAGTTTGCCATTTCATGATGGAAAGATATACGAGCCAAAAACGTGTCGAAATTATTAAAATTTACTGCCGAAATTCGGAGTCAGTGGCCTCAACGTTAAGAGCGCTACGTCCAATTTATGGTCGTCATAATGGTCCTAGCAGATCAACAATTGAGCGTCTAGTGGAAAAATTTGAATCCACAGGCACAGTACAGTCGAGAATATTGCTGCCGCTGAGGGTCAGTTGAAGAAAGCCCAAATGTGTCTCTCACACGTCGTTCTCAAGCGTTGGACATCTCTGTGACGTCGTTGTGGCGAATTTTGCGAAAAGATCTTGGCCTACATCCTTACAAGATCAAATTGACGCAAGAACTGAAGCCACTTGACCACCAGAAGCGTCGTATTTTCGTGAATTGGGCTGAGCAACAACTTGAAAATGATTCGGATTTTCATCGAAAAATCATCTTCAGCGATAAGGCTCATTTCTGGCTGAATGGCTTCGTCAATAAACAAAATATGCGTTATTGGTCAGACAGCAATCCACACGTACTCCATGAGTCATCATTGCATCCCGAAAAAATTACGGTTTGGTGCGGTTTATGGGCCGGCGGCGTCATTGGGCCGTACTTCTTCCGTGATGATCAAGACCGGCACGTTGCTGTGAATGGGAATCGCTACCGTTCAATGATAACCGAATATTTTTGGCCCCAATTGGATGATATGGACTTGGAGGACATGTGGTTCCAACAGGACGGCGCCACAAGCCACACAGCGAATGTCACAATCAATTTATTGGAAACCAAGTTTGGAGAACTTGTTATCTCACGAAATGGTCCAGTCGATTGGCCGCCTCGGTCGTGCGATTTGACGCCGTTGGACTATTTCCTGTTGGGCTACGTCAAGTCTATGGTCTATGCCAACAAGCCAGCGACGATTGGTGAACTTCATACGAAAATCGAACGTGAAATTGCAGCAGTATCGGCCGATTTATGCTTGAAAACCGTCGAAAATTGGGTTCAGCGTCTGGACTTCTGCAAGCGTGTCTGTGGTGGCCATGCAAAAGAGATCGATTTCCATACATAATGGCATCGAACGTACTTTCACAGGAATAAAGAATTTCATTGATATCCAAAACCGTTTTTGTTTTATTTAAAAAAACTTTTGTAGCACTCTTATTGAAAAACCCTTTAGTTAAATAAAGTTGTTTAGCATCGAAAGAAATTTCCAAGATTTTTCATTCTTTCACAGTAGCTTTTACTTTTAAATCTGGTTGAAATTGAGAAAAATTAAATTTATATTTATTTAAAAAAATGCAAATTGATATTGAAAAATCTACATATTCATCTATTCAGAAGTAATTGTTTAAGTTGTACGTACTTAACAGGATCCAATAAAGCTAAAGGTTTAACTTAATTCAGTACTACACAAGTCAAAACCGACTATACGATACTTATTAGTTTCAGAAAATTGACTAAGGTTCAACCATGCTATCTTCCAAATAATGGGATTTCTCAAGGTCCGCCAAATACACACGAATAAATCAGTAGAATATGGCGGTTTTATCCATATTTTGGTGGAAGAAAATTGGATATTTGCAAAGGCATGGGATCGTGTGTGGCAGGGTGCTTTAATATCAAATCTTATTGCAGTTGAAGTCGGCATTGACTTTTCCTGATTTATATCGAACTATCTCGAGGTCTCATCCAATGAGTTTCAGCTTAATTACCACAAGGTTATGTTCTTTTTCCCTCTTCTTACTTTATCTATAATATTAATAGATTAGGCGATTTCTTGTGACCGCTGTTTTGTTCTATCGTTTTATCCCGATTTCGACCAAACGTGTATTATTTGAAAGGTATTTCTTTTTTGCCGTTTTGCAGATTTACTGATTTTTAAATTTTTCCCTTTATTTTGAGTAAATTGCATTTAAAGTTGCTACCAATACATACATAAAATTATGCAATGCTATGTGTGTGTTTATTAAATTTGTTAATGTGTTTGTAATAAAAATGAGTTTGTTTTTTTGTGTTGATTTGTGAATTGCCTATATATTGATTATTGAAAAAATAAAATTTCCTAGAATTTGCACTCGATTTTCGAGAGCTGGAATTTGCTAGTTTTTATTAATGAGCTTCTTAGTTGAACTTTCAATCCTATCTACTCTTTCGCAGATGACAGCAACATGTGTCATTCATTTTCCTTCAATTGTAGGCCAAGCCTTTTTGAAATTGAATGGCACAAGCAATCAATATCTGTTAACCATCTCCGATTGGGGTATTTAATGCACGCAAGAATCAATGTTCTTTGTTGGCTCATAGGGCTTTGGATTCAACAATGTCATCTGTATATAGGGGTGGCATAGGTATTGAGGAATCGGATACTCGATGTCCGTTAGAATGAACATGTTTTTCATTCAAGTGTCTTGGTTTTTTAAAGCGGTGCAAAAATTACTTCGCTCCACCTGATCTCCTTAAAATCTATACCACCTACATCCGACTGAATACAACTTCCATATGTAGGCAGGAGCCTCAAAGTCTGTTTTGGAGTTACTGGTGGAAGGTATGATAGAAGGTATTCAACTCTGTCGACTTTGCATTCTAGCACTGTTCTATAGATATTATCATGGAAAATGTTTAGCTGAAATTAGCGAACTCATTCCAAATGCCCGAGTTTCAGTTCGCTCTACCCGCTTCTCTAGTATATTACATCCGTTTGTAGTCTATTCGTTTATCAGTTGAACTAACCTTATGTGGAATAAACTCCCCACACAAGAATTTCCTGACACTAAACATTCGAAAAAAATTTAAAATCAAATATTCCCAAACAGTACTCCTTTTTTCCTCACTGCATTTGGCGAATGAGGTAACAATTCGAAGTCGTGCAGCCGTGCTTTGTCTCGATGAGAGCGGGACTTTCATCTTGGCCAAATGCGATCGTTCTTGAATAGATCCAATAAGTTGGCATAATATTCACCTGTTATTGTTTTTGCCTTCGGAAGGTAATTAATATGGATTATGCTTAACCTTCTGCGGTGCCGGTTCTGCCGGAGAAGTCAATTGTTTAGACTGTTTTATTCACTAAAGTTGAACCACGCCAAACACTACTTTTAAGCCGTCACACGCTTACGTTTTTGATTAACTATAAACCAACGCGGCACCCTTATTTCTTTCGAAAAAGCCTAAGTTTCATCGAAATCGCAGAGCCATATGATAAGCCTATGGCATCAACAACCCCTCGCACTTTTACTCTCCGATCGACTAACACCGTAACCATGTGATAATCTGATGATCTGTGATTATGTGGACCTTAGGGTAGTTTAAGTCGAATGTATATGGGACATTTGAATGGGTATTAGGTTTAAACATGCACCGATTTTCTCCAATTTTATTAGCGATCGTCCTTGAGTCGATTAAAGCTAATATAACAAATTCCATATAATTTCTTTACATTTGCAACCAGTCTGGTTACAGACGGACAGACAGAAAATGATTTTGAGTCGATCGTTATAGTAAAAGGTGGGTTTGAATAAATTATGAATAAATTATATGAAAACTTTTTAGCTTTTCTCACAAAAAGTCGTCAGAACTTGAATAACTTTTCTAAAAATAATTTATAGTAAAAAATTTGATTAAAAAATAATTAAAAACTTTTTACTCTCAGATTTACATACTTATCGAAAAAGCAAAAAATTAACATCCGAAAAAGTGAAATCGATGATATGCTACTCCTTGGATCCGGATGAACTTAACATGGGCTAGTCATAACGACGCGAAATAACGCTTACGAGATTTGAAAGTTCAGAAAAAATGAAATGGACTAAAACCATAGACGGAGTGAGTTGGAAAAATATCTGAATGCAAAATAAGAAAATAACTGATCCAGCTACCACTGAGAGACCAAAAAAATCATCAAATGCTAGTTGCGTCGAATTTTCCATAATTACTTCTCGGCGTCCTCTCAGTTTAAATGTGTTGATGGATGACGAGTCTTACATTTCAGTTGAAGGCAAAAAATGGAGTTAAAAGAATTATTATTTTGGGTATTCCAGTCAAGAAGCACCCGAAAAATGCAAAAATATTTATAAGACATAGTTCCCAGGAAAGGATTTATTATTTTCAATGGCGGATTAACAGTAAACTCCAATATTTATAATAAAAATTTTAGTCTATCTCTGCAGAAATTTATTAAAAAATATCATTGACACAACAAAATTATTTTCTGGTTCGTTTTAGCAGCTTTACATTACGTTAAGGCTACAATTAAAGCTTTTGCCAAAAGTATAAGAGGATGGTAAAAAGAAACGACAACCGGCTTAAAATAGTAGTAGTTGCGAAAAAATGTTCGGTCAGCAAACCGATATGGGGTTAATTTTGAAAATCTTATTTGTTACACTATAAATAAAAAAAATCATGTGAGTCCGATCACAGCGGATATGTGTAAACATCTAGTAATTAAAGATTTTTTCATGGCACTTTTTTAAAATCAAACAGAAAGCGTCTCCTATGTATCACTCATAGCAATCAACTGCAGGGGCTCTGCTAATATAAAAATATTTATTATTGCAACCGGTAAATTCTTAATTTTTCGTTTTTTATTTTTCAATTTTCATTTTTCGTTTTTCATTTCTCATTTTTTATTTTTTATTTTTCATTTTTCGTTTTTCATTTTTCATTTTTCATTTTCCATTTTTTATTTTTCAGTTTTCATTTTTTTATTTTTACTTTTAAATATAGCGTTTTTCATTGTTCATTCTCCATTTTTTATTTTTATTTTTCGTTTTTCGATTTTAATTTTTTTTTTCATTTTACATTTTTCATTTTTTATTTTTTATTTTTTATTTTTCATTTTCAAAGAGGTTATTCCATATCATAATTTTTTCACTAATACAATCATAAGTCACACTGATTTTGTCTTACGGCTCACATGTTACGCTCACATGTTTCGCTGTTTTAGAAATTTACCCCCTTGCGCGTATAGATGTTTACACAGCAATAATTAATCGAAAATACGAAAATACATATTCTTTATTACTTTTCTTAGTTGTTTACATTTTTCCATAATTTTTTGCTCATAAGTTATCGTGTGAAGTAAATTTTAACTAGTGGTTAGAGTGTGATGATTTCTTCTGAATAGTTTTTTTTTTGATGTGTAAACATCTATACGCGCAGGGGGGTAAATTTCTATTTCACAATACAATCACAAAAACAGCGTAACTCATATCGGTGTGAGCTGAAGCAGATAACGCTGTGTGACTTATGATTGTATTGATGAAAAAATTATGATATAACATTGTTTTTTATGCCACTTTTTTAAAAGCGTCATCTATGTATCACTTATATACGTTTATATTGGGATATTTTTAACGTTTTACAGCAAAGGGTTGTTGAATTAGCTGAAACAGTTTTTGTTATAAGTGATAAATAGATGACGCTTTCTGTTTGATTTTAAAAAATGACATAAAAAAATTTTTAATTACTAGATGTTTACACATCTTCCCTGTGATCGGACACACATGATTTTTTTTTTTCTTTACGTGCAGGGGGGTAAATTTCTATTTCACAATACAATTACAAAAACAGCATAACATATAAGACGTAAGACAAAATCGTATTGATTGTATTGGTGAAAAAATTATGATATGTAATAAACTGTTTTAAAATTAAAAATAAGAAATGAAAATGAAAAATAAAAAATGAAAAATGAAAAATAAGAAATGAAAAATAAAAAATTAAAAATAAAAAATGAAAAATGAAATATTAAAAATAAAAAATGAAAAATAAAAATGAAAAATAAGAAATGAAAATTAAAAAAAAATTAAAAATGAAACAAGAAAAACGAAAAAAGAAAAATAAAAAATGAAAAATAAAAAATGATAAATAAAAAATTAAAAATAGAAAATAAAAAAGAAAAATGAGAAACGCAAAATGAAAAATGAAAAACGAAAAATTAAAAATTAAAAAAAAAAAATTAAAAATAGAAAATCAAAAATGAAAAATAAAAAATAGAAAATGAAAAATGATAAATGAAAAATAGAAAATAGAAAATAAAAAAAGAAAAATGATAAATGAGAAACGAAAAACGAAAAATTAAAAACAAAGAATGAAAAATAAAAAATAGAAAATGATAAATGAAAAATGATAAATAAAAAATGAAAAATAAGAAACAAAAAAAGAAAAATGATAAACGAGAAATGAAAAACGAAAAATAAAAATGAAAAATTAAAAATAAAGAATGAAAAATAGAAAATAAGATATGAAAAATAAAAAATGAAAAACTAAAAATGAAAAATAAAAAATGAAAAATAAAAAATGAAAAATGAAAAACGAAGAACGAAAAATAAAAAATGATTAATAAAAAATTAAAAATAGAAAATAAAAAATGAAAAATGAGAAATGGGAAATGAAAAACGAAAAATTAAAAAAATAATGAAAAATAGAAAATAAAAAATGAAAAATAAAAAACAGAAAATGAAAAATGACAAATAAAAAATTAAAAAAAGAAAAAAAAATGATAAATGAGAAATCAGAAATTATAAACGAAAAATTAAAAATGAAAAATGAAAAATAAAGAATGAAAAATACAAAATAAAATATGAAAAATAAAAAATTAAAAATAGAGACTGAAAAATAAAAAGTGAAAAATGAAAAATAAAAAATAAAAAAGGAAAAATGCAAAAAGAAAAATAAAAAATTAAAAATAGAAAATATAAAATGAGAAATGAAAAATCAAAAATGAAAAATTAAAAATTAAAAATTAAAAATTAAAAATTAAAAATTAAAAATTAAAAATTAAAAATTAAATATTAAAAATTAAAAATTAAAAATTAAAAATTAAAAATTAAAAATTAAAAATTAAAAATTAAAAATTAAAAATTAAAAATTAAAAATTAACAAGTAAGAAAATTATAGTCAGTCTAGACCGACTATACGATACCCTATACCATGCGTTTAGAAACCCTATCTCTTAGGCCCAACTAACTGGACATTGAAAATAAGCAAAAACCAAATTTGAGTGGGATTTTTATTAATTTTTTTTTGGCTGCAGATAAGAAAAAGTTCATATCGGAGGTTATATCTATAAAGGGACTAGGTCCAAAAATGGACCGATACTGATCATGTTTGGTAAAGTCTCTTGTATTTTGCAAAAATATGTACAAACAAAATTTGAGAAGAATCAGTGCAATATTTTTGTTTTTTAATAGATTTAAGTGAAAATCGGGAAGCAGCTCTATATGGGGCCACAGGGATAATTTTTGGACTACTCATTAATGGATGTAATGAATGCATATAAACCCAAATTGAGTAAGATCTATATGACAATTTGGATCTTATGACAATTTATGTCGATTTCATAGGGGTAATTTGTATGGGGGCTAGGTCTGAACATGGACCGATTCTCACCAATTTCAATAGCGTTCATCACATGGCCGACAAAAGCTTATATACCAAATTTCATCAAAATATATTCATATTTGCGACCTGCAGTTTGATTACAAGCTTTACATGGACACACAGACGGACGGACGGACGGACGGACGGACATTGTTAAATCAACTCAGAAAGTGATTCTGATTCGATCGGTATAATTAAAGATGGGTCTAGGTCAAATATTTTTGGTTGTTACAAACAGCAGCACAAAGTCATTATACCCAAACCACATAGTGGTATAGGGTATAAAAATGAAAAATAGAAAAAAAAAAAGAAAAATGATAAATGAGAATTCAGAAATTATAAACGAAAAATTAAAAATGAAAAATTAAAAATAAAGAATGAAAAATAGAAAATAAAATATGAAAAATAAAAAATTAAAAATAGAGACTGAAAAATAAAAAGTGAAAAATTAAAAATAAAAAATAAAAAAGGAAAAATGAAAAAAGAAAAATAAAAAATGAAAAATAGAAAATATAAAATGAGAAATGAAAAATCAAAAATTAAAAATTAAAAATTAAAAATTTAAAATTATAAATTAAAAATTAAAAATTAAAAATTAAAAATTAAAAATTAAAAATTAAAAATTAAAAATTAAAAATTAAAAATTAAAAATTAAAAATTAAAAATCAAAAATGAAAAATTAAAAATTAAAAATAAAAAATGAAAAATAGAAAATGAAAAACAAAAATTAAAAATTAAAAATTAAAAATTAAAAAATAAAAATTAAAAATTAAAAATTAAAAATTAAAAATTAAAAATTAAAAATTAAAAATTAAAAATTAAAAATTAAAAATTAAAAATTAAAAATTAAAAATTAAAAATTAAAAATTAAAAATTAAAAATTAAAAATTAAAAATTAAAAATTAAAAATTAAAAATTAAAAATTAAAAATTAAAAATTAAAAATTAAAAATTAAAAATTAAAAATTAAAAATTAAAAATTAAAAATTAAAAATTAAAAATTAAAAATTAAAAATTAAAAATTAAAAATTAAAAATTAAAAATTAAAAATTAAAAATTAAAAATTAAAAATTAAAAATTAAAAATTAAAAATGAAAAATGAAAAATGAAAAATGAAAAATGAAAAACGAAAAACGAAAAATTAAAAATAAAAAATAAAAATAAAAAATAAAAAATGAAAAATAGAAAATAAGAAATGAAAAATGAAAAATGAAAAATAATAAAAATAAAAATAGAAAATTGAAAAATAGAAAACAAAAAAAGAAAATTAAAAATTAAAAAATTAAAAATAGAAAATTTAAAACTAAAAATTAACTGGTTGAAATAATAAATAATAATAAATATTTTTATATTAGCAGAGCAGTTCATTGCTATAAGTGATACATAGAAGATGACGCTTTCTGTTTGATTTTAAAAAGGTGTCATAAAAAATTTTTTAATTACTACATGTTTACACATCTCCCCTGTGACGGGCATGATATATTTATGTAAAGGGTCCGCCATCTAACGTTTTTTTTCCAACTAGTGCTTATTTCGTGAATGGTAACACTTAGCTCATGTCTGATTTGACAGATAATTAGTTTTATCCTTCCGCTGAACGAATATGGTTGTGTATACGCTTGAACAACGCTGGGAAATATTGCGATATTACTTTGAAAATCATGGTAATGTTGCAGAATGTGTGCGAAAATTGCGTACGGATTTTGGAAGAAGAGAAGCACCGTCAGCTCCGTATGTTCGTTATCTTGTGAAAAAAGTGAAAGAAACTGGCATCCTCATCGATAAACCAAAGCGTGAAAAGCCAAAAACAATGCGTACACCCGAGAATATTGCTGCTGTGGCAGAAAGTGTGCGTGAAGCGCCATCAACATCAATTCACCGTCGTTCTCAAGAATTGAACATTTCGGAGGCATCATTGAGACGAATTTTGCATAAAGACCTTGGTATGACGCCATACAAAGTCCAATTGGTTCAGGAGTTGAAGCCAACTGACCATCCAATGCGTTTTCGCTTCGCTAAGTGGGCCTGCGATCGACTTACAGAAAATGCCGATTTTGCCAAAAAAATCATCTTTTCAGATGAAGCTCATTTTGAGCAAAATTGTCGCATTTGGGGCACAGAAAACCCGCACGCATACATTGAAAAGCCGATACACCCAAAACGAGTCACTGTTTGGTGCGGATTTTGGTCCAGAGGCATAATTGGGCCATTTTTCTTCGAAAATGAGCAAGGAGTGGCCGTTACAGTCAATGGCGATCGTTATCGGGCCATGTTGAACGAATTTTTGTTCACAAAAATTGAAGAGAAGGATATTGGCAACATTTGGTTTCAGCTACACTCGATTTTTGCGCCCTGTTTTTGAAGGTCGCATTATCAGCCGCAGAGCTGATTTCGTTTGGCCAACTCGGAGCTGCGATTTGACACCGTTGGACTATTATTTGTGGGGTGCCCTCAAAGATAAGTGTTAAGCCAACAAGCCAGAGACAATTGACGCTTTAAAGGACAATATTCGTGAAGCCATTGGTGAAATACAGCTGCACACAATCGATAATGTGCTTAAAAATTGGACCGATCGTGTAGGCTACTGCATGGCCAGCCGAGGCAGCCATTTGAATGAAATTATTTTCCATTATTAACCGGAAGGATTGTAATTTCAAATAAAAAAAGAAATTTTTATAGCATTTTCAAAAAAAAAAAAAGTTATTTGGCGGACCCTTTATATGTATGTACTGCATGGTAACTTCATCATTTAGAATTTCTTATTTTCAATATATATTTTTTTGCAAAATATGAAGTTTTTTTAACTTAAACTTAGTTATTTTTTTAGACCCTATACCACTATGCGGTGGTCAGGGTATAATGAATGTCAGCTCATGTTTCTAGCCACCAAAAATATTTAACCTAGACCCGTCTGTCCGTCCGTCTGTGTGTCCATGTAAACCGTGTAATCAAACTAAAAATGATTGGTTTAGAACCTATTTTTTATTATACCGATCGACTAAGAATCACCTTCTAAGTCGATTTAGCGATGCCCGTCCGTACGTCTGTTTGTCCGTCTGTGTGTCTATGTAAACCTTGTAATGAAACTACAGGCCGCAAATATGAATATTTCGTTTAATGAAATTTGGTATATATGCTTTTATTGGCTACAGGACAAAAGCTATTGAAATTATTAAAATTGGTGCGTGTTCAGACCTATGAGACTGACTTATGGCAATGTCCTAATTATTATATATGTAAATCTCGTTCAAGTTAGGTTTGTCTGTGTTTATTACATTCACTAATCAGTACTCCAAAAATTAATTAGACAATTCTTCGTCATAACCCTCATATAAAGCTGCTTCCCGAGCTTTTTCTCAAATTTGTTTTGTATGTTTTTCCAAAAAAATAGTGATTTTACCAGATATCGTCAGGATCGGTACATTTTTTTCGACCTAGTCTCCATATAAATATAGCATCCGATATGAACTTTTTCATATCTACAGTCAATAAAATAATAACAAAGCCACTCAAATTTGGTTTACTTGTTTAATAATAATTTTCCTATTTCCATTCTAAATTAAAATTTCTAAAAATCACCTTTTTTAAACCATAAGTTGTTACTTTGGAAGCAAATAAATAATTCTAAACATCATCAGAATCAAATTTAAAAAAGTCATATTTTTTAATACTTTAACGTTACATATGCGGCACGTGTTGGTGATACGTCATGTTAGCTCGGCAGAACAAAGTGGTGTCTGCTCGCTCATTCATTAAAAATTCAAATTGTCTGTAGACTGCTATCATAGAGCTCTTTACAAGTTTTTAAAACGGGTGCGATATGCAGATTTCATATATTAAAATGAACATGCATGATTTTTTATTTTCAAAAGTGTTTCATTGTGTTTGTTGGCCGGCTGCCCTTATTACAGGAAGTGAAATCAACAAACATGTATTAAATTGTTATAAATTTTCTAAAATAAGTAGACTACACAGCACACCAAATATGAACGTAACATAAAAGCAAATTTAAAGCAAAAAAAAATGCTAAAAAATATGAATTATCATAATATAAATATTGTTCATGTTTTGTTAACATGTATATTGTTGTTTATATTGTGTTAAAGATATTTAAAAAAAAAAAAAAAAACAAAAACATCAAAAACAATACAATACTAAGTAAGCATCATTCATGAACACATATTTCATACGCTTTCGCATATTTTGTACGCTCAAGTTAGCAACAAAATTAACTGGGTCAATGCGTCCTCACAATCATCATCATCCTCATTATCAATCCTATTAACTATGCTTGATCGTATGTGTACTTTGTAGCAGGCTGTAAGCAACATATTTTAGTTTAGATTATTTCTTTGCAGACATCAAGCCTCCAATTCACAACAACAACAAAAACCCACCACAGCAAAAGTAGTAGGTGAAATTTTTTTTCTTTTGTATCAACTAAAATATGTTGGCGTAAATCAATTGTCTATTCAAGAATCAGTCAAGTCAGTGTGTATTTTATTTCTAATAATTCAAGCTTATTTTTTTATCTTTATGATGAATGACTTCCTGACTGTTAAAATGAATTTCCATATAATAGATTAAATTTCAAATTAATACAAATTAAGGGCAATTTTCGCAAATTAAATATTTAATAAATAATTTAACAGAAAACAGTAAATAACTCTATTATTATGATATATTGATTAAAAAAAAAACTCTATTAAGTTTTAACGAATCGGCACTAAAATAAGGAAATTTATGAAACTGCTTTAAAAAACTCGTTTTTATCAAATTGCTTTCCTGGAACTAATTGTCAATTCAAGAATAAAACTATATTATTTACCGATCCAAGAGTATCCCAATGACACCCTATAAATTTAAGTGTCCTAAAATAGTTTGTAAATTTTATGAAGAAAATCCGTAAAAATCGATATATCTGTGGTCACAAGCGATAACCGCCTAAGTCGACTTAAGAATGATTTGAGTTATGTATGCTACCATATTTCGTGAAATCCCCATTTCCCTATCACTGTTTATTAAAAACTTATTAATGATAACATCCTGACCTAAATCGTAATGAAGCCCCATTACATTTATATAAACAGTTATTTTTCTCAAATGCATGATATTCGACGATTTGGGTTATGTATGTTATCATGTTCTACTAAAAACGCTTTATATTTACGTGAAATCCCCATTTCTCTAATACTATTTATTGAAAAGATATTAATAAAAATAAACTGACCTAAGTCGTTATGACTATATTTATTATATTATATTTATATAAAAAGTTATTTTTCTCGAAAGCATGATTTTCGACTTAGGCGGTTAATGCTTGTGACCACAGATATACAAAAATTAATAAAATTGTTCGGCATTTTAAGGATATGGATTTAATAAATCTTTCCTTTATAAGATAGGTGATTTAGTGAAGTAAAATATAAAAGTAAAAAGTGAACTTAGTTAGGGCGGTTACAAGACAGGGACATTCTGAACACATTTAAAAGTCAAAACCATGGGCCACAGCGAAAAATAGTAATGTTTGTGGGGAAAAGATTCGAGATTCGAATGGCACTAAAACATGATTAATAATATCTACAAGCCTGGACAAACTTCACCGGCTAGCACTGAGGATGGAAAAAGGTGATAAAGAAATCCAGGTTGCGTAAACTTTTCCAAAATTATTTTTCCACTTCCAGTCTTATACCTGGTTCTTTCTATATCAGAGATCTGCAATGAGTACTGAAAAAGTGAGTAGAGTTGAATCATGAATCATAATTTTTTGCACTTATACGCATTCATACTTATTGAAATGTTGTCGAACCTCATATCACCTCCCCTCATATTTTCATGATACTTATGCTTAACAAAATAAGTGTGATTTAAATACGTTACGTTACTTGGAAAATATACAAATAATCTATATATTAATACGTGAAGGTAAATGTTTAGTTTTTTTTTTTAAAGCAATATACGGGCACGAAGGAGTGTGAAAATTGGCATAGTTATAATTGATATGGAGGAGAAGCTGAGAATGATAGAATTTATGTTTAATATGTCTTAAAAAATATATTAAATTAAATAAAATAAAATATTTATAATTCGTTACACCCTGTTAATGCGAATGATTTAAATTATACACATATCAGACGCTCTGTGTTGAATTGGGAATTCCTAAAATTGATTAGCATACCTTTAGGCTCATTTAAATATTCGTAAATTTTATATATATATATATATGGGGGATTTCATGTCAAATGTTTTGTAACTCAAGACAACGGTTTTTAAATTTTTCACAAATGCACTATTTTTAATTTTTTCCTATTTGTGTCTAAAACCTTACAAATAAAACTTATACTGAGAAACTAGACAAATTAACCTTTCCGAAGGTATGTAACTAACATACCTTCATAACATAACAGAAGAGAATGGTTATCTGTAACCTGAAAGAGTTATTTGCACATTTCAATCTGAACACGAGGATGTTAGAATTGGCTTCACGAAATTAACCCAAATGAGGCCAAAACATTGCGTTTTGGCAGAAAGCAGCGGAACTCACACAGTATGCGTTTGCATATACCATGAAAATGTTAAACTGATGTTGAAGGAAATCAACTTAAAGTATTTAACAGATGATTCGGCAGAAGATTTACACGATTACCGCGATTGCCTTAAATTGACTATGTGCCCTAATGCAACAACTTCTTCCCACTTAGGTGAATGTACCAATTGCCCGAAAACCACATTCATCAAAGAAAATTTAATCAACTCTTTAGATCGAGAATATATAGAGGAGGTCAAATTTGATTCTTGGATTCAGACTGACAGATGCACATTGAAAACAATCATTTTAAATGTGGATGATTTTGTGGAAGAAATGTGTACAGGATTGCTAAACTTCGGAAACCATGACTTTTTAGTCAAAGAGCAATGGTCATTCTTCAAGGATTTGAAGATACATTTGAAGTCTGGTGAATTCGTTATTTCATATGATTTCGCAGAAAACTATAAATATGTTCTTCAGGATGCCATACAAGCATTCCACTTCAATAACGACCAAGCAACTATATTCACAGTTGTTATTTACTACATGAAAGATGAAAAACTGGAACACAAAAGTATGGCAATCATATCCGACGATTAAAAACATGATACCGTTGCAGTTTATGAGTACCAGAAGAGAATACTAAAATTTCTAAAATCTAAATTTACAGTAAAGAAGGTATACTACGTTTCGGACGGAGCTCGTCAACATTTTAAAAACAAAAGTAGCTTGGCAAATCTTATGGCCCATGAAAAAGATTTTGGAATGCCAGCTGAGTGGCATTTTCATCCTACTGCTCATGGAAAAGGAGCATGTGATAGTATTGGAGCAAACCTTAAAAGAAATGCAGCGAAGTATAGCCTCCAGTGCTCTCATCAAGATCGCATCTTAGATGCGACAGCTTTATTCCATTGGGCAAAGAGTTATTGTAAAGAAACTAAAATAGTTTTTAGTAGCAAAGAGGATCATCAGGAAACATTGAAAACACTGAAGAGCAGATTCGATGCTGCGGTAACAATCGATGGCACCGCTCAATACCATGCTTTTATACCGCTTGTCGATGGAAGACTCAAGTTGAAAAAGTTTTCTGAATCTATTCAATACGATTTCTTTCCAAAGACAACAAATAAACCAGCAGCGAAATCAACAGCTGAACCTAGTAACGCCAAGAAAGGATTGACAAAAAAACGCAGTAAATAAAGGCGACAAAAAAGCTGGATGAAAGACTGGGTAAAAATTTACAAGACTTAAATACTTCATCAGCTAAAATAAATTAAGTATAAAAATAGTTATGATATAAATGGATCTAATGTAATTAAGATTAAATTTTAATAAATTATTTATCTTTTTATTTTTAATATTATTATTATTATATATTAATTTAATTATTATTACAAATAAATAAAAAATAATAATTTTTCAACATTTCTATAGAAAAAAAGTGATTTTTTTCCTGAGGTTAACATATTCTGGATATTACAGTATCGAGGGTATGAAATTTTAGTTAGGTATGTTATATACCTTCTGAAAGTTTAGTTTGTCTAGTTTCTCAATATAAGTTTTATTTGTAAGGTTTTTGACATAAATAGGAAAAAATTCAAAATAGTGCATTTGTGAAAAATTGAAAAACCGGTGTCTTGAGTTACAAAACATTTATTTTGATAGATATCCCACTCCCATCCCACTAAGCGACCAAAAAGCTCTTAAAGGAAAAATCCTAAGCTTTCTTATGAAAAAAAAAAAAAAAAAAAATGCCCTTTTTGAAAAAAAGGCAAAAAAATGCTTTAATTTAGCAAAAAAAAAAAAAAAAAAGTCTACAAATTTTTTTTTTTTTTCTTTAAGTATTTTTTTCCGAAATATTGAAGAAATAGCTATCTCAACTATTTGGGAGAAAATTTTCTAAGAACAATAGGTAATAAGTTACATGGATGAGAAAAAACACCTGTTTGGCCAAAATATCAAATTTTGATCCCCCTCTAACTCAGAGAGATCTGGACCGATCTTGTTGAAAAATTGTGTCTAAACTACTATCCAATAGGACTAACCTTGGTGCAAATTTCATCCCGATCGGAAGACATCGGTTTCAAAAGTTGGTGCACTTGACATGAAATCCCCCATATAGATTTAAAAAAACATTGGAATACAAAAATTGAATTAAAAAATTATATTTCCCAGACTCTGCACTCGAATTTCAAGTGCTGGGCTATACTAGTCTATATTAATATGTGAAGGAAAATCTTTGTGACCGTTTTTAAGCAAAATGCGTGAACGGAGGAGTGTGAACTTTGGCATATTTATAGATCATATGGAGAAGTGCCGAATGATAAAATTTATGCATAATGTGCGTTAAAAATATGCTAAATTATATAAAATAAAATAATTATAATAATATAATTTTATAAGAGACTAAAGGTATGCTAATAAATTTTAGCCAATTCACAATTCATCGCATTTCATTATTATTGTATATCACAGGCCCTGTGTTGAATTTTGAATTGCTCTTATAAAATTATTTATTAACAAACTCATTTATATATCTGCTATGTGTTCAATAAATATTTATTATGAAATTCAATGAATTTTTTTTAAATATTCATAAATTTTTTTTATATATACGTAGATTAAAAAAACATTGAATGAAAAAAATTTAATGAAAAAATAAAATTTCCCAGAATTTGCACTCGAACTTCGAGTGCTGGGCTATGCTAGTACTTATAAATCCATGTAATTGTAAGTATGAGTACTTCAGAGTAGTTAAATTGCAATGATCTCTACTCACTTATACTTGAATTTTGTTGACAATTTTTTTCGTTTGACGGCCCTTTTTTTTTTTTTTGTCAGTTTATAAGATATAATAAAAGAAAATGACGAGATGTCAGTTGAGGCAGTTTTTTATAGTGAAAACCAGGCATTACTTAAGTATGCCTGGTCAAGAAGAACCCGAAAAATGTTAACATATTTATGTATAAGACTTAGTTCCCAGGAAAGATATTAATGTGATTTGTCATAAGAGAAAGTGGCGTTTGTTAGTGAACCAGTATTTTCGATTGAGGATTAGCTGTTATAGAAACCAAACTGTCCTCGATCAAACTTTGCTTAGCATTTACAAAATGGGCATAAACCAAATATAAATAATATTTTTGGCCTACAAATATGAAAAATTTCATATCGATACTATTTTTATATAGGGACCCGGTTAAAAAATGGACCGATCGTGACCAAATTTGAGAAAATCTATTTTTCTTTTTGAATAGATTTAAAAGAATTTCGGGAAGCAGTTTTATATATATAAAGACTATGCCTAACCCGCCCGTTACACAGGACACTACCAGTTCGAAAAACTCAATACACTCACATTTTTTTTTTACTAATCCACACACACTTTTCGCAGTGGTAACACTAATGACACCAAAATTTTCGTGCGAGTAATTGCTGCCACTAACGATGGTAAATGTTACCCTGTTAAATATTTAATACTAATTTAATGTATTACTGCAAAATTTTAATTAAAGTTTTAACTTGTTAAATGTATTATTATGAATTATTTCTTGAAATGCGCATATAAAAACTCAAGTTTGTTAATTATAGAGCATAAATATCATTAAAATAATACTAATAATAAAAAATTTTAAATGTTCCCCCCAAAATGTGGCTGTATTATGAACTCGGTAACTCTATTTTATAAACAAAACAAAAATTTAATATGGACGCCAAATTGAGAAAGGAGAATATTTTAAAATTAAGTAATTTATAGCATTGAAGCCCTTTTTGGTGGGATATGAACAATAAATCTTAACGCTTTAAAGAACAAAGCCTACGAAAATATAGCAAAAGAGATGGGTATGATCGTGGAAGTTCTTTGATAACATTTCCAAAATGAAATTGCAGTGGCATGTGTAAGCACAAATGCTAATGGCGAGGGATTCGACTAATTCGAACAATTTTTCGTTGATAATACGTATACGTAGTGGCAGTGGCAGTGGCAGTGGTCCGTGTAGGAGGCGGGTAAAAGTGATCTTACAGAATTTAATTTTGGACTACTGAATAATGGACGTAATAAAAAGACATAAACGAAATTTGATCACGATCAATATGACAATCTGGATCTTTATATCAATTTAGATCAATCTCATAGGGGTCACTTGTACGGGGTCTAGTTCTGAATATGCACCGATATCCACCAACTAGAATATCGAAAGTCTTAACGACGGATGGACGGATGGACGGACATCGTTAAATCGACTTAGAAAGTGATTCTGAGTCAATCATTAATTAAAGGTTGGTCTAACTAGGTACTTTTAGTAGTTGCAAACATCGGCACAATCTCATTATAGCCTGGCCACAGTCTGGCCCGAATTAGCGCCTACAATTGAAAATTTTAAAAGACAACAAATCGAAGTTGTGTCAAAGGAAATCCCCAACTAAGACACATTGCAACTTTTCTGACAAATCTGGAAATTTTATTTTTTCATTAAATAAAGACCCTAAAAGTATGCTAATCAATTATAGCCAATTCACAAATCAACACAAAAAACAAACTCATTTTTATTACAAACACATTAACAAATTTAATAAACACACACATAGCATTGCATAATTTTATGTATGTGTTAGTAGCAACTTTAAATGCAATTTACTTAAAATAAAGGAAAAAATTTAAAAATATGTAAATCTGCAAAATGGCAAAAAAGAAATGCCTTTCAAATAATATAGGCTTGGTCAAAATCGAGATAAAACGGTAGAACAAAACATCAGTCACAAGAAATCGCCTAGCCTATTAATATTATAGATTTTTTTTTGTAAATTTATTTAAACGAATATTCGTTCTTTTCATTACTTTTTTAGTTTTGTTATTTTTCCGTGCTAAATTGCCCATTGAGAACGCACTGTCTTTGATTGCCGCAGTCATTAGAGGGTTAAATATAATAAATTAAATACAACTTTGTAAATGTCTGTTTATGATATCTCCCTTTCATTTTAAACATTGAGTTATTTATCGTTATCGTTGCTGTTGTTGTTTAATAAATTTCATTTGTTTTTTTTTTTTTTGCTTGCAACACCTTTCTAATGAATGGATGGTTCATCGGGAATGGACTTTATGATGTTTTTATGCTAACCACTCACTCACTCACCCACGATAATCACAATAATATTTATTCATGCCTGTTGCCATGTGCATTTATTTATTCGTTCGTTTTTTTTTTTATTGCTGATAATGAAAATAAATGGTTTGCTACAAAAAAAAATATATAAAACTGACTAATGGGGTTAATATTTTCCAATCTGGTAAATTTTTATTTTCCTGCTAGATAAACATGTTATATTATATATTTAGTAAAATGTAATAAAAACGCTATAAAGGTGAATAATAAGATTTTAGTGAAATTTTTACCCAGCAAAAAACAAAATTCACCACATGTTTTTTCAACTTAAAAACTCACTTTGTCATTTTTTTTATAACCAAATATTATCTTTCATCTCAAACATTTTTCCCACTATCACAATTTTTTCAAGTCAAAACTTTTTTTATCTGAATAAAATATTTTTAGTTAAATTTCTTCATACCACAAATTTTTTTTCGTCAATAATTTTTCGTTCCTTTTCAAAAAAAAAAAATTTTATTTATCAAAAATTTTTTTGTACCTCAAAATTGATTACGACAAATATGGAAGATTATAAAAAAAAAAATAAATAAATAAAAAAACTTTAAACGGGAATATTTCAATATACATAGATCAACAACTTCAAAACTTACTTTAGTGTTATTTTTTTATTTTTCATTTCAAATTTAAAATATTAAAAAAGTAAACAATTTGATAAACTAAATAGTAAACATTACAAGAAATACACTGAATTTTTCATTTTTTTTAGAGGTGTCTCCATATTTCTGGACATATCTTGGCACAGTGATACCCGATTTACCCCATTTTCATTAGCAACCTGCTCGAAAGAATGACAAACAATATTATCGTAACTTTATACAGGTAAATGGTTTGTTTTGTGAATGAGAGTAATTTCAGCAGACAGACGGACAGACGGCTATAGCTATATTGATAAGGATCAAGAATATAAATACTTTATGGGGTCGCAAATTCATTTAAAAAAAATAAAAAATAATTTTTCATCTTAAATTTAAAAGCGATCATGTGGTTATACAAAAAACATTTTTATACAAAATATTTTTCCCATTATCAAAAAAACAATTTTCAAACAAAACATTTTTTGGTGATATTTTTCCTACCACAAAAAAATTTTTTTCTGGTGAAAAAAAAAATTTTTTTTTTAACATAAAACAAAAAAAAATATTTATTTTTAATTTTTCAAAAATTGTTTGACTACGAAGATTACCGAGAAAAAAAATTTTTTTTTCTTAATTTATGTGCATCCAAAAAAAAGTTTTTACATATTAAAAATTTTGATTACGAAGATTAAAATATTATCAATGGGGTAAATTTAAATTAACCTGATAGATAAATATTTTTTACAACTTTGCTATTATTTTTTATTTATTCAAATTATTTTTCATCTTTGGAAAAGGTGCCCAAAGGTGTATACAAAAAAAAAATTTTTTTTAATTTTTCGAAAATTTATTTTTTTTTTTCTAATTAAAAATTTTTTTAATTTTTTATTTAAATTTTTCAAATTAAATTACGACGAAAAAAATATGTTCTTATCACACATTTTCCCCACTCATCAATAAATAATTTTGCGGAATCTGCCTACCATATCCAGTAAATTTTTTTTTTAGAATCTGATGTCCAAAGAATAAAATATTTTTTATCAAAATTTTATCAAAAAAAAAATGTTTGACCACAATTTTCAAAGAAATCTTTTCTTTTGTGATATTTTTTCCTACCACAAAAAAAAATTTTTTTGGTCAAAAAAATTTTTGGTCAAAAATTTTTTTTTGGTCAAACATTTTTTTCAAAAAAAAAAATTTTTTTTTTTCATTTTCAAAAATTATTTGACTACAAACATTACTAAAAAGAATTTTTTTTCTTATTTTTTTCAAAAAAAAAAATTTTTTTTCAAACATTTTATCAAATGTTTGACCACAATTTTCAAAGAAATCTTTTTTTGTGATATTTTTTCCTACCACAAAAAAATTTTTTTTGGTCAAAAATTTTTTTCTGTTTAAAAAAAAATTTTTTTCAACAAAAAAAAAACAAAAAAAAAATTTTTTTTCAACAAAAAATTTTTTCTGGTCAAAAAAAAAAATTTTTTTTTTCATTTTCAAAAATTATTTGACTACAAACATTACCAAAAAGAAAAAATTTTGATTACGAAGATATCAATGGGGTAAATTTTAATTAACCTACTAGATAAATGTTTTTTTACAACTTCAATATTTTTTTATTTTTTTTTACAAATTATCTATCATCCTTGGAAAAGATGTCCAAGATTTTTCTATCAAATCACCACAATCTTTTTTTAAGTTAAAACTTTTTTGAGATGAATAAAATGTTTCTAGTAAAAAAATTTTTTTTTTTAATTTTTCAAAAATTATTTTGTCTCTTTTTTTCAATTAAAAATTTTTTTATTTTTTCCATTTTAATTACGAAACAAAAAATATTAATCTATACTTATGCCGTTTTCTTTTCTGACAAAAAATGTCGCCCTTTTTTGCCCTTTTTTCGAAAAGTATATTTTTTTATATATTCTGAATTAAGAGCAAACTTATCTTATACGTCAATCGAAAGGTTTCAAAGTCAGGCCCTCGTAAATCACAAAAAATTCCAGCCATTAACTTCTTTCAGAGCATAGTATGAGAATATTTCCCCATTGTTCCCCTTTTTTGAATATTTATGAACACAGCACTTTGAGACCTTTCTATTGATATATAATATAAGGTTGCTCTTAATTCAGAATATCTAAAAAATACACTTTTCCAAAAAAAGGGCAAAAAAAGGGCGACATTTTTTGTCAGAAAAGAAAACGGCATTAGTAATATAATAAAGAGGTAATGTGTGTTTGTTTGTAGGAGGTAATCTCCGTAACAACTGATCTGATCTTCTGGTCTTACCGCAGATATGGGAAGTGCTATAGGCTATAATTTTTTCAAATATTTTTAGTGGGCGTGGCACCTCCCATATAAAGTAAATTTTTAATATTATATATATTTAATACTATGATAGGGAGAGCTTTGCGAATTTGTGTGAGGTCACCTATTATTAATGTTAGTAGCTATGCCGGAAATGGGTGCGATCGGATAAGTGGGCGTGGTACCTCCCATACAAAGTAATTACTCAATATCATATATCTCGAGTACTACGACAGAGACAACGTTTTAAATTTGTCTTAGGTCTTTATTAACGTGAGTAGTCAGACAAAAAATGGGCGGGATCGGACAAAGGAGTGTGGCACCCCATACATAGTAAATAATAAATGTAATATATCTGGAGTATTGTAACAGTGAGGGCCATGGGACTTTGCGTGAGCCCTTTCATTACGATGGGGGGGAGGGGGGTAGCGAAGCACACCAGGTTAAATCTAGTAAATAAATAGAAAACATATTAAGACTCAATAATGGGAAAATTATTTTTTTATCAAACATTTTCCCCACTGGCAAAAAAAAAATTATTCATCAATAAATAATTACACAGAATCTGCCTAACATATGTAGTAATATTTTTCTTAGAATCTGACCTGACCTGTCTTGTTATAAACTGCCCAGAATCTGTACAAAATTTCTTGTCATATAGGTACTTGTTAGAGTCTTTCCCTTACTACAAATTTTGCTGAAATTAATCTGAATTTAAAAACTTTTCCAGTAATAAATATTGTAGTGGCCGTTAAAAGAGGCACTAATGTTTCACATGGAAACGAATATATTTGAAAAGAATATTGAATTCTTGGAATTTTTTTTTAAATGATTTATAAAGCCTGTGACGATACAAAACTATACAATTTTTATTTAGCAACATATTCCATAAAAAAAAGGGATGGAACTAGTTTTAACTTGTTATTGTTGTGAATACGCGATCTTAGAATGGAAAGTCATTAACAAGTTCATTAATGGCGCCCTTGGATTATATATAGCGCTGGTTCGTATTGATTAAAAACAGAGCGGAAATGAGAATGTAAATTTACTGAATTACACAAAACTCAAAATAACTGCAATTTTAAGTTAAATAAAAAAAAAGATATAAATAAAATACTAAATGCCAAAATAAACAAATTGCAAACTAATAAATAAACAATAACAAATCTATATAACAAAAAAAGAGAAGTCAAGAGTTTTTATTTTGGCAAATTGCCCTGATAAAAACCAATAAATTGTTTATAAACTTATATTTATGCAGATAATAAAAGAGATAAACTTGAACTGAAAATAAAAACACGAGATATGCGAAAAAAAAATTAATACAAAAATAAAGAAAATAGTGAATGTTTTGCAAAAACGGTTTTGCCAGTGTTAAAAGAGCAAACAAAATCATTTAAAACCTTAAGTGATGTAACAAATAATCATAATCTTTGTTTTTATCTTTTTTTTTCTTATTTTTTATAAAAAGAAAACTTAAGTTAAACACGCTAAAAGCTATTACTATATATGAATTTCTATTTTTTTTTCTCTCACTTAAATAATTACAACCACAAAATTAAAATTCATTTGAGCTTTTAAAAATTATAAAATTCACAAAAATGTTTGAATGTTTAAATTTAATAAAGAAAATAACAAGAAAGTGATAATTTATGTTTTTTATATTTATAATGCATTTATTAGTTGAATGTTTTGATAAATAATGAATTTAATAAACTAAACTAAAACAAAACATGTAAGAAGTAAGACCGACTATACGATACTCTATATCTTCGTTTAGGGCCCCTATCTCTTAGGCCCAACTTATTAGATATAGAAAATAAGCATAAACCAAATTTGAGTGGCAATGTTATTAATTTTGTTGCCTTTGAATATGAAAAAGTTCATATCGGATGCTATATTTATATGGGGACTAGGTCGAAAAATTGACCGATCCCAACCATATTTGCTAAGATCACTTATTTTTTGCAAAATCATACACAAACCAAATTTGAGAAAAATCTGTGCAATATATTTTTTTATTGATAGATTTAAGTGAAGATCGGGAGTCATCTTATTTTTGGATCACGGTTTATTTTTGGACTACTAATAGATGGCTGTAATAAACATAAAACCCAATTTGACCGAGATCTATATGATAATTTGGATATTATGGCAATTTAAGTCGATCTCATATGGGTCTTTTGTATGGGGACTGGGACTAAATTGTAATTGCGAATTGTAGTTTGATTACCAGGTTTACATGGACACCCAGATGGACGCACAGACGGGTCTAGGTTAAATATGTTTGGTTACAAACATCAGCACAAAGGCATTATACCCTGACCAGCTAGTGGTATAATAGGGTATAATGAATTTATGATTACACATCTTGAGAAACTTTAACTGGGGTTAAGTACGTGCAGCATGACAACAAATCTTTTTTCAATTAATGTAATTTTTAAAACACACAAAAACTGTAGACCGTCTATATAATACCTTCCCTATACAAGAAGTTTCCAAAAAGGATCTAACGTCCAATAATCATATTGAGTTCATAAATGGACATAAAAAACAAGTAAGAGTGTTAAATTCGGCTGTGCCGAATTTTTGATACCGTCCACTCAATATTGGGTACGGCTACAACTTTGAAACTGTTGCCGATACTGAAATATTAAATCCGAATACCAATTAAAGTTAAAGTTAAAGTTTTTATTATAAAAACAATGATCCTTAAAAAGAATTAATTACTATTTGAAAAATTTTATTATTTTTCTTTTACTGGAGTAGGAGATCCCTAAGTACTTCATAGAACACCAATTAAATTCATTATATAACGCAGCCGGCATCATAATAATACCCAAAATTTGATCCCTATAAGCTTGTTTTGATAACTTAGAAGTCATACGATAATTAAAAAAAAAAATTCAAATGATTCTTGGCTACAAATAATTAATATTAATTTAATTTAATACAAAAAACAAAAACAATAAAAACGGGTAAGAAACTAAAGAATGAAACTAAAATTTTTAATTTAAATTTTAAATTTAAAATTTTTAATTTTTCATTTTTAATTTTTCAATTTTTCATTTTTCATATTTCATTTTTCATTATTTTTCATATTTCATATTTCATTTTTCATTTTTAATTAACTTTTCATTTTTCTTTTTTCATTTTTGATTTTTCATTTTTAATATTTAATTTTTATTTTAAATTATTTATTTTTAATTTTTATTAATTTTTAATATTTAGTTTTTAGTTTTAACGATAAAAATATGTGGTAATACTTGTTTAAGCCACAACTTTGTTTATGTGCGAAACAGTAGTGATGCCAGTCAAATCCAATTTATTTGAATTTCGAATTTTCTTTGGTGATTCCTAACTTATTTCAAAAAGAGAAGTCATTCTTAAATTAATGGAATTGAAGAACAAAAACAATTATATAAACAAGTTAAATGTTATTTTAAAAGAAACTATTTTTTTTTTTACTTTCTTTATAAACTTAAGGAAAAACATGCAAAAATTACTTAAGGTTTTTTTGTGAAACTGACTAAAGAACCTATGGCACCTCGGTTTCTAGATAACATATGGTTCTGAAGCTAAACCATATGTTTCATGTCATTTGACAATAAAAAAAAATGATTTCGAAAAATACTTCGAAAATATAAAATTTGTTTTCAAGAAACCCAAAATTTCAATTTCATGTTATTTTAAATTCATTCTTATTCAAATAACGTTTCAAGAACAGGACTGAATATCTTCCCTTTAGCTTATCGGTCACTTTTAGCTTAAAGTATAGTTGTAATAACGAAAAAGTAATAATCTGCCCGATAACATCCTAACTCCCTTTTGTTCTTAATTTTATGTTAATTATTTTTTTTAAGTGTAGAATCAAAAAAAGTCCTTGAACTAATTATTAAAATTTCAATGAAAATCAATCACGTTCGCACAAAACAATTGCTAGGAAAGCTGGTGTGTGCCGGAAAAACGTTTCTCTGGATATAAAAAAGAAAATCTGGCTGTGGAAGAAAAATTGGATTTTCAGAAAACTGAAAAAATAAAACGGATTTTGATTTAGTAAACATAGAAAATTATTGAAATTACCAACAACAATTTTACACTATTGTAAATTAATAGGCCTACTATAAGCAAATCGGTTGTCGGCTACATAAAAACACACTTCTAGTTAACTGTTAAGAACTAACTATAAGCTAACTACAATGTAATGCAGAACTTCCCCAAAAATAGAGGCATGCATATTGTGTGCTTTCCCTAAATAGAAGCTTTCATATTTGTTGGCATTTGTTCAGTGACTTTTTCACTTGTTTCTGACATTTTCATTATAAAAATCAGTGTTCGTGCGTGCAGTTAGAAAGGTTAAAGTAAAATATTTTTAAAATTTTTTAAATTTTAATTATTAAAACAAAAATGAGTGGCACAAGTAAGAGAAATTTAAGAAGGCTATTTAAAAAAGAAAAAGGAATTTATTCAAATAAACTAATTATTTCAAATAATGTTGAAGCCACCTGCTCCTTTGCCGATTTGCCGATATTTTAGAAGGAGAACCTGTAAAAAAAAAATACATTAAAAGAAAAAATCCGTGATTGGTACTATAAAAATAGGCCATCTCGCAAGTGTTTCGAAGAGTTGTTAAGTATTTTAGCTGAAGAAAATGTAGGTTTCAAAGCAGTTCCTCAATGTAAGTATTAACTAAAAATGTACATAAATTGCTCTAATAAATAACGATTTTACATATGTCAAGGAAGCAGGTCACTGCGAAGGTTTTTTCAACCTCAAACAACTGTTTGAAGAAAGATTTAAGGAAGTAAACAGTAAGATATTCCAAAAGTAAAAAATGCACAAAGCTTAAATTAATTAGTATTTTTAGAATTTTCAAGGTAACTTACTTTTTGCAACACATTTTCCTAGTTTTACCTACTAATTTCACCTTGCTCATTTCTTCTTAAAATATTTAATTACAGAAATTATAGTCAAGCGAAATGATGTTATAATGAGGTCCCTGGCTGAGCAGAAAGTTTTGACTGAAAGGGTTCTTCACCAAGAAGTAACAACACAATTTGAGGACAATCATGAACTTTATGTAGGTTTTCAAAATTTTATTTCACAAATTTAATAACTCCCTAAAATTGTATTTCACAAATTTTATACCTCCCTAATATACTAATAGACATTAATATATATATTAATATATATTTCAATAACTCCACGATTTAATGCTTTGTACAGGTTAATATGATGAAGTCATTGTTAAAAGGACGCCTGTCAAAAACTTTAACAGAGGTAAATTCTATGAATATCTGTCTAGAAATTAATATGGATGGAATCCATGGCAAGAAGAGATTAAGGGACTTCAAAGTTTTCTTCCAAGCTTTAACGGGTAACCTATATATTAAAAACATATTGATTTCACATAATAATAAGACATCGATTTTAGTCGAAAAATTGATATAATTTTTTTGCGGTAATGGCTCGATGAGATTGTCTGTATATCAGCATAATTTTAGACTTACTCAAAGGGGGCATTTAAATGCAGGTCTGAACATGCGCCGATTTTCATCGATAAAACATTATACATATATCAAATTCCATCAATATATACAGGCGGACAGGCGTTTTTTCTAATAGGCTCCAGAATGTATGTGCTTTTTTTTAATTTTATTATTAAGCAAATTTCAAGAAGAGCTCTTTTATAATAGAATGATTTTTAATATATTACAAAAAAAAAAAAAACAATGAACTCTTCAAATATTTGTTGCTATAAGAGTATTTTAAAATTTTCTTGGCTCTTAATTTGAAAAATGATTTTTATATTTTTGGCAAGAGGACTGTTTTGCCAAAAAACAAATAAAATGCAGAAAGGTCAATGAATTTATTAAAAAAAAAAAAGATTTTAGCCCAAAAGCAGAAAAACAAGTAAGGGTATTCACTACTTGTGGAAGAGTCTTGTAATTTATTCAAAAGAAAATTTTTATAGCAGCTAACTCGTTACAACAAATTTTTAGGGGGTGAATTATTCCTAAACCAGATAAATGCACTAGGTTAGTGTAGCAAAACCCTCAAAGGGTTTGATCCTGTGTGGACCAATAAAATGTTATGCCCGTTTTCAGTTGTCATTTTTTTGGGCAACATTTTAAATATTAAAAGCAGGGTTTCGAACCGAACCCGAACCTGGAACCCGTTGCGGTTCAAGCTTTTTTAAAAAAATTGTGAACCCTGAACCTGAACCCGTTCCTGTCTGAAAATGGGTTCAGGTTCAATATTTCATTTTTTTTCAGCGAAAAAAAAATATTGCAGTTTCTCTTTCTCGATATTTATTTTATTATTCGCTGAAAAAAAAATTTTTTTTTTATTAACATAACGTGAGAAAATTCTAATTCATGAAAGAACAAGATAAGGTTTGTTTTCTTTGTTTTCTCTAGTAATTTGTATTTTTGTATTTCCCCATTATAATTTCATTTGGTTTTTCGTTTTCTTAAGTGATGCAAGCAAAATTTTTTAATAAGTAAACAGGTACGTAAAAGTTTTAAAAAACATAAAATCAAACAGCTAATTATATAAAAAATGTCATAATTGAAGTGATCCAATCTTATGACATACATAAATATAAATCAAGTTTACTCAGTTACGTCTGATAGTGGTAGAAACATGCTAAAAGCTGCCGAATTGCTACGAAATGAATTTGAAGTTTCTGACCTTGAAGAAGTAGAAGAAGATGAAATAAACGAATTAATAACTGAAAACAATGAAGATGAAGGACTAGAAATGTTATCCAATATACATGGTAATATCAATAATTTCAGATGTGTAGCTCATACTGCCCAATTGGCAGTTTGTGATACTATAAATTCAGTTAAACAAAAGATTGATATGTGCAGAAATATTTGTAAAAAGTTGAGGCTGCCTAATAGAGCCTCTTTAGCAAAAAAAATAGGGATAAAAAAGCAATCCTTGATTGTCCAACTCGGTGGAATTCTACTTTTGATATGCTCCATCGCTTGTTAGATTTCAAAACGTTTTGCTCAGATGTAATATATCCTGAACTAAGTATGGATGATAAAATGAGGGATTTTGTTACAGATTTCATTAAGACTTTCGAGCCAGTTAAAAAGTTAATATTAAAATTACAAAATGAACAGGTGAATTTAGGAGATTTTTATGGACTATGGTTGAAATTTAAATTAGATTTAGAGAGAAATACCAATAAAAAATTAGGTGTTGACTTGTACTCACATATCCTTAAACGTGAAAACTATTTTATTGAAAATGAACTTTTAAATGATGCCGTGTATTTGGATCCTAGATTTCGACTAATGTTAAGTAATGAAAATACTGCCAAAGCTCAAAACCAAATGTTAACAACAATAAATAACTTAAAAAATTTACATCTACATATGGAAAAGCAATCACAAACTAGCACAGAAACAACGAATGCTGACGCAACTAAATTAATATCTAGTTCTTCGGATGAGGAAGACAGCCTGGAAGAATTGTTAAAGAATAAGGAAAAAAAAGTCAATTGCAGATGCTGCATTAAAAACAAAAAATAGTAACAATAAATGCACTGTTGATGTTTCCCAGGATTTCTAAAGGAAGCAATATTTTAGATTAAATAAAATTTTTTCCGAAAAATAAATAACTAATAATAACAATAAATAATATACTTTTATTTACTTTTCTATAATATATTTTTTTAATTTACCAGAAGCATTACAAGATGACATTAATCACTAAAAATTCGATTTTTTTGGTAAACCTTTTGAACCCGAACCCGGACCCGAACCCGAACCTGAACCCACCAAATTTAAATTTGTTGAACCCGTACCCGTACCCGAACCCGAAATTTTCGGGGTTCGAAACCCTGATTAAAAGAATTAAAGATATAAAGGAAAAAATTCGCCAGGAGCCATACTTGGAGAAACATGTAGGTGGAGTAAACACATATTCCAGGAAAAAGATAATGAAGAAGACGAAGGTTACTGATGATAGAGATGAATAAAATAAATTAATAATTAAATTATTATAGAAAACAATTGTAATTTAAAATACACAGTACAACATTTTTCAGCTCATTGATTTTGGACTCAATTCTGAGAATTGCAACTGAAAGTAGCCCGAAAAATAAGAACTTCTGCATCATTAGTTTTGTCAAGTTGGCTGCCATTATAATTTAATGGCCATAAGAATTTTTTTGCTCAAGGTGGATTTTTTTTATCACTTTTTGTATATTTTAACACGGTTATAACTCGGTAGCCGCAAGGAATATCTCTTTTGTGTCTGAAACAAAGTTGTAGATATTGAATAGGAGAAAAAAAAAAGCGGAACAAACATACCCGAAAAAAGTGCATCCAGTGCCTTAAAAATCGCAAAAATGCCCATTTTCCCATTTTCTTGTGTTGTACTGTGTAAGAATATGAACTAGTAAAAAACTAGTAAAAAAACATTATATGTTCTTATTAGAAACGTTTTAATCAAACGTTACAAAATTGTCACGCACGTCTTTATAGGGTTAAGAATAGTGATGATGCCGCTGCATATTTGGGATATACATATATGTATATATTTTTTTTTGGTTTAGTTTAGCTACTAATTTTTTCCACTGAAATGTTTTTATCACATGATATTTTTTTTTTTTTTTGGTAGGGGATTTTTTCTTTGTATATGTATTGTTTGTTGTATATTTTGCACATTAACTTGAAATAAACTGGCAGATGGACAGACGATTAGGCAGACAAAAATAAACACAATTCACCTTTAACTATCAGAAAACAGAGCAAAAAATCCACCAAGCTGTGTATATTTCGTTTCATACCATATTACAATCTGTTGTACAGGTCTTTGTGAGTTTGTGCTGATATTTTTATACCCTATACCACTATATGGTTTGGGTATAAAGACTGTGTGCTGCTGTTTGTAACTATCAAAAATATTTGACCTAGACCCATCTTTTATTATACCGATCGACTCAGAATCACTTTCTGAGTCGATTTAGCGATGTCCGTCCGACTGTGTGTCCATGTAAACCTTGCAATCAAACTACAGGTCGCAAATATGAATATATTTTTGATGAAATTTGGTATGTAAGCTTTTATCGGCCATAGGATGAACGCTATTGAAATTGGTGAAATTCGGTCCATGTTCAGACCTAGTCCCCATACAATGACCCCTACGAAATCGACATAAATTGCCATTAGATCCAAATTATCACATAAATCTCAGTCAAATTGGGTTTGTATGTGTTTTGTTTATTATATCCATTAATCAGTAGTAAAAAAATAATTCCTATAGGACAATTCTTAGTCATAGGCCCCATATAGAGCTGCTTCCCGATCTTCACTTAAATCTATCAAAAAACGAAACTATTGCACAGATTTTTCTCAAATTTGGTTCGTATATATTTTTTCAAAAAAAAATATATGTAAGTGACTTTGCCAAATATGGTCAGGATCGGTCCATTTTTCGACCTAGTCCCCATATAAATATTGCACCCGATATGAACTTTTTCATATCTGCAGCCAAAAAAATTAATAACAATGCCACTCAAATTTGGTTTATGGTTATTTTCTATATCGAATTAGTTGGACCGAATAGATAGGGTCTCTAAATCATGGTATAGGGTATCGTCTAGACCGACTATAATTTCTTGTTATTTTTTAACTATCAGAAATATATAATTACGTATGTCTGCCTGTTAGTGGTGGTAACCTTGTCATCTTAGTAAAAGTCGTCAAAGGTCGTTACAATATACAAATTTAGAATCGATTTTTGAGTGATTATGTGATTATCTGAACTGATTTAGAACTATCCACAAAAATTTAAGTCTTAGTATGGCGGGTTCTTAATCGAGATACCAAAGGCCGTAACACTGCCCAGCAAAAAAAAAGCAATGAACAAAATGTAGAAAAACAACCACAACTACTGATCTAAATAAATGTAAGGAGGGTGTGAACATAAATATCAAAATAAATACCGTGTCTCTGTTAAGTACTTATGCCGTTTTCTGCCCTTTTGCCCCTTTTTCGAAAACTGTATTTTTTATATATTCTGAAGTAAGAGCAACCTTATCTTATACATCATTTGAAAGGTCTCAAAGTCGAGCCCTCGTAAATAACAGCCATTGACTTTTTTCAGGTCATAGTGTGAGAATACTTCCCCATTGTTCCCCTTTTTTGAATATTTTCAACCTATGACTTCCAAGAGAATAATAATCAAAATTTTTTTGCAGTTATGAACACAGCACTTTGAGACCTTTCGATTGATAATATAATATAAAGTTGCTCTTAATTCAGAATATATAAAAAAATACACTTTTCCAAAAAAGGTCAAAAAAGGGCGACATTTTTTGTCAGAAAAGAAAACGGCATTAACATGAGCAAAAATATTTTTATTTAAGTAAAAAACGAAATTCGGAAACTTAAATGTTTTATTAATTAAAATTAGACTATAAACATACAGTGGGTAACAATCAAGGTTCGGAAAATACACACACGAAACACACAATGTTCTGTTCAAAAGCAGCCAACACATATCTTTATTTTCATATCAATTATGTGCGTTTCAAAATTTTCTACGGTACCCAACACAACCATGACTGTGTTCGTTTTAATATTTCGTTATTTACACGAACATTTTTGTATCACACACTTTTTGCTTCAATCACACATAAAGCACACATTTTTGAGTGTTGCTTTATTTGAAGTTGATGTTCTGGTACGTGTAGTGAAAAAAAACACAGAACATGTAAAATAAACAGGTTCGAGTTCAGTTATATTTTAAGTCGTGTTGTGGCTCGTGTAGTAAGAAACAACAGAACATGTACAGTAAACAGGTTCGAGTTCAGTTATATTTTAAGTCGTGTTTAAAATATAACTGAACTCGAACCTGTTTATTGTACATGTTGTGTTTTTTCTTACTACACGAGCCACAACACGACTTAAAATATAACTGAACTCGAACCTGTTTATTTTACATGTTCTGTGTTTTTTTTCACTACACGTACCAGAACATCAACTTCAAATAAAGCAACACTCAAAAATGTGTGCTTTATGTGTGATTGAAAAAAAAAGTACGTGATAGAAAAATGTTCGTGTAAATAACGAAATATTAAAACGAACACAGTCGTGGTTGTGTTGGGCACCGAAGAAAATTTAAAAACAAACATAATTGATATGAAAATAAAAATATGTGTGTGTTGGTCTAAGTTATGTTTGTTTACATATATGTACGAGTTTTTTATTCAGTGTGTGTTTTTTTCTGAACTCTGGTAACAATACATTGGAAACTTTTACAAAATTCTGAATTTGCCAATTTTGTTTTTTTTTTAATAATTTCCCGTTAAGTTCTAAAATTATTTATTTTTCTTTTTACGATATCACTCTTCGGTGTTGTCTTTATCGAAAGAAGAAAAATTTGTTACAAAAAATACAAAGAAAAAAAATAATTAAAAAAAGTGGATAAACGAAACAAAAGTATTTTATTAGTGATGCCAAAACAATGGAAACTTTCAGGGCCAGAGTTGCTTAAAGCAATAAAAATGGAAGATGGTATAAAAGAGAATGTATAAAATCTTAACCGTTATTTAAATATTTATAGTTTCTGGCGTTTTCTTTCAACTTTTTCTTAAACTTAATTGCAAGTTTCAATGTTTTAATCTTATAATTAATTATTATAAAATAATGACCAGAATAAAGTTTTGTGGAGAGTTAAAAACCAGAATAATAGATGATTTAGCTGCTGGTCTTAAGCAAAAGAAAATTTCTGAGATGTATACATATAACACACACATAAAACACACATTTAAGCTTCAAAAAAAAAAAAACTATATAATGTTGTGTGTGTGTGTTTATGAATTGGATAAAATTGATTAGCATACCTTTAGGCTCTTATAAAATTATTTATTATGAAACCCAATTATATATCTTGTGTGTGTTCAACAAATATTTAAAATGAAATTAATTAATTTTATTTAAAAATTCACAATTTCATGAATTTTATTTATATACATATGTAACGGGTGATTTTTTTGAGGTTAGGATTTTCATGCATTAGTATTTGACAGATCACGTGGGATTTCAGACATGGTGTCAAAGAGAAAGATGCTCAGTATGCTTTGACATTTCATCATGAATAGACTTACTAACGAGCAACGCTTGCAAATCATTGAATTTTATTACCAAAATCAGTGTTCGGTTCGAAATGTGTTTCGCGCTTTACGTCCGATTTATGGTCTACATAATCGACCAAGTGAGCAAACAATTAATGCGATTGTGACCAAGTTTCGCACTCAGTTTACTTTATTGGACATTAAACCAACCACACGAATGCGTACAGTGCGTACAGAAGAGAATATTGCGTCTGTTTCTGAGAGTGTTACTGAAGACCGTGAAATGTCGATTCGTCGCCGTTCGCAGCAATTGGGTTTGTGTTATTCGACCACATGGAAGATTTTACGCAAAGATCGTGGTGTAAAACCGTATAAAATACAGCTCGTGCAAGAACTGAAGCCGAACGATCTGCCACAACGTCTAATTTTCAGTGAATGGGCCCTAGAAAAGTTGGCAGAAAATCCGCTTTTTTATCGACAAATTTTGTTCAGCGATGAGGCTCATTTCTGGTTGAATGGCTTCGTAAATAAGCAAAATTGCCGTATTTGGAGTGAAGAGCAACCAGAAGCCGTTCAAGAACTGCCCATGCATCCCGAAAAATGCACTGTTTGGTGTGGTTTGTACGCTGGTGGAATCATTGGACCGTATTTTTTCAAAGATGCTGTTGGACGCAACGTTACGGTGAATGGCGATCGCTATCGTTCGATGCTAACAAACTTTTTGTTGCCAAAAATGGAAGAACTGAACTTGGTTGACATGTGGTTTCAACAAGATGGCGCTACATGCCACACAGCTCGCGATTCTATGGCCATTTTGAGGGAAAACTTCGGAGAACAATTCATCTCAAGAAATGGACCGGTAAGTTGGCCACCAAGATCATGCGATTTGACGCCTTTAGACTATTTTTTGTGGGGCTACGTCAAGTCTAAAGTCTACAGAAATAAGCCAGCAACTATTCCAGCTTTGGAAGACAACATTTCCGAAGAAATTCGGGCTATTCCGGCCGAAATGCTCGAAAAAGTTGCCCAAAATTGGACTTTCCGAATGGACCACCTAAGACGCAGCCGCGGTCAACATTTAAATGAAATTATCTTCAAAAAGTAAATGTCATGGACCAATCTAACGTTTCAAATAAAGAACCGATGAGATTTTGCAAATTTTATGCGTTTTTTTTTTAAAAAAAGTTATCAAGCTCTTAAAAAATCACCCGTTATATGTATTAGGGTGACAGCGGTTTGTATGAAAAAAAATTTTGGTCGAATTTTTAGGAATTATTGTGACACTGAATCTAAAACTTTTGTGTGCAAAATTTGAGTCAAATCGGACAATGCTTTCTGGACGCACATTGAGTTCAAAGTTCAAATATGCATTTATATGTAAAAATTACCAAAAAAAATAATTTTTCACAAAAATTTTGATATTAATAATTGCGTTTCAATTAAATAAATTAATAAACCATAATCTAGAGTAAATTATCTTTATAATAAAACAACTAAATCTATTATCGGTTGACAAACAGCCAAGTTATATCAAGTTCCCCAGGCAATAAATGCACCGCAGACCACTTGATTAAGAAAATCGAGCTCACATTTTTAAAGACATTGAAATAATTTAAAACAACAACATTTTTGCTTTCTCCTGATCCCAAAATGATCTTATGTAAATTATTTTGCATCTCGTCTATTTTTATGCAGTTCAAAATTAATGTCAAAACGATACGTATTTTTTTAGCACTATTACGAAATCTCCAATTTTACTTTTTCAAAAATCAACGACTGAACTTTAAAGTCTTATTAACAACATATATGTGATTAAAAATGTCAAATATTGTAGGTCCCCTGTTCTTAATTTGGTGAGGGCAGCGTTTTTATTTCAGCGGATTTGAAGAAAAATATGATATTTCATACTTTTTCAACTTCTAGGCTACATCTTTATGGTGTTTTCATTCATTTCAAATATCTTTTGTCAAAATATATTACTAGATATACATATGTTCTCAATCTTGTAAATTTTGGTTAAATTTAAAAACTATAAACTGTCCCTCTTTAAGGTCAAAGGTCAAATTTAAGGAGATTTACATTTTTTTTAAAACAAAATATCAAAATAATAAATATTTGTGGAAGGATTTCGTTAAAACTTGTTGATAATATTTTAATAATTCTAAAAAATAATATTCTGGACTTATTTTCTGAAATTAACCCATGGGGTACACTTGGTGTCAAATTGACTCTTTATGAAAATATAAAAATATTTTCTTCATCAGGATTTTAAGAAAAATTTAATGTATTCATAAAATTCCTCAAATTTATTCGTTATTTTATGAAAATATGTAGAATAATTTGTTTTTATATTTAATACAGTATAAACAAATTTGTATAATGAGGGCTTATATTCAAAAAGTGCTATCTGTAACAATAATTATTTTAAAGAGAGCGTGTAAAACTAATTTATTAATAAGATATATTTATAAATATATATATATATATATATATTTAATTAATAAGAAATATTTGCGGATCGACGATCGGTTAACGCTTAACCAGAAATATTTTGGGAATCGTTATAGAACAAACCAAAATAGATTTCTAGGGGCACTTTTTTCACTCTTTTTGTGAGTCGCTCTAATGTATGTATGTATATCTATAATATTAATAGGCTAGGCGATTTTTTGTGACCGATGTTTTGTTCTAGCGTTTTATCCCGATTTTGACCAAAACGTATATTATTTGAAAGGTATTTCTTTATAGCCGTTTTGCAGATTTACAGATTTTAAAATTTTTTCCTTTATTTTGAGTAAATTGCATTTAAAGTTGTTACTAACACATACACAAAATTATACAATGCTATGTGTGTGTTTATTAAATTTGTTAATGTGTTTGTAATCAAAAAATAAGATCGTTTTGATTAGCATACCTTTAGGGTCTTTATTTATTGAGAAAATAAAATTTCCTAGAATTTGCACTCGAATTTCGAGGGCTGGAGTCTGCTAGTAGATTACAAAAGCATTGAAAGAAAAAATTGAATGAAAATATAAAATTTCTTAGAATTTGCACTCGAATTTCGAGTGCTGGGCTCTGCTAGTACAAATAAAACTGTTAAGTTTAGCGGTGGCAATATTGTGGTATGGGGTAGATTTTTGAGTCAAGGAATGACTCCAATTCATGTAGAAAAAAGATACTCTAACTGAAATTGGATACAAGCAAAATCTAAATGACGTAATGTTTCCATACGACAGATTTCATAGAGGCAGTTAATTCAGAGTGGCAAAAAATTTCAATGGATATCATCAACAATTTTATTGACTCCATGTCTAAGCTTGGGGAAGCAGTACTAAAAAAATTGATACCCAAACAAATAGGGAAGTTTCCAGTTATTGTATAGTAAAGATTTCCAATGTTTTGTCAACAGCATCTATAATATTAATAGGCTAGGCGATTTCTTGTGACCGATGTTTTGTTCTACCGTTATATCCCGATTTTGACCAAATGTGTATTATTTGAAAGGTATTTCTTTTTAGCCGTTTTGCAGATTTACAGATTTTTAAATTTTAAGGTTAATTTTGAGTAAATTGCATTTAGATTTGATACTAACACATACATAGAATTATACATATGCTGTGTGTGTTTATCAAATTTGTTAATGAGTTTGTTATCTCCATTCACAATAATAATAAATCATAAAAGTATTGGTTTGTGAATTGACTAAGTTGAAAAATAAAGCTGTCTAGAAATCGCACTCGAATATCGAGCGCTGGAATCTGCTAGTAAAAATTAATACTTTTAAGTTTTGTTATTTTTTCTGAAGTTAAGTTAGGTATTTTGTGTTAACATTTTTATCTTTTTAAACACTTTCTTTTAACTCATACTCTCTGTCTGTCGTGGGTCAACCCCATTCTCCCTTATCCAATTGAACTGAAACTTGGCCCATAAAGTTGTTGTGACTAAAGAATAATTTTGAGCTAGTCACGCACAGTCACGCATAGTCACGCACAGTCACGGAGTGATTTAAATGTCATTTCCCCTCATTCGATCGATCTGAAACTTGGTCCATACACTTGCTGTGAAAAATATTAACTTTGACACAGTCATTAACAGTCACGGAGAGATTAAAACCTCACTTCCCCTCATCCGATCGATCTGAAACTTGGTGCATAGACTTGTTATAGTCAAAGATTAATTTTAAGATAGTCACACACAATCACGCATAGTCACGCACAGTCACGGAGTGATTTAAACACTATTTCCCCTCATCCAATCAATCTGAAACTTGATCCATAGACTTGTTGTGACCAAAGATTCATTTTAAATTAGTCACGTAAAGTCACACACAGTCGCGGAGAGATAAAAAACTCATATGCAGAAGGATAGAAAGAGTTTTAATAAAAACTGTTTTTATGGGCTTGATTATTTAAATAAATAAAACATACCAAATTTTTATATTAATAAAAGAGTTTTAGATTTTAAGATCCATTTTTTTTTTTCAAGTCATCAAAGATATATTTTGTTAAAAGTTTACATTGTTTTCACTCACTGTATATTCATAAAACTTTCGGTTTTATCCAAAGGAGTAATAGGAATAGTAATAGGAAGTTATATGATAAAATGAAATATAATATAGAAATTAAGCTCGAATTTTGTATGCTTGTGTTCTTTAGGCTGAGAGGAATCCAAAACTTGAGTTTTATATAAAAAAAAATCATGTGGGTCCGATCCCAGGGAAGATGTGTAAACATCTAGTAATTAAAGACTTTTTTATGTCATTTTTTAAAATCAAACAGAAAGCGTCATTTATGTAACACTTATAGCAAAAAACTGTTTCAGCTAATTCAACAACCCTTTGCTGTAAAACGTTAAAAATATCCCAATATAAACGTATATAAGTGATACACAGATGACGCTTTAAAAAAGTGGCATAAAAAAACAATGTTATATCATAATTTTTTCACCAATACAATCATAAGTCACACAGCGTTATCCGTCAGTTCTCACCTATTACATGTTACACTGTTTTTGTGATTGTATTGTGAAATAGAAATTTACCCCCTTGCGCGTATAGACGTTTACACATCAAAAGTATTTTTTATATACTATATTTTAGTTTTTTCATATTGACATCTATAGAAAGTAAAGAAAATACAGTTGTTATAGGGTTAACGCTAAAGAGATATCCGGTATAACAACACCATCATACAATATATGTAGGTAAACACTTTGCTATAATTATAAACAAAATCAACATCATATTATTAAAAACAACGAAAAAGCTATACGATGTGATGAAGATCAATGAAGTGTGTATTTTTTGTGTGAAATGAAATACAAAAAAAAAAACATTAAAATTAAACAGTTTCATTGGAATTTTATAGTATAATGGTTAATCTTAACTACAAACATGAAATTCGCATGTTTTTTTTCTCAATTTTAAGAAATAACAACTAAAGACGTGTTCAAAGCATAATAATGCCAGATGGCTTGTTTACTTGATTTTGGTTACAAAGTGCCTTGAAGGGACAAGGCTTTTACAAAACATTAAACAATATCCCTACATACCTATTTCGATTAAGTTGTAAGAACTTTAATTTAGAGTAGAGAATAACCAAAAATAATGAATTTATTATAGGGTAAATGTACTGGATTTCGACCACTTTCATGTTTCGACTTGAATAATAAGAAATAAACACCAAAATGTGTGAACCTTTGCATTAAAGAACCTATATAAAACATTATTATACCGCTAGAAAAATTTTCCCACGTGTACATGTGTCACATTAGGCAAATATTTGACAAAAAACGCCAAATATTTGTTTGCCTCAGTCTGACCACAAAATATTATTTGCCGTCAAAAAACAAAACAGCTGATTTTAGGCAAACAAAATTATTTGCCTGCAAACAAATATTTGCCTAATGTGACCACTCCCGACCAAATATTTTCCTCTATTTTAGGCAAATAATTATTTGAACTTACAAAACATTTGTAAGAGCAAACAGTGGCAAACAACAGTTGTTTCAGCAGTGATGTCAACTTTTAAAATTTAATTCAGTTATTTCTTAAAAAAAAAAGCTTTTTGTTTTCACAAGCATTTATTGTGCAACTTGCTAATATTCATTAAAAATTGGCTTTAAAGGAAACTGTTATCACAAAAAAATCTATTAACCCGTTATGAACCTATTTGGACTTTTTAAAGTTATTTTGGGAAAACGTGGCATTATCTCATAAAATGACCTATATAAGTTTTGTATTTACAACTGAATGTAAGCTGGATCCACTAGCTTCATTTCAATGTATATTTTGACCTCTTAACTACTTAAGGATCGGATATATTAGAAATTTTACCTTAAATTTTTAGGTTTTTTTAAATATGTTATTTCTATTTCTATAGCATAATAAATAATGGATAATTTCAAATATGGTTATTAATGGGTTAATTTCCCTAAAAAATAAGATACTTGATTTTCTATTGTACTTACTTACATATGACTATATACATCTTGTCCTGAAAGGGTTAAGAGGTCAAAGTATATATAGAAATAAAGCTAGTGGACCTAGTTTTTATTCAGTTTATTCATGATATATGTCTACTTACGAGACAATTCCATATTTAAGAAAAAGCTCTATTACAAAAAAACAAAATTTTAAATAGGTTCATAATGGGTTAATGGATTTCAAATTTAAAAATATCTATTAAATGAAACTCAAGTAAGTTTTTAAAATATATATATTGTGCTGAAATCCGATACTAAATAACAAAATTATATACAAGTCAATGGCAAAAGTTTGGAAGTCCATAACTCGGAAAATAGGCTCGATCGCCAAAAAAAATATTTTCCTAGAACCACAATAAAATGTTTTATAAGTGGTGAAAATTTGAAACCGATCGGGGAATTGCCACTCCACTTAAGCCAAATTTATTTTTAACTTTACCGTTGTTATCATTTTAAAAACACAGAATTTGCCACACTGTTACATTACTTAAAATAAACAGCTGTTTATTTTGTAAACAAAGAAATAAATAGTTATAGTTAAAAATAATATTTAAATATAATATAACAGAAAACTTCCAAAACTATCACCGATGCGCTCCACAGCACAAAAGAAGAATCCTTTCCTCCTCGTACCACATTTGGAAATTTTTGATCAAATATATTTTTAATTTTTGACTGTTTGATCAAACAATTTTTTTTAGTCAAATTTTTGTTCAAGTGTGACCGCACGGCAAATATGTTTCCCTTGTTTTTATTTGCCACTATTTGGCAGCTGTTTGGTCAAACAAAAAGAGGCAAATAAATGTGCCTAGCGTGACCACAAAATCAACTCTGTATTTGTTTCACAAAATTTTTGGCAAATACGAGAAAACAAGTTTGCGTCAAGTTCACAAATTGAGTCTCAGTTGGCCGGCATTTGTCAAGTTTTACTAATATTGTGTTAGTGGTACTAAATTTGTAATTGGTAACTTAAAGTTTCTTATTAAATAAATTTCCATATATTGTTTTTTAAATTCGAAACATTAGTTGTAAATATTATTTTTAGAGATTAAAAAAGTATTTTTTTTTTAATTTTATTAGTAAATATTTGCTTGGCCAGATACTAGTACACAGTTCTGCCTTAAATTTCTTTTTCGGCCATGGTGGCCGACTACTGAAAAAACACATAATGTTGTATATTGGCTAGAAATTTCTTAGCAACATTCTTGCAAGGATATCTTAACGAAAAATAAAATTTCTCTCTCGATTACTCTCAAAATTTCAGTTTTCGGCCTAGGTAAAATGAAGCTATATTTCAACTGGCCGACTTCTAATTTTTTCGCTCCAATAGTCGGCTGCCAATTTTTCTTATTAATATACACACCATTTACGTATATTTCATTAAAAATAATTAAATATTATTATTATGCAGTACTTTTAGTAATGTCAGTAATGTAGAAACGACAAATTCATCAATATGACCATAAATCAATGGAAATGGCTTTGGAGGAAAGGCAGTTCCGATTGACCGATTTACCATAACAAAAACAGTAATTGAAAAATTAAAACTGAATTTGAATAACAAGGGTGTTCACACTGATTTGATTATTAATGAGCTATTGATGGCAGAGCAAAATGAAAAGAAAATTGCAGAAAATATGGAAATACTACTTAAAGAGAATGAAGTTGGAATTGCTTTTTCTGAACCTTTAAATTAAGTTATTTTAATTGCTGATGGTAATAATGAAGATAGTATTTCACTTCCTGATTTTAACATTCCAACTGGTATTTTTGATTTGAAAGATGAAGGCGACCTAGTCCAATTTCAATCTCCTGCTATTTCAACAATATCTCTGCATTCTAGCGTTAATGAAGTTGACAAAATTTCAATGCCAAAGGAAACAATTGCTAGCACATCAAAAAGTAATGCTTATTATCGCTGACTTTCCAATGTATCCACAGAGTCACATTTATCTTATTCGAGCAGGCTGAATTAGAATTAACAAGCCTTTTTTTGGGAAACACATTCATTATCCTAAGAAAATTAGTTTTACTGGCAAACGTAAGAGGAACAATAAACAAAAGATACCTAGTGCAATCTCATCAGCGGGTTGGAGGCAAATATTCAATGAAAAATAAAAGAAAATAATTTGATACAAGAAAATATTGAAAAGAGAAAGAAAGAACGAATTTAAAAAAAGGATAAACTATTGCACCAAATAAATAAAAAATTGATAAAATCGAAATTTATGCCAAAAAAGTAGAAAAGCAAATATGCTCTAACGGTTCTGAGAAAAACCTCAAATAATAAAGAAGAATTAAATTTATGGAAAGAAGAATAAAAAATAAAAATAAAATGAAAAATGAAAGTGAAGAAGACAAATTAATTATCGCGCTATGTCAAAACATAACTTCGAAATGTTAATGGTCGATTCAAGTGAGTGGAACATAATTCTTTGGTTTTTATTTTTAAAATAAATCAATTTTTAGGTGATGAAGGGATGAAATTCAAGAAAATTTTAGGATGAGTCTTATTCATCTTCTGACACACAAAATCATCCGTATGCCAGCTAAAATATTAAAGAACTTACGTCCAGAAGTATTTCGACACATCCTCGACTTAATTTGCTATGTTATTCATAACATTCTTATAAGTTATAATTCAGAAGACGATGGTAACGGTGAGATGTTCCAACAAATAAATAATAACAGAAATGATTTGCTTCTTTTTATAGAAAATCATACAAATTTTTAATGTATAAAAATAATTCATTAAATAAAAATTAAAACTAAATAATAAAAAACAATATATTATAAAACTTAAATACTTATAGATAAGGGAAATAAAGCAATATGGAAAAAGTAATTTATAATAATTCATAAAAAAAAAAACATACCGAAACAAATTAAAACTAAAGGTGCTATTACATGATGTGTTTTTTACATATGTACTGTCAAATTTTCCCACAACAAAAGTTGTACACATCGTGTGATACATATAAAACATTGTTTATGTACAATACATGAGGAAAGTCACATGTACATTTTTCAATTAGAACAGGTTCTATTTTTGCATGACAAACAAGTGAAAATACAACACTGCTTGTGGCGATAGAAAATCAGAGTACATTTTAAAGATTAATATTGAAAGAAAAATAAATTGTTTAGTATTAATTAACAATTAAAAAATACATAACCTTTTTTTTAACAACAAATTTTTGTAAATTCACAAATTAAATCAGCTGTTGTTTACATTTAGAGGTTATGTCATACGGAAATACATACGCACGTGTGATAGCAAAAATTATGAATCGTATGTAAAAGACAATTTTGACAGACATGAAGAATTTCATATGGATAAAAAAAAGTGACAGTACATATGTAAAAAACATTTCGTGTAATAGCACCTTAATGAAAAACCAATTCAACCTGGCATTCACTTAGGATTGATATCTTATGATACACCATACAACATTTCGTAAACATAGCAAATGAAGTTGTAACGTTTTATCAGATTTTTCAGTGAAAATTACCAAAAACGATTTTACACTATTGTAAAGTAATACACGATACAACAGATACAACGATAAAATACCCGTTGTGAATTGCCCAATTGATTTTTTCATTAAAATTAAATTTGAAATTCTAAAATTTCCATTCGAAATTCAAAAAAAAATAACAATTGGAATTAAAAAATCTATAATATTAGTAGGCTAGGCGATTTCTTGTGACCGATGTATATTATTTCTTTTTAGCCATTTTGCAGATTTACAGATTTTAATTTTTTTCCTTTATTTTGAGTAAATTGCATTTAAAGTTGCTACTAACACATACATAAAATTATACAATGCTATGTGTGTGTTTATTAAATTTGTTAATGTGTTTGTAACAAAAATTAGTGTTTTTTGTGTTGATTTGTGAATTGGCTATAATTGATTAGCATACCTTTAGGGTCTTTATTTAATGAAAAAATAAAATTTCCTAGAATTTGCACTCGATTTTCGAGAGCTGGAATCTGCTAGAATTAATTAAAATTCAAAAAATTTCATTTGCTATTCAAAAAATTCAATTGAACTTAAAACAAGTACGAAAATTATAGTTGGCCTAGACCTAATATACGACATCCTATACCATGTGTTTAGAGAAAGGGTCTTAGGTCCAACTAATTGAATGTATAAAATAAGCATAAACCTAATTTGATGCCATTGTTATTAATTTTTTTGTATGAAAAAGTTCATATCGGATGCTATATTTATATGCGGACTGGATTGAAAAATGCATAGATTTTTACCATATTTGGTAGACACTTATGTTGCAAAAACATATACAAATCAAATTTGATTTGTGGACTACAAATTAATGGGTGTAATAAAAATACACAATCCTAATTTAACCGTGATCTATGTGATAATTTGGTTATTGAGGCAATTTAGGTCGATCTCATAGGAGACATTTGTATGGTGACTAGGTCTAAACATGCATTCGTCCCTATGGCCGATGGAAGCTTATATAACAAATTTCATCAAACTGTATTCATCTTTGCGACCTGTAGTTTGATTACAAGGTTTACATGGACACACAGATAGCCGAATAGACAGATAGACGGACGGACACTGTTAAATCGACTCAGAAAGTGATTCTGATTCGATCGGTAGTTTTGGTAATTACAAAAATCAACACAAACTATAAAAATGTATATGTATAAAAATGTAAAAAAAAAATTTAAGCGTACTTAATAAGTTTATGATCATCAATGTCTCGCTAAATCTCTGTCTGAGTTTATAAAGCTGTATCAGCTCGATAAAATAGAGTAAATATTTTATTAACTCGATAAAACAAAATACTATCACATACCTTGGGGCGTCTTATAACTTCTAGTTTTTAATATTAGGGTAAAACTTACTTTCTCATATATTGTTTTTTTTTAGATCGAATCCAAATTTATTTATAGAGGTTCTACATTTGTAAATAGATGTATGATTAATAATTATTTTAACTTTTCATATTAATTGACCTGTCTTTTAAATAAAATACAAACAACTTTTATTCTCCTGAGATAAGTAAGGAAAATAGCGGCAAATAAAGAAAAAATTCTGAAATGCAATTGATATTTTCTGAAATACACTTGATAATTTCTGAAATACATTTGGTTTTTTCTGAAATACATTTGATGTTTTCTGAAATACATTTAATACTTTCTGAAATACAATTTATACTTTCTGAAAATCAATTGATACTTTCTGAAATTCATTTGAGACTTTCAGAAATACAATTGATACTTTCTGAAATAAGAGGGTGGATCAATAAGTCCGTGACTTTTAGAATGAAACACAGCTTTTTTTTTTGCAAAAAAAAAAAATTTTTTTCAACATAATCTCCTTTTAGCTCAATACACTTAGTTCATCGTTTCTCCAATTTTTGTATCCCTTCCAAAAAATAGGATTTTTCGAGGTCCATAAAATAGGCATTTGTTTGATCAATAATTTCATCGTTGGAGCTAAATTTCTTTCCACCGAGCCCTTTCTTTAGGTTTGGAAATAGGAAATAGTCACTGGGGGCTAAATCCGAAGAATATGGCGGATGAGGTACCATCCTTATTTGCCGACAAACTTATCTTGGCCTTCTTCGGAGCCGTTTCACCCGGAGAAACCCATTGTTTAGACTGCCGTCCAGAACGTTCAGCGTCATTTGTATTTCTGCGACAACAACGAAAGTCAACAAACCACTTTTTTACCATTGAAATCGATGGTGCAGAGTCCCCAAGCTTTTCCTTGGTTTGATTGACGGTTTTTTTTTTCGCAAAAAATAATGTTTAATGAGCACTCGAAACTCACTTTTTTCCTTAAAAAAAAAAGAACCACGAGGTTGTATGTTTTAAACAGCTGTTAAACGCAAAGTTAATTACTGAACTTGCTCAAAATTTTACAGTAGTCTATTAACAGGTGGTACTTGATGGTAGCAGTGTTGCATTTCATATAACTACGAGAGAAGTCGAAAAGTCACGCACTTATTGATCCGCCCTCGTACATTTGATATTTTTGAAATACATTTGATGTTTTCTGAAATGTCTTTGATACTTTCGGAAATTCAATTGATGTTTTCTGAAATACAATTGGAAAAGGTGTAGTCGGCATCTTGCAAAAAAAATTTAAAAATTGATGCCAGTCGGTGGACAGCTCGTCGAAATTTGAGATTGGGTCTGAGGCTGCAGAAAAAAGAAAAAACATTTTTGTCCAAGAAAGGAAATCGTTCAAACATACCAAAATTGGACAGAACACGACTGGAGTGAGGTAAGTGCAAATATTGAGTTAAATTTTAAAATTTTAATGAAAATATTTTTACTTTTTTTTAAGGTCTGATGAGTCAGACGGTTACTCATGGTACTAGACTAAAGATCCCAATACCATAACCCCAAACCAGGGGGCAAATCGTTGCATTCGATATCGAGTAAAATGAATCGAAATTCCATATTTTGGTTTACTATTTAAAGAAGACGGACAATCGTCAAGCCGCGTTTCACTTTCACTATTAACTATGGACCATAACTCGTTAGCTGTGACAGAGTAAAATTACTCTTAGTATTTTATTTTGGAAAATAAAAAAATAGTTTCGATCGAAAAATTTCGATAACGAAATTTTGATACTTCTGTGGTTTTCTGGAATAACCGCGAATGTCCATATTTGTCAGTTTTGAGTTAACGAGTTGAGTTACATGTGTTCAACTTTTTAAAAAAAAATATTGACCTTTTCTGAGTTTTTTCTTTAAATAACGACGTAACTTAAATGTTTATTAAATTAATTTGCAGCACTAACGACGTATGTCAACCTACGTTTGATCACTGACAAATTATTTTCTCAGAAAACGACACATAGCGACATATGTATGTTATAATTAATGAAAAGAAATGCAAAATAATTTTGGATTATTTTTCATTTTATAACCACTTATAAAAACTTGTGTGTTTTTATACCCTATACCACTATGTGGTTTGTATATAATGACTTTGTGCTGCTGTTTGTAACAACCAAAAATATTTGACCTACACCCATCTTTAATTATACCGATCGAATCAGAATCACTATCTGATTCGATTTAACGATGTCCATCCGTCTGTGTGTCCATGTAAAGCTTGTAATCAAACTGCAGGTCGCAAATATGAATATATTTTTATGAAATTTGGTATTTGATTTTTTATCGGCCATGGGATGAACGCTATTGAAATTGGTGAGAATCGGTCCATGTTCAGACCTAGCCCCCATACAAATGACCCCTATGAAATCGACATAAATTGCCATAAGATCCAAATTGTCATATAGATCTTACTCAAATTGGGTTTATGCTTATTTTCTATATCCAGTTAGTTGGGTCTAAGAGATATGGTCTCTAAACGCATGGTATAGGGTATCATATAGTCAGTCTCGACCGACTATAATTTTCTTACTTGTTTTCTGGTTTTTTTTGTCACTATTATTCTTGATATGTTGTTATATTCTCATCCTAGATCCCGTTAAATTTTTGTTGACGAACAAAAAAAATTCATTTTTCAAGCAACAACACCTGATGTCTACATGGATGGTTGCATTGGTAGTTTTCTTTTTGAAAGAAAACGACGTTCGTCGACATAAGTTGTTTTATCTGCACACACTTTAAGTGTAATTTACATATTGTTTTTTTCGTCCTTCTATAGGATCTATTCCTCTGAAGATTTTTGACTCAAAATTTTATATAAAGTATTTATTGCCCATATCTGCAGGACTGTTAAATAAAAAGTTCTAAAAACTTTATATCGAGCCCATAATTTCAAATATAGCGTTTTTTGGCTACCCTGAACATTTTGATTTTATAACATACGCGGTTATTCCAGAAAACCACAGACTTAACCATCCATTGAATATTTTTAATCCCTTTTTTTTTATTATTTTTGTAAATAAAAAAACGAAAACTTAAAAATCTCTTGTTTTTGTTATTAATTTCATATTTTTTGATGACCCAAACACGGTGGCTGAAAACTAAAAATTTAATGGCCGAATTATAATTTTTTATGGCCGAATACTAAATATATGTAGGTGTTATTAATAAAATACTAATTCCTGATATACGGTTGCGAATGAAAGAAATATTTTTATTTTAATGGCAGCCAAATTTAATTAGACGTACCTATATTAAATTTTTTTTGGAAACGCTATGTGACTTCCAAACTTATTTATTAAAGAAAGAAATTTGTGTTTTTCTGAATTGGCCGAAAACCGGAACATTTACCCTAACTTATACAATTTTATATAAATTGTCTTAGCTTAATTTGTTTTCTATAAACAATATTCAACCGTACCAATTTTCAGTTTGCACATCCTCTTATATGTATGATTCTTGGTATAACCTCGGTGATTTGTATATCATTATAATGAATTTTTATTATGAACTAGGTAACTTTTATAACCCAGTAGCCAAGTTTAAATATTATTAAGCTGTTATTTTTACTCAGAAAAAAAATTATGATTTAGTTTCGGCTTAAAGAAATACTATTTTTAATATGATTAAGCTGCTATTTTTAGTCAAAAATAAAATTTATTATGATTTAATTTCGGCCTAAAAAATACTCTTTAGAGCATTTATTTATCTTTCAGAAATTTTCTTAAAAATTTTTTAAGATTGCACAGATTATTAGTGTTGCTAAAACAGTGACTTTAATGGGAAGCGAGCTTTTTTCAAACAGGGTTTGAAAAAATTTTAAAATCATTTCTTTATTACCGGAAATGATAAAATGCCGACTATATAAAAAAAAAATATATGTACATATATGTATGCAACAAACAAAACAGAAGAGAACAAACTACTAGTAGAATTGCACTATACAAATTATACAATATACATTACAACAAAGAACTACCCCTTCCTTAGAGTAGTAATGCAAAAAAAACCAAAACACTTTCCCCTTCGGCAACAATAAAAACAACTGGCAAAGTTGAGCAACAAAAAACAACAAAACAATGACTTTTGAAAAAATGCAATTGAGAGCAATTTTTTTTATAAACAATTCAGTGGAAAGAAGAGACAAAGAGAATAAGTCATTTGATACAACAACACAATTATAACAAGCAGAAATTGCAATTGTTTTTTTTATATGAATTTAGATGATGTTGTTGTTTTTATTGCACAGGAAGTAATTGTGGCACTTAGAATGAAAAAAACAACAGCTGGTTTTTACAACTAAGAAAATCCTCTTCAGGAGTGAGTGAACATTTTTGTTTAAAAAAACCACTTGCTTAACAAGCGGCTTTTATTTATTCTTTATCTACACATTTTCTTTTTTTTGCTTAAGAATATAGGAGTCAACATAAAGAACGCAATACACTACATCATCTGCATATTATTGAAGAATGTAAAGGAATTTATTTAGATAGCTATGTACATATTTACAGTTTTTGAAGAACACTCCACACTTCATTCTAAACTCTAATCGAGTTTCTGCAATTCACTTTGTGCCAACAAATAATTTTATCAAGAAACACTTGTTTTCATTTTAATCACACTTGCACATTTCGTAAAATACGATTTATAAAGTCCATATTTGTTTTAATTTAACAAAGTCCATTTTATAGCCATATGTAATACTTTTTGAATATATGTATAGTTTTTATTTATAAAAACATTTTAATTTAATATATTTTCACTTACAAATTGAATTTCATCCGATGCAACTTCCGACGCCATTTTGAACGTATATGATTCTGGTTTGCTACTCTTCTTCATACCGTCGTGCTGTTGTCGTTTTCCATGCAAAGAACAACTTGACTTGTCAGAAAGAGAAACTGGTGGAACGAACAAATAAAAACAGTGATAAATGCAAAATAAAAACAAATGAAGTTCGTACTGTTTAAACAAGAATAACATAGAGCAGAATGAAAAACGGCGAAGCAATATGAAAAGGAAAATGTCAAATTAAAAAACCATACCCAGAGTTGTATATTTTAGGGCACTGTTTGTAAAAATACATATATTTAGGCTCCTAAATAATCATCATTGAATCTAGAAAAATGTTATGGACATTATGAAACATTTCATGCAATTTTTCCAATTCTCTTGTATAGATGGTAAGTAAATTTTTTTACATTTTGTTGACATTAAATCGGAAAATTTTCTTTAGTTGTTCATTCCCTACTAAAAAAAATATATATGTATATACGAAACAAATATATATATAAAAATGAGTGTATATATGAAAATGAGTGAAATTCAAAAAAAATTATAAAAACCTGGAACCTTGAAACATTTTATACGCCTCTTGCGTTTTTTTCTTTCTTATAACTGTTGTATTTTTTTAAAATAAAAATAATTTATTAAATTATCCAAATATAGAAATCACGAAAAAAAACTACTTTTCACATGCATTTAATCAAAATTGTAAATATTCTTTGAAAAAATTACGCCTAACACGGTGTCTCTACTAGCTATAATTCATGGCAATGTTCATGTTCAAGTCAGAGAAACATAACACGGTATCTCGACTAGATATAATTCATGGCAATGTTCCTGTTCAAGTAAGAGAAACAAACAACGTCAAAACGCGAAATTGGCATATTATGTCTAGACATTTCATTTTCAAATTTCTTTGAACCGTAAACAATAAAAATGCTTTATTTTACTCAATGATTTAAAAGAGTTTTTCTATTTAAATCCGTTCTTACATAATTTTCACTTTTATAGTTCCATAAACACTCATATTCGCGATGTATATTAATGAAATTAATTTTTTCGCTTTTATTTAATTTAAGTTGCTCTATTTTAAAATACTTAAATGTCAAAATGGAATGAAACTTCATATTAATGGCAGGGTTTGAGGCAGAATTTCTGTCATGGCAATAAGTTGGATTTTTAAGTCATGACATGATCATTAGCGGTCTCCACTATTAATTGATTTGAGTATTACTATGAATTATAGCAAAAAAAAAAAATAAAATTAAAAAAAAATTTTTTTCTTTCTGAAAATGTTTGAAATTCTCTTTTAAACTTTCATCCGTGTCTACATACTAAAATTTTTTATAGAAATTCAAGATTTGTTTGTTTACTTTATCATTTTATCTATTTATTTCATCATCTTATTTCCTTAAAATTAACTTTATTTCAATTTAATATCTTTCTTAACACAAACGAACACTTCGACAATTGCGAAGCAAGAAACAAAAGAGAATTTCAGAGTACATGAAAGTATGTACCCCCTACCATTCTTCTCTCCCGTCTCACCTATAAACTCAAGACTTTCAGCAACAAAACTTTCATGTGTAAACCGGCACTTAGCAAATATATATACATATAAAACATAAGCTGATTCAGTGAACACAAAAATGGGTTATTATGAATTTTTTTAAGGTATTTAAAATTAATTAATAATCAAAAACAATTTGTTTGAACAGAAACAGAAATTTAAATTTTAGCAGTTTATCTGTAATTGGAAGGAAATCACTGCTTCATATAAGGAAACAGAAATATAAAATAGCTCATTGGAACAAAAACAAGAATGATAATTTAACAAAACATTTGTTTTTAATATCGGAAACCTTAATATTTTTTGTTAATTTAAGCTAAAAAAAAACAACAAAAATGGATTCTGGACTTTTTAGCACCAAAATCTAAGCTTTTCTGGACATTTTAAACAAAATCAAAAAACAAACATTTTAGTTATGCAAAAACCATAAAAATCCAGTAATGTGAATAAAATCATCAAAAAAAGGGGTAAGAGAACACTCGGAAAAATTTAGTAAAAAACTTGTATATAATACAATATATATATATATATTTTTTGTATTAATTATTTTATTCAGAAGCTTTATTTTTAAGTTATGGAAAATATAATTATTTTGAATTGAATTGTAATAGTAATAAGTTTTTTTTTCTGTTTTTTATTTTACTGCCATATGTATATTCTGGATTAATTAGGCCCGAAGGGCTTGTAATCTATTATGAACAAATAAATAAAATAAATAAATAAATAACATAAAGAATTTTAGTTTAATTTAACTAAAAATTTTATTGTTGATTACAAACAGCCTTTTTTAAATACATATTATCTAAAAGTTTAAACGTATCTCTGAAACGCCCTGTTAATGAACACCCTCTGTTTAATCATATCACAATAGCAGAGTTGCTTATTTTGTGCCTCCGTTTTTCCTTCTTCATTCATTGGCATTTATTGCCTGCATTTAAAAAAAGGCAGCGATTTGCGGAGAACGATTACAGAAAATAAAGGAAGAAATTTATATAAAATAATTAAATTATATGGAAAAGAGCATTAATAATGTAAATTAAATCATGAAAAGTTAAAGTTTTATATGTGAAAATTTAATAAAATTAATAAATAAAGATAAAAAAGCAAAACGAGCAGGTAAAAAAGTGTTTCTTAAATTAAGGTGGCTTGGTTGAGAAGAATCAAGAGAAAAAAGGAGTTACGCAAAAAAGTTGCATTAAATTACAACAAGCTCTAAAGTGAAGTAATAAAAGATTTTAATTAAATATAAAAACAGTGTAGAAGCAAAACCACGAAACAACTTTTTGAAGGGGGAGCTCTTGTTTGTGGCAAGTGTTTGTTTGGCTAATTGCCTTTGATTTTTTTTATACAAAAAAAGAAAAAATCGTGTGTGTGTGGTTTAGAAAAAAAAAAAAAATATAGAGAAATAATGGGTGACTCCGTTACAATAGCTAATGCGGGACCTCGTGTTGTTACCATTTATAAAACGGAAACTGGTTTCGGGTTTAATGTACGTGGTCAAGTATCCGAAGGTGGTCAATTACGTTCCATTAATGGTGAATTATACGCCCCTCTCCAGCATGTCAGTGCCGTTTTGGAAAATGGAGCTGCTGAAAAAGCTGGAATTAAGAAAGGCGATCGGATTCTCGAAGTGTAAGTGTAATATTTATTGAATCGAAAACCTTATAAAATTAGTTGTCTGTTACTAAAAATATTTGTGCATGACTATTTCTATTTCTAATCATATTCTTGTATTTTTGTTTATATGGTATGTATGTATATAAAACCATAATCATACGTCACCGTTGTCATCGTATCTTATTTGTACAAGTATTTCATGCAAGAATCCACTTCCTTTTTTTGTTACCCACAATATAATATACTCAAATTTTGAGTTTCCGCTTAAATTGTTTAACAGAAAAAACGGATGACCTGTTTTTATAATTCAAAACCCCCCACCCCATGTGCTCCCCACTCATATTTCGCTTCACAACAATGGAAATGTGTCTGCGTTATTTTGAAGGGTGGTTTGGTATCCCCTTTCAAAATCAGCCAAATTATGTTTTGTTTTGGGGAATAAGGCTGTTCCACCCCCTCCCCTCCACAAAAAAAAAAAAAATGTTTTCATACAATAAATTATATTACTGTGTGTTTTTTAATGTCAATATAACTATACGCCAGCAGACAGGCTCACTTCAATAGCAACATTATGCCAGCCAAGAAGTGTAGATAAATAAACCATAACTAACTTGTGAGATCAACGTAATTATTTCACTATTTTCGCTGTAGAACTTAACATTTCTTGTCATATAAGCGGAGTTCTTGTTTTTAATATTTTTTTCAACAAGTGATACTCTTTTGGATCTGTTTAAATTTTACGTTTTAGTTTAAAAAAAATTTTAGCCTTACGGCGGAGTTGAACTTGGGTTTCTTGTATGATAATCAAGGTTGCTTATAAATGGCACTTGACTTAAGAAAACTAGTTTGTTGTTGTAAGAGATTGTGAAAAAAAGAATTAATAACAAAAGTTCGAAAAAATGTAAATTTCATTAAAAAATTAATAAATACCTCATAATTAGTAAATCTGTGTTCACACAAGGCAATTTTTGTTGCGCAGTTTTTGAGTTTGTTGGAGAGAGGTGAAAGAAGAGACGTATTTGGTACGGTGTTGCTTGTACTGGGCAACTCGTTTTGTTGTGCCATTCGTAATCATAAACATGAAGTTTGCTGCAGCTTATTATATGACATTTCTTTTTATTCTTTGGTTCGCTGTGAAAAATTACAAATCAACAACTGCCCATACTAAAGGCAAAGCTTTGAACCTTATTGTATAATACACCATTTCCAATTAAAATTGAGATTTTAAATTTTTAATTGGTAAGAAATTGAGAAAATTAATTGGTTTATTTGGTATTAACGAGCGCCAACAATTAAAGACACGTATATGCTGATGAGCGTAAATGTATTATTAACTAACTATTTAGTTGTACAATGCCTAAGGTGATCGTAGAAAAATGACGTTGATACCACCAAATGGTAAAGAATAAAATTTAAAACATATTTTTGGGAATAAAATTCAATTTATGTGTTACAAAGTCAGTTATTAATTTCATATTTATAACATTTTATGGGCATGTAATCGTATCCTCCTCGCTATCATACAAAGTGTATAATTCTGGGTTTGATTTTCTACTTCTATTTTACGCTACGAGTGTTAAATAGTTATGTTAAACTTTGGGCAAATATTTTAAGTTTTTTATCAGGTTGTTAATTATAGCTTTAGCATTTTATAACTAAAATTTTTTCGGTAGGAAAATATTTACTATGGTCTTATTTTTTATTTTTATACCCTATACCACTATGTGGTTTTGTGCTGCTGTTTGTAACTACCAAAAATATTTGACCTAGACCCATCTTTTATTATACCGATCGACTCAGAATCACTTTCTGAGTCGATTTAGCAATGTCCGTCCGTCCGTCTGTGTGTCCATGTAAAGCTTGTAATCTAACTACAGGTCGCAAATATGAATATATTTTGATGAAATTTGGTATATAAGCTTTCATCGGCCATAGGATGAACACTATTGAAATTGGTGAAATTTGGTCCATGTTCAGACCTAGCCCCCATACAAATGACCCCTATGAAACCGACATGAAGTGCCATAAGATCCAAATTATAATATAGATCTTAGTCAAATTGGGTTTCTATGTGTTTATTATATCCATTAATCAGTAGTCCAAAAATAATCCCTATAGGACAATTCTTAGTCACAGGTCCCATATAAGCTGCTTCCCGATCTTCACTTAAATCTATCAAAAAACAAAAATATTGCACAGATTTTTCTCAAATTTGGTTTGTATATATTTTTTCAAAATATAAGTGACTTTACCAAATATGGTTCGGTCCATTTTTCGACCTAGTCCCCATATAAATATAGCATCCGATGTGAACTTTTTCATATCTGCAGCCAAAAAAATTAATAATGCCACTCAAATTTGGTTTATGCTTATTTTCTATATCGAATTAGTTGGACCGAAAGATAGGGTCTCTAAACCATGGTATAGGGTATCATATGGTCGGTATAGACCGACTATAATTTTCTTACTTGTTTGGTCTAAGTTTAGTTTTAAATTTCTATAGCAACATTCAGCCTAATTACACTTGTCGTATACGTCTTCAGGAAGGATAGATATGCAACTCTGTAGGCGAATCTATTACAATTAACGTACCACGAACGTCGTATTTAATTTTCAAATTGTGGAAAAACTGTTGTTATAAATTTTGATCACGACAGTTTAACAAAACTTACGAGTTTCAAAGTGTCTGAAATGAATACGTAAGTTTTCACATTTATTGACTGAATTAAAATTATTTCCCCAAAACAGTGTGAAAAATTAGTTGAATTTATGGAGAAGAATCTATTTTTGACTAAAGTGTTACATAAAGGCTCAAAGAAAGGAGAGTTAAATATCATTTTAAGGCAATTTAAAGTAAAGGTTTTTTCAATAAGAGCGCTACAAAAGTTTTTTTAAATAAAACAAAAACGGTTTTGGATATCAATGCAATTCTTTATTCCTGTGAAAGTACGTTCGATGCCATTATGTATGGAAATCGATCTCTTTTGCATGGCCACCACGGGCACGCTTGCAGAAGTCCAGACGCTGAACTCAATTTTCGACGGTTTTCAAGCATAAATCGGCCGATACTGCTGCAATTTCACGTTCGATATTCGTACGAAGTTCATCAATCGTCGCTGGCTTGTTGGCTTAGACCATAGACTTGACGTAGCCCCACAGGAAATAGTGCAACGGCGTCAAATCGCACGACCGAGGCGGCCAATCGACTGGAGATAACACGTTCTCCAAATTTGGTTTCCAATAAATTGATTGTGACATTCGCTGTGTGGCTTGTGGCGCCGTCCTGTTGGAACCACATGTCCTCCAAGTCCATATCATCCAATTGGGGCCAAAAATATTCGGTTATCATTGAACGGTAGCGATTCCCATTCATAGCAACGTGCCGTTCTTGATCATCACGGAAGAAGTACGGCCCAATGACGCCGCCGGCCCATAAACCGCACCAAACCGTAATTTTTTCGGGATGCAATGATGACTCATGGAGTACGTGTGGATTGCTGTCTGACCAATAACGCATATTTTGTTTATTGACGAAGCCATTCAGCCAGAAATGAGCCTCATCGCTGAAGATGCTTTTTCGATGAAAATCTGAATCATTTTCAAGTTGTTGCTCAGCCCAATTCACGAACATACGACGCTTCTGGTGGTCAAGCGGCTTCAGTTCTTGCGTCAATTTGATCTTGTAAGGATGTAGGCCAAGATCTTTTCGCAAAATTCGACACAACGACGTCACAGAGATGAAGGAGGTAAAAATTGTTATCAGTTCATATGCACACTTAACATTTGTGTTATTGTTTTATAAAATGTATAAAAATCAAAGTTCAGAAAATACACACATGAAACACACAATGTTCTGTTCAAAAGCAGCCAACACATATCTTTATTTTCATATCAATTATGTGCGTTTCTAAATTTTCTACGGTGCCCAATACAACCATGACTGTGTTCGTTTTAATATTTCGTTATTTACACGAACATTTTTGTATCACATACTTTTTGTTTCAATCACACATAAAGCACACATTTCTGAGTGTTGCTTTATTTGAAGTTCATGTTCTGGTACGTGTACTGAAAAAAACCACAGAACATGTACAATAAACAGGTTCGAGTTCAGTTATATTTTAAGTCGTGTTGTGGCTCGTGTAGTAAGAAAAAACAGAACATGTACAATAAACAGGTTCGAGTTCAGTTATATTTTAAGTCGTGTTTTAAGTCTTGTTTAAAATATAACTGAACTCGAACCTGTTTATTGTACATGTTCTGTTTTTTCTTACTACACGAGCCACAACACGACTTAAAATGTAACTGAACTCGAACCTGTTTATTGTACATGTTGTTTTTTTTTTCAGTACACGTACCAGAACATGAACTTCAAATAAAGCAACACTAAAAAATGTGTGCTTTATGTGTGATTGAAACAAAAAGTACGTGATAGAAAAATGTTCGTGTAAATAACGAAATATTAAAACGAACACAGTCATGGTTGTGTTGGGCACCGAAGAAAATTTAAAAACAAACATAATTGATATGAAAATAAAAATATGTGTGTGTTGGTCTAAGTTATGTTTGTTTACATATATGTACGAGTTTTTTATTCAGTGTGTGTTTTTTTCTGAACTCTGATAAAAATGCAATTTAGTTGTTTAAATTATGTTTCTAATATACGTTGATCAGCTGATTTGATTTGGTGTATGTTAATAGAGCGACACATAATTTTTACAAATTATACACATTCTGTTATATCTGTGATTTTCTAGAATAACCGCGTATGTCATTAAATCAAAATGTTCAGTGGAACCAAAAAACATTATATTTGAAATTATGGGGTCGATATAAAGTTTTTAGAACTTTTTATTTAACAGTCCTGCAGATATGGGCAATAAATACTTTATATAAAATTTCGAGTAAAAAATCTTCAGAGGAATAGATCCTAGAGAAGGACGAAAAAATAATATGTAAATTACACTTAAAGTGTGTGCAGATAAACCACTTATAGCGACAAACGTCGTTTTCTTTGAAAAAGAAAACTACCAATGCAACCACCCATGTAGACATAAGTTGTTGTTGCTTGAAAAATGGATTTTTTGTTCGTCAACAAAAAGTTAGCGGGACTTAGGATGCGAATATAACAACGTATCAAGAATAATAGTGACAAAAAATAACAGAAATAAGGACACAAGTTTTTATAAGTGGTTATAAACTGAAAACTAATCCAAAATTATTTTGCATTTTTTTTTTCATTAATAACAACATATGTCGCTATGTGTCGTTTTCTGAGAAAATAATTTGTCAGCGGTCAAATTTAGGTTGACATGCGTCGTTAGTGCTGCAAATTAATTTAATAAACATTTAAGTTACGTCGTTATTTAAAGAAAAAACTCAGAAATGGTCAACATTAAAAAAAAAAAAATTCAACACAAGAAAGAGCGTAAAAATTAATATTGAGCAAATAACGTAAAATTTAAGAATACTGACCAATTGTGTTAGAATCGGAAAAATATTGCTATATCATATAGCAATATCTTTGTTTAAGAAGATATTTATTATATAGAACAAATGTGGCTGAATCTAATAAATAAAATTCTCATAATCGAAGAACTATTTTATCGAAAAATGCACAGGCTTTCTGAATTACAGATCAATACCTACATATGTATTAAATTTCGTTAATCATTTTTTTGTATGATTGAGCCATACTTTTTGTTAAAAAATTTTAAATGGGAACATAAAATATTTTTCTTAATGTTAGCATCTTCTTTTATCTTTATTTAAATGCCAAACAATAAAAACTATAAACTAACAATACAATTTCTTAACAAAACAAGTAATTTGTTGAGCAACAACACAAAAAAAACTATAAAGTAACGTCTAAAACTGCAACAATTGCAGTTTCATTCATACAAAAGGTGTATTCAAAACCACACACTACAAAAAAATAAAAAATATGAGAAACAACATGATACATGTTTTTGACAATATCATTTATTAACATTATAAAAAACAATAAAATCTACAAGACCACAAAAAAAAAAAAAAAAAAAATAAAAAGAGATAAAATTGTTATAAAAAGCATATAAAATATTATAAAAATAAAATAAAATATACTTAAACCATGACTCATGGTGTTTTGGGTTGATTGGTTGCTTGGATTTAATATGAATATATGACGTTTTATGTTTTCAAAATATTGGTGATTAACAAAAAACTCAACAAAATAAGTAACGTTGATATAAAAAACAGGCATTCATATCTTCAACTAAGAAAAAACGTTTTTTTTCTATGCACCCTGAGTATGTATATAAAGAAGTATGTAGTTTTTTTCTGAACAGTTTTGATTTTTTACTTAAAGTTTTTATTACTTTAACCTTTTGTTTTCCATAAACTAACTTTTGACTGTGAGTTGAATTGTAACAGTGTCTTCTGCCAACGAAACAAATGATTGTCTTCTTCTACCGCAATTACAAATTACTTGACAGAAGATGTTTTTTAACAACATAGTAATCCTATACCAAGAGTTGTCAACACTTAAGACCTAGTTAGCCACACGTTGTTAAAATGTATCCTTACCGTAAATGTAACGTAGTCATTTAGTGCAATTATAGAACGTAAAAAACGAACCAGCATGTTGCTGTGTAAAATTAACCAAACTTTATCAGCTGTTCACAAATTTCACGTACAAACGTAGCAAAAATCTATTTTCAACAGATTGGAACGTTCCGGTTAAGCGACAGTTGAGTTCGGTAACTGCTCTAAATGCTTTTCATGTAACAGAAAAAAACAGCTGACACGTTTGGTTAAGGTTACGTGTGGCTAACTAGGTCTTTATTCGTCCAGAATATTTGATTTAAATTTATTATTAAAAAATAATTATCACAGTTTAACCCTACATTACTAACCTTATAATATGTTGCCTTCTTACTAATCTTGGATTTAATCCACCCACCATTTTTTTCCTCACGTAATCATAAAAATTTAACACTAAATTTAAGAATACATTAATTTCAAGTAAATACAACAAAACTTCCATGATATACAACCATGGCAATATAAATAGGACACATATTTGTACTAAATGCTCAATATTTTCCAAACATGACTTAAAATTTGTATTTCATATATTGAAAGTGTTGTCTCTGAAGTTCATATAGTTCAATATGTATTTAAAAAAAAAAATCTTGCATTTATTTAAAGAAAAAAAAAATAATCTTACCCATAAAAACATACGCCCGTATTCATAATCAAATTCTAGAAGTTGGCTAACTTTTTTTCATACAAAATTTGAAATTTTCGTATGAAAAAAAGTTAGCCAACTGTTAGAATTTAATTATGAATACAGTTGGCTAACTTTTTTTCATACGAAAATTTCAAATTTTGTACGAAAAAAAGTTGGCCAACTTCTAGAATTTGATTATGAATACGGGCGATAGTTTTTATTAAAACTCTTTCTTTTCTTATGCATATGAGTTTTGAATCTCTCCGTGACTGTGCGTGATTTGAGCGACTATTTTAAAATTAATCTTTCGGACAACAAGTCTGTGGACAAAGTTTCAGATGGGGTTGAAATTACTCCGTGACTGTGCGTGACTATGTGTGACTATCTTAAAATTAATGTTTGGCCACAACAAGTCTGTGGACAAAGTTTCAGATTGATTTTATGAGGGGAAATGGGGTTGAAATCACTCCGTGACTGTGCGTGACTACGCATGACTGTGCGTGATTATATCAAAGTTAATCATTCTTTACAGCAAGTATATCGACCAAGTTTCAGATTGATTGGATGAGGGGAAATCCGTTTTAAATCTCTCTGTGTCTGTGCGTGACTAAGTCAAAGTTAATCTTTTTTCACAGCAAGTGTATGGACCAAGTTTCAGATCGATCGGATGAGGGGAAATGACATTTAGATCACTCCGTGACTGTGCGTGACTATGCGTGACTGTGTGGCTGCCCCAAAATTAATCTGTAGTCACAACAACACTATGGGCCAAGTTTCAGATCAATTGGATAAGGGGGAATGGGGTTGACCCACGACAGACACACAGACAGACAGAGAGTATGAGTTAAAAGAAAGTTTTTTTTTTTTTTTTTTTTTTTATTTTTATTTTTTTTTTATTAATCAACACTCAGGGGATGCCCCCTACAGATGCAGTGCATTGTGTTGATCTTAGGAAAGATAGATATAGGAAGGAGGAAAGAGGGAGTAGTGTGTTAATTTTTATTTTTTTTTTTTTTTTTTTTTTGCAGCGACAGACCAAAGCCTCTGGTGGGAATCGAACCCACGACCCGCGCATGGTAGGCGAGCACGCTACCTACTCACCTACCGGGGCGCTTAAAAGAAAGAGTTTAAAAAAAACTACAGAACTACCATGAAAAGAATGACAAAAAGTATTGTGGTTAACAGAAAGTAATATTAAAACATCAATATGTTGCACAGAAACCTATATTAACAATTAAAGATTGGCATCTACTAGCGATACTCTGGACTAATCTTTGGCTACGATCTATTGGTATAGAATACCATGCTTCTTGATTTCCCATCAAATGTTCCAAAGATTTTCAGTCGGATTAAGGTCAGAAATTTCTTGCGCTGGCCAATTCAAATCCCTAATATTTTCCTTTTAAAACCACTTCTTCACAATTATTGATAAGTGTTTGTGTGATCGTTATCATGTTGAAAGCAAAGGGTCCTACATAAATTTTGATTATTGAAAAATAGAAATATTGGACTTTATTTTTGCGATACGACCAACGCCATACCATGAAAATGCACTGCAAACTACCGCTGTGTTTTATTGAGTGTGTTCGAGGGTTGAATTTGTACACATAATTTCTATAATATTAATAGGCAAGGCGATTTCTTGTGAAATTTCGTAAACTCTCAGTTACCAACCGATTTTAGCAAAAATCTCGCACATATTTATACCCTATACCACTATTTGGTTTGGGTATAATGACTTTGTGCTGCTGTTTGTAACAACCAAAAATATTTGACCTAGACCCATCTTTAATTATACCGATCGAATCAGAATCACTTTCTGAGTTGATTTAACAATGTCCGTCCGTCCGTCCGTCCGTCCGTCTGTGTGTCCATGTAAAGCTTGTAATCAAACTGCAGGTCACAAATATGAATATATTTTGATGAAATTTGGTATGTAAGCTTTTATCGGCCATGGGATGAACGCTATTGAAATTGGTGAGAATCGGTCCATGTTCAGACCTAGCCCCCATACAAATTACCCATATGAAATCGACATAAATTGCCATAAGATCCAAATTGTCATATAGATCTTACTCAAATTGGGTTTGTATGCATTCATTACATCCACTAATGAGTAGTCCAAAAATGATCCCTTTGACCCTATATAGAGCTGCTTACCGATCTTCACTTAAATCTATTAAAAAACAAAAATATTGCACTGATTCTTCTCAAATTTTGTTTGTACATATTTTTGCAAAATCCAAGAGACTTTGCCAGACATGATCAGGATCGGTCCATTTTTGGACCTAGTCCCTTTATAGATATAGCATCCGATATGAACTTTTTCATATCTGCAGCCAAAAAAATTAATAAAAATCCCACTCAAATTTGGTTTTTGCTTATTTTCAATGTCCAATTAGTTGGGCCGAAGAGATAGGGTTTCTAAACGCATGGTATAGGGTATCGTATAGTCGGTCTAGACCGACTATAATTTTCTAACTTGTTTTAAGTTATAATAACTTGAAGTTGTTAGTAGCACAATTAAATTGTAAATTTTTATACCCTATACCACTATGTGGTTTTGGTATAATGACTTTGTGCTGCTGTTTGTAACTACCACAAATATTTGACCTAGACCCATCTTTTTTTATCCGTCCGTCCGTCCATCTGTGTGTCCATGTAAACCTTGTAATCTAACTACATGTCGCAAATATGAATATATATTGATGAAATTTGGTATATAAACTTTTATCGGCCATAGGATGAACGCTATTGAAATTGGAGAAATTCGGTTCATGTTCAGACCTAGTCCCCATACAAATGAGCCCTATGAAATTGACATAAATTGCCATAAGATCCAAATTATCATATAGATCTCGGTCAAATTGGGTTTGTATGTGTTTATTACACCCATTAATCAGTTGTCCAAAAATAAACCCTATATGACAATTCTTAATCATAGGCCCCATATAGAGCTGCTTCTCGATCTTCACTTAAATCTATCAAAAAACAAAAATATTGCACAGATTTTTCTCAAATTTGGTTTGTATATATTTTTTCAAAATATAAGTGACTTTACCAAATATGGTCAGGATTGGTCCATTTTTCAACCTAGTCTCCATATAAATATAGCATCCGATATGAACTTTTTCATATCTGCAGCCAAAAAAATTAGGGCAAAAGTGCACTTTATGGGGCGCACCGCGAAAAAAAAATGAAAAATTACCCCCTCCTGGAATTAATCCGGAGATTACGAAAATCGATACGAGAGGGGGGGGGAAATGGTCCTGGGCGGCCCCAGGTTGCCTCAAAAAGGGACCCAAAATTGGGGAAAAATCATGTGGGTACTCAAACTTCCTGGAATTTGATAGGGATAAAAAAAAAAGAAAAAAAATTGGGGGCGTGGTTCGAGGTGCCCCCCGCCCCCTAACATTGGTGGCCTGACCCATTTAATAAGTGTGGGTATTCAAATGAAAGGGAAATCGGAGAGCATTGAGAAAATAGAATAATTTTTGGATACTGTTGTTGTTTTTTTTTGTAATTTTTTGCGAAAATGTAAAAAAAATTTTTTTTTTTTTAAATTTTATCGATGCAGGTTTGACAGATTATACGAGGGGAGCTTTAATACCATGTGAGATAAGGCCATGATGGCTTTATCTCTCATTCAATAGGGAGATAAAGTCATTTTTTTCATTTGAATGGGAGATAAAGCCATCATGGCCTTAGCTGACATTAGCAATATTAGAAAATGGCTTTATCTCTCATTTCAGTTTTCTTATTTTTATAATTAAGAGGTAATGGTTTTCCCTTTTAGAAAATGTTTAAATTAGATGTAAACATTCCGTAAAAGGGAAAATCAATAGTTCTCTTATTTTTATTATTAAGTATTGAAATCTGGCTTCGCATACTAAAGTTTTCCTGCGTGGCGGCCTGCGGCCGCGCTTAAGGGTTTTCTCCTCCAGTAGGACGCGGCAGGTGGCTTCGCTGAATAAAGTTTTCCTGCGTACGTCACAAGAATAAAAAAATGTGTTTTATAAACAAGATTTATACCTAATACCGTTAATAGTTTTCATTTTACTACGTTTATACCTATTACCATTAATAATTTTCATTTTTAATAGAATCGCGCGATTTTTTCGAAATAATTTTTTATTTATCTTTTATTAATTTTTATTTTCAAACTGTAATATCCCCTGTCTTTCAAATTTGAAACAAATGGGAGCACCGCACCTAAACAAGATTTATACTTAATGCTCTCGGATTTCCCTTTCATTTGAATACCCACACTTATAAAATGGATCAGGCCCCCAATGTTAGGGGGGGCTGGGGACACTTCGGACCACGCCCCAAATTTTTTGTTCTTTTTTTTCTAAATAAAATTTCCGGAAGTTGAGTACCCACATGATTTTTTCGCAACCTTCGGTCCCTTTTTGGGGCCTCCTGGGCCCGCCCAGGGGCATTTTCCCCCCTTCTGGTATCGATTTTCGTAATCAGCGAGTGATTTTGATTAGGATAGGGTCAAAAACTCACTTTTCGGGGCTGCGCCCCGTAAAGTGCAATTCAGCCGAAATTTCTAAAATGTTTTTTAGTAGGGAATTGAAAAAAAGCAGACATTTTGTAAAATTTATTTAATTTTCTCCAAAAAAAAAAAAATTTTCAGTTTTTAGGGAAAATTGTAGAAAGAAAAATTTTTAAGTATTTTGGCAATTTTGAGAAGTTTTTTAAAACTTTTCGTAAAAGGCTAAAATTTTGCAATTTTTCGCAAAAATTGTTGCAAAAAAAACATTCCCTGTATTTTTTTCCTTAATGTTTTTCGCATTCGATATAAAAAGATGATAAAAAATTTTTAAAATTTGGAAAAAAATTAAAATTTTCTTAAAATGTCCGAAAATATGGCATTTCCTCTAAAATTTTTGGAAACATTATTTAATGTTCCTAATCCTCTCAAATTTCTCTTTCATTTGAATACCCACACTTATATAATGGTCAGGCCCCCAATTTTAAGGGGGGCCTGGGGACACCTGGGACCACGGGCAAAAAATTTTTTTTGTTATTTTTGATCCCTATAAAATTCCCGGAAGTTTGAGTACCCATATGTTTTTTTTCGCAATTTGGGGTCGCTTTTTGCGGGCCCCTGGGCCCGCCCAGGGGCATTTTCCCCCTCTCTGGTATCGATTTTCGTAATCAGCGAGTGATTTTGATTAGGATAGGGGTGCAATTGCCAAAATTGCCATTTCAGCCAAAATTAGTAACAATGCCACTCAAATTTGGTTTTTGCTTATATTCTATATCGAATTAGTTGGACCGAAGAGATAGGGTCTCGTATAGTCGATCTAGACCGACTATAATTTTCTTACTTGTTTTATTTGAAGACGTATGTGGTTTTTATATTTTCTTAATTTTATTTCGCATACTTAAAAATTATAACGTAAAATCAAGAAAGTCATAGATTATTATGTGAACAGTAAAATAGGTATATATGAGTTAACTTAAAAATAAAGTAACAATTTGTGCATGAAATGTAGTGTTTTGAATAAACATAACATCGGGCAGTTAATATTCGGCATATACACCATTATTTCTAAGGATAGCTGTGATTCCCTTAGGCATGGTTGAAATTATCTTACGACAAGTCTCTACCGGAATATTGTACCATGCTTTATGAATATTTTCCCATAATTCTTTTTTATTACTGCAGGAAAGCTTAGCAAGTTGTCGCTTCAGTTCACCCCAAAGATTCTCAATGGGATAAAGGTCAGGGGACTGACTTGGCCACTCAGCAACGTTCAAATTATGTTTCCGGAACCACGCACTCACCAATTTTGATAAGTGCTTTGGGTCATTATCTTGTTGAAATTTCCATGGCATATTTTCCTGAGCATAACTGTTTCCAACAACTCCTTGTATACAAATTTATATCGGACCTACTCCCTCCCAAGAAAAACAGCCCCAAACCAACATTTTTTTTTTTGGTAAACCTTATATAGAATTCTTTTCCTTTCGGTCGACGTACATTTCTTTCCGCATCGTTACCAAACAAATTGACTTTAGTTTCGTCGCTCCCAAGGATATTTCGCCACTTCTTTTCACCTTCTGGTCCGCACCTTGTTTTATGAGCCATGTCAAAGTTTTTCCTCTTCTTTAAATCAGCCTTTCTGAGCAAAGGAACTTTTCGAACTGTTCTACCCGGTAGTTTTGCAGCCACCAATCTTCGTAGGACCGATCGGGATGATACTACATTCCCAATTTCATTTGAAATTACTTTAGAGCTTTTAAAACCGTCTTGTTTAACTAACGTTACAGTGCGATTATCTGTTATTGCAGAGGTTTTTTTACCCGCTCCGTATCTTTAAATAGTTGTTTTAGTTTTAAGGCATTTGTAACGAAGTTTTCTGACCGTCCTAACGATACAGTAATACATTTGCAAGATTTTCTCTTGGTGAACTAGTCATCAATTTAACTTAATATAATTTAAATTTACATATATTCCTAATTTAGATAATTTCAACTAATTACGAGGGCGGATCAATAAGTCCGTGACTTTTAGAATGAAACACAGTTTTTTTTTTTGCAAAAAAAAAATTATTTTTCAACATAATCTCTTTTTAGCTCAATACACTTAGTCCAACGTTTCTCCAATTTTTGTATCCCTTCCAAAAAATAGGATTTTTCGAGGTCCATAAAATAGGCATATGTGTGATCAATAATTTTATTTGGAGCTAAATCTCTTTCCACCGAGCCATTTCTTTAGGTTTGGAAATAGGAAATAGTCCCTGGGGGCTAAATCCGGAGAATATGGTGGATGAGGTACCAATTCGTAGCCCAACAAACAATCCTTCGAAGTTGTCACACGATTACGTTGATGGTCAATTGAGAGCAAACGTTGCATCCATCTTGCCGACAGCTTTCTTAAACCCAACTGATCATTTGAAATCGAAACCACACTGCATTATTAAATGCCTATGGCATCAACAATCTCACGCACTTTTACTCTGCGATCGGCCAACACCATATCGTGGATTTTTTCGACATTTTCGGGTGTATTGACCTCAATTGGCCGTCCAGAACGTTCAGCGTCATTTGTATTTGTGCGACCACAACGAAAGTCAGTAAACCACTTTTTTACCATTGGAATCGACGGTGGAGAGTCCCCATAGCATTTATCAAGCTTTTCCTTGGTTTGATTGAATAATAAGCACTCGAAATTCACTTTTTTCATAAAAAAAAAAAACACGAGGTTGTATGTTTTAAACAACTGTTAAACGCAAAGTAAATGACGGAATTTGCTCAAAATTTTACAGTAGTCTATTAACAGGTGGTACTTGATGGTAGCAGTGTTGCATTTCATATAACTACGAGGGAAGTTCGAAAAGTCACGGACTTATTGATCCGCCCTCGTACTTACTTTTGTCACTAAAAACTTGAGTTTTCACAACTTTAAACAAAACGCACCTATTTACTGTCCACATCAAACTGCAACTAAAGCTAAAAATCTTCTCTGCATTTTTTACTACAAGCGTTTCAATTGGTGGGATTTCCCCATTTAATTTGAAACAGTAATGCCAGATGTAAAAGTTTATAATGTTCCTTATGGGAGTTAAATAAACAGATATCTGTTCAATTTAATTTGAAAAAAAACCTCACACCTATTTTTCTCTCAATATGTGTGTATCTTTTGTGTGTTCAATAAATATTTATAATGACATTTAATGAATCTTATTTAAAAATTCACAATTTAATGAATTATTTTACTATTCATAAATTTTTTATATATATATAAAAAAATTTAATGAAAAAAAATCATAGAATTTGCACTCGTATTTCGAGCCCATTTTAAAATATTACAGCCCCATTTTAAAATATCATGTTTATATTATGTTTTTGTGTTTGTTTCTGAATCTTATCTGGCAACAATGGCATGAAAATTAAACAATTTAAAATTAGATTTTTCAACTCTTACGGCGCGACATGAGATTATCCCGATCTATTTCGTTTTAACTCTCAAAAAATTAAATGCTTAGCCTCTCGGTGATAGCAAACTTTTTTTATTGTAATAAAATGGGCCGGTGAAAAACCACGACACATAAAGAAATTGGTAAAATTCTTGCAATTTAGCAAGAAAAGTATTCATTACCGGCAAATTGGGAATAAAATTAATCGAGATCATAAAACAATCAGCAATTATCTGAATGATCGGGATAATTTTGGAAAAAACCAAGAGTAGGTTCCACAAAATGAGCAAAATGAACAGTACAAAGAGTGAATAAGGCCTGTCCACATCTTCAACGTAGGAAACTGATGGAAAGAGCCACACTTGTCCATGATAACGTTGCTAGATTGGTCTCATTTAAATTGGTCTCATTTAAATTGGAAAGAATTAAATATTAATTCCATGATTTGAGAAAATCTGAGTTCATTTTGTTCCGTTGTCATAGTTCTGTTTGTGCCGTAATGGTATGGGCTGCAAATTCATTTCATGGCGCCAAAGATATGGCTGTTTTAGAATTAAATCGAACTTTTGGAAATACAAAAACTTAATTGCGGAGAAATTTTAATGGTCAAGGATGGATTTTTTAACAAGACAACGCGTCTATTCATATCACTAGATGTGTAAAACAGTGGTTTGGAGACAACAACATAATTGAAAATATGTGTGAATGGTTGTCGCGTACAATTAATGCAGAAGGAAGAAAATCTGAAAAAAGACAAAGACTGATTGAATCGATTGAAGATGCTTTTGAGAAAATAATAGTAACTAACGTATTATGTCTTTATGGGTCCCTTCCAAACAAACTTTTTGAATTTGATCGCAATAATGGAAGACCCACAAAATATTAACAATAAAATCCGTTTCTTTTTCATTTCATTGTTGCCCAATAAGAATCAGAAACACAAAAGAATATTATAGAAAAAATCATCGATATACATCCAGTACATAAAAATATGTGATATGGATATCCTGTTGTCGGGGACTGTATTACACTAGTTTTATTTTTTAAAACTATATGACTTTCTTAACACTCTCATGCACCAAACTTCGTTAGGTAGCTAAATTGTTTTTAGCATTGTTTCTGACTATATTGGGTTCAAATAACACAAAAAGCTAAAAAAAAAAAAATTACTGTCCTCGTAAATTTTAGAACATGGCGCATAAACGGATTAAAAAATATCAACTTTTTTGATAAAAGAAAACAATGTTTTTATATTTTTTTGCTTGTTTTATTTACAAAAGAATAGGTATAAAATATTTCAAGACTTTTGAGAATATACTTAGATTTAATTATTTAATATGGTATTCACTGAAACAGTTTTTTTTTGGAGTAAAACATATGGATATATTACATTTAGTACATATGACAGTTGTGAATCAATTTTTACAAAATTTGCAACGCGATTGTGTAGGTTTGTAAGACGGTAAATGACCCATACCATCGTACCTGGCATCTCCAACCTGAATTGAGGGTGCGGAACGTTTTGAAGTAGATGGAGACGATTCTGAAGCATCTGATGGACGGCCACGCTTTCTTGGAGCGAACGTATTAGTGTAAATTAGACCAGCTGCAATTTTTGTTTGGAACTGTATCTGGGTTAGAGTTTCCTTATCACTGACTTTTGTAAGCTGACAATGACGCCTATACAGTAGCCAACTATTCGTAACTGCGGAGTTAAGAACCCAAAAAAAAAAATTCGCATATAATATTTTCGGGATCAATGGTTGATTCTATATAACTCACAGAGCATATCTGCTAAGTCTACACCTCCCATAAAACAATTATATTGTTGAACAATATTTGGCATTGGAACTTCTAAAAACTTTTTATCTTTTTGATTCCATAATGGTTCAATACCATAGTCCGTGGACAACAGCTGTACTGCTTTGTTGTCATACCATTTTACAACTATTATATCATGATCTGATTCTACTCTATGGTCGTACGAACCACGGCTTTTCGTTTTCAACTTTGCGTCTGAATCCAACTCAACCTTTCCTAAACGATTACTTCGCACTGTTCCAGTTGCCACAAAGCCTTTGTCCTTGAGAGTCTTCATCAAATGAAATGATGTGAACCAGTTGTCAAAAAAAACCTCATAGTTTTGATGTTCGGATAAGCCTTTTAGCAAGTGAATATCAATGTCTGACGAAATACCTAAACCATAATTCGGGCATGTTCCTTCTCCGATATACATAGCGAAGTCATATATAATGCCCGATTTTCCACATCTGGTGAACATTTTAAAACCCCATTTGTGAGGCTTTTTCGGGTTATATTGTTTTATATGTTGTAACCTGCTCATCTATACAGTGGTGGTGCTGTGCAGGAACTTTTAGATAATTATTTCGGAATCCCTCTAAGATCGGCTTTATCTTTTGCAACTTATCATACCCTTTCTCACCTTTTTTCTTGTCGTCACTGGAGAAATGCAAATACTATTTTATTTTTTCAAAACGTTTTCCAGTCATAGCTGCATCTATTAACGGAATTCTAAGATTTGCCTGCCATACCATTCTCATTTCTGGATATTTTACGATCCCCATGTAAAGAAGGATTCCCAAATACTGCTCCATTTCCTTAAAAGCTACATTCACAGAAGAGCCACTTTGAAGAACTGAATACAGATTTGTCTCTTGAACAATTTTATTTATCATGTCATCATCAAAAAACATTTTAAAATATTGCAATGGAGATTGTACTTCTACATCATTATCAATAGACTCATTCCACAGCTTGTCATTAGATTTTAGGTCTTTTTTTTTCTCCATTTTAAGTTTTTTAAATCCACTTTTTGAAATTGTTGCTCTTCTTCCACTCCAGAATTGCTAAATATTGTGTTATCAATTTCCTCCAACTCTAAGCACTGAAGTTCCATGTCTTCATCGAGTACAACACTCTGAAAATCTGCAGCCGTTATATCTTCACATATTTTATTTAGAACGCTCTGAATCATCCAAGTCGAACTCAAGAATTTTATTAATTTCTTTCGCAGTTAATCCCCTTTGTCGGTCCATAGCAGATTTAACAGAAAAACCAAGCAAATAGCTGGAAATGAAGCAACAATTGTACTGCAAAAAAGCGAAATAATAACAAAAAAAAAAAACAAGTAAGAAAATTATAGTCGGTCTAGACCGACTATATGATACCCTATACCATGCGTTTAGAAACCCTATCTCTTAGGCCCAACTAATCGGACATAGGAAATAAGCAAAAACCAAATTTGAGTGAGATTTTTATTAATTTTTTTGGCTGCAGATATGAAAAAGCTCATATCGGATGCTATATCTATATGGGGACTAGGTCCAAAAATGGACCAATCCTGATCATGTTTGGTAAAGTCTCTTGTATTTTGCAAAAATATATACAAACAAAATTTGAGATGAATCAGTGCAATATTTTTGTTTTTAATAGATTTAAGTGAAGATCGGGAAGCAGTTTATATGGGGCCAAAGGGATCATTTTTGGACTACTCATTAATGGATGTAATGAACGCATACAAACCCAATTTGAGTAAGATCTATATGACAATTTGGATCTTATGGCAATTTATGTCGATTTCATAGGGGTAATTTGTATGGGGGCTAGGTCTGAACATGGACCGATTCTCACCAGTTTCAATAGCGTTCATCCCATGGCCGATAAAAGCTTATATACCAAATTTCATCAAAATATATTCATATTTGCGACCTGCAGTTTGATTACAAGCTTTACATGGACACACAGACGGACGGACGGACGGACATTGTTAAATCAACTCAAAAAATGATTCTGATTCGATCGGTATAATTAAAGATGGGTCTAGGTCAAATATTTTTGGTTGTTACAAACAGCAGCACAAAGTCATTATACCCAAACCACATAGTGGTATAGGGTATAAATACATACCCGTTCATGCACCATGTTGTATATATACAACAGGTGCATTAATGCATAGAAAAGTTATCTGAATAATATTTTTACCTTTTTTTTGTTTTATTTCACTTCTTTACTAAATAATCTAATTGGAAAAAAATCGTCACTAAATTATTGTAAGCTCTTCTTAAAAAGTTAAGCACTTATTTTTTCACAAAATTTACAGATAAAAAATCGATCGATTTTAACAAATGAAAACTTAAATATAAGGCACAAAACTTTATAATAATGATCAAGCAAAAAACAAAACTAAAGTAAAGGCCTCTAATATCTGTTTGTAGTACTTGGTTTTGCAAAATTAACCGTTAGAAATGAGTAATGTGCTCTCAAAAAGTGTTGTTGTATATATACAACAAATGCATGAAAGGGTTAATAAGTATTTGTAATTAATTGTTATGTTTAAGATTTATTAAGTTCTATATTTTAGAAATATTTTTTTAATTTTGTTGGTTATCGGGTAATGTGGGATTGAGAAAATATGCGTTAAACTATAAAATATATTAAACATTATTATATAGAGTTTTAACTGACAGAAAAATCATTCCAGAACTACACTGTACAAAATAGTTTTTGAATACAACTTGTTGTTTGGCTGACGCACAGTGGACCATTCCACGAGAAGGCGGTCAAAAATCCATAACTTTTGATTGGATTGGAATTTTGATACGCGCTTTTTTTTTGTTTCGTAGGTGGGACTTTAGCCTTAAATTTTTGCTATAAAACGTAATATCGTTCGATAATACAAAAAAGTTATGGAGGGTTTATAATACATTTTCATTTTTAGTTCAATTTTTGTACAAAAGTGAAGTGTTAATAGGTTAAAAAAGTTTTTTTTTTTATATAATGTCTTATTTTTTCAGTTAATTTTACATCTAATACTTTTTAAAAATTTTGTAAGTTAAATTTTGGCCCCGTAAACTTTTTAGTCCTAATGTTCACAAGGGCCGATTTAAAATATAATTTATTAAGCAGCGAAAGTAAAAGTTACCTGATATTGGTTCAGGATAGAGAAGTTTCAATGAAAAAATCGTATGTTTTTATTTTAGTTATAATTTTTTTTATTGTCTCTAAATATTTCTATAGGTATATAAATTTTTATTGTAAATTTATAAAATACATACTTTTTTTTTTTTTGTTTGTAGTAAGTAGTATTTTATTAATACTTTTGAAAATTACATATCATTTAATAACTTTACAGAAATTTAGCTCTGCTATATACTAAAATTTTTAATAAAAGATGATAATTTTTTTCTAAATATATTGTTATTAGTTTCGTTTTTCACATCTTTTGGCATCTTGTTGTAAATGCTTAGTCCTTTATAAAATGGCGATCTTTGCATCGCGCTGGTGTCTGCTCGCTGTATCCTGAAATCTAAAGCATTCCTCCCCAACATATCTTATTTGCTCGATCAAATATTCAGGAGCATCTCCAATTTTTATTTTTTGAATAAAGTTTATTGTATTTAGTGCTAGTCTTTTGTGTATTTTAAGCCATTTTAAATCACTCAGCATAAATGTTACTGAAGCAAATCTGTTTAGTATTAATATTGCACGCATTGCCTTATTTTGTAAATTCTGTAGTCTGGTTATTTGTGTATCTGTACAGCATGTGTATAAAACTGTTGATCTATACTCGAAATGTGGTTTAATAATTGTATTATATATGTTTATTGCCGTGATTTTAGATAAGCTATTTCTTATTCGTTTAAAAAATCCGATTTTTTCCCGATTTTTTTACATATGTATTCAATGTGTTCTTTAAATTTTAAGTCATTGTCAATAATAAAAACCAGATATTTAATAGTGTTAACTTTTTCTATTGTTATATTATTTATTTTTAATGTTATATTTGAATTCATATTTATCTCCATTAATTTGGTTTTACTTTCGTTTAATTTTAACTTGTTCATTTTTAGCAATTTATTAATATTGTTCATATCACTTGAAAGATTTTCGTAGCATATATTTTCTGTTTCTCCTTCCGTAAAAATTAATGTATCATCTGCATACAAAATAATTTCACACTTCTCCAATACTTTTTCCATATCATTTATGTATATAATAAATAAGAGTGCTCCTAATATTGAGCCTTGTGGTACTCCATAGTCATTTTCTATTGCACTTGATTTCACGTTATTAACTCTAGTAATTTGCATTCTATTGGTTAAATATGACTGAAACCATTTCAATTCTATGTCCTTAATTCCATACCTGTATAATTTTTTTTATTAAAATGTCTCTATCTATTGTTTCGAAAGCCCTTTTGAAATCAAGAAAAATCGCCATTATTTTATTGTTCCTCTTCATATATTTCTACCTGTTTATTGTGTAGTTCAATGCAGTTTCACATGAATAATTTTTTCTGAAACCAGATTGGTATTTCGATAAAAGTTTATTCTGTTCTAGATAGTTTTCAAGTTGATTTTTTACTACTTTTTCCATAACTTTTTCAAATGTTTTTAGAATGTTTATTGGGCGATATTCTTCGCAAATATTAGTATTCTTTACTTTTTCAATTGGTGTAATTAAAGATTCCTTCCAATTTTCTGGGAAAACTCCTGTTTCTAGGGATTTATTTATAATGTTGAGTAAAATATTGCGAGTTATGTCCCAGTTATCTAATATTATATTGCTTCATATTTTCTTATAGTCAGGTTTTTTCTTAATATTTTTACATATTCTAATTCTAATAAGGATAATTCTAATAAGGATATTGCACGAAATTCAAATTTAACATTTATCACAGGTATTTTATTTTCATATTGCACGTTTTCAATGGAGTTTCTTACATCAGCAATGCTATTTACGAAATAATTATTAAAATTATTGGCTATATCTAAGTTGTCCTTATATTCTATTTGTTTAAATATCACAGTTTTTATCACATTTCTGGGTTTCTTTATCACTAATTCTTTTATTTGATTCCACATTTCTTTTTGATTGCTTGTGTTATTTATTTTATTATTTATGTATTTATGTTTTTCATTTTCAATTTTAACTTTGTAAGTGTTTCTTATTGATTTATAATTATTCCATGCTGCATTAGTGTTTTCTATGGTAGCTTTTTGGTACTTGTTTATTTTTTATTGTTTGAGAAGCCTGAGTTCGTTATTGAACCATTTATTGTTAATTTTCTCATTTATTGTCTTTTTTATTGTAAATTTTTGTATAGTATTTTCAAAACATCTATCAATATCATGGACATATTCATTAAGATTATTAATTTCATTACATTGTAATATTGAATTTATTTCATTTTTGAAACTATTTTTATTGTATTTAAAAATTTCTATTTCTATATTTTGTTTTTCAGGATAATTTCTTTCATAATCAATAAAAATGTCTATGCATTCATGGTCTGCTATTTTATTGTTTATATTATTTTTTGCCCAGATTATTTCATTGTTCGTTATTATGTAGTCTATTAATGTTTTCGAGGTTTGCGTTATTCTGGTTGATTCACTTATAATTTGTTTAAGCCCATTGTCATTTAAAACACTTTCAAATTTATCTTTATAAAAATCTTTATACCAGTCTATATTGAAATCTCCTGCTATTAAAATATCACAGCTTTTTTCACAAATTTCACCTAGGAACTCTTGAAATGTATAACAAAATTCGGATTTAGAACAGCTTGGTGATCTATAAACAATTACTATAATAAATGAGATATGTTCTCGTTTAGCCATATAGGCACTAATCCAATGCTTTGAGTCTACTATATGTTCCTTTATTTTATTTATGTACCATTGCTTTTTAATATATAATATTACACCTCCAGTCTTCGAAGAATTCGAAATTGTTGGATAGTTATCATATTCTTTTATTTCATATTCTTTTTCATCAATGTTATTTGTGATATGAGTTTCAGAGAGCAATATAAACTCTGGTTTAACGGTTTCGACTATAATTTCCAACTGGGCGAAGTTATTTATTTTTAAATCAAGAAAAATTGTTAACTACATAAAAAAAGAGTATAACTTATTGTTATTGTACTGAAAAACAACTTTAAATCAAACAATTTTAGTAAATGTTTCTTCTAAATAGCCTTGATTTTCATTTTCTAGAAGTTGTTTAGCTTCTTCGTATAATTCTATAGAGGTAGTTTTCCATTTTTGTCGACTGTTGGACATATATGGATCTAAAGTGCACATCTGGACATTTTTCTTGTGTTGTGCTCGCGAAAGAATCTGCAGTCTTTGTTCCTTTTGTCTCTCTCACGTTTCTTCAGTTAGGTCTCCTATTGGTAGCATATTGTTTTGAATTGTTTGTTCCCCATGGTACAAAATTTTATGAACTGTGGATGGCATATATCTATAAGAGTATTTTATATAAGAGTATTTTTCGTTATAAAGTATAGCTGTTTTATGTGCGTTTTCTTGGTTCGCTTCCGCAATTCCTTATATTGATTTTTGGTCAACTTCAAATCCAACAAAAATAGGGCGAACGCTTCTTCTGTAAATTTCTTATCTTCGATTGGTGTAGGAATGCTTTTCAAAATCCTCTTTTGCGCGCCTTGGGCTCGCTTTTATTAATTTTTCAATTATTTCAATTGTATATTTCTTTTTTTTTGTGTCGGTTGAATTTGGTGCAAAAATGAATCCTTAATAATTCTTTGTGAAATTTCTTCATTGATATTCTCCAGCTTGCGCCTTCGAGATCTTTCACTACATCCGTCAATTGGTTTTGCTGGTCGACCCTTTTTCCACTTTCGTTGGCAGTTGTAGATGCACTCTCAAAAATAAGTTCCTTTATTAACCAGTCTTGGTGACGTTTGTACATCTTTGCCTTGCTATGAGAGCATTCAATGTACCGTTTTTTTAAAATTTTATGCAAAAGTTGTAATTTTTCTTTGTGTTTTTCAATTTCTTGCAGGTTACAATTATTAAAGAAATGGTTGCTCAGTATGTTCAAAATTATATCGTCTACATCTTTTTGTTGAAAATAAATATCTGCGATATCTCTATAACAGTACTTAGCCATTGTTCAAACTGTAATGAATAATAATTGTGGAAACATTATTACTCGTATAAATACTCATTCTTGCAGTTATGTAAAATAATTTTTTTTATCTTTTATTACCACTTTTTGAAGCATAAAACACCCGGACCTTAACCCCTTTTATAAGTATATAACAACTCGTGTCAACTCTACCGTTTCCTTTTTCTGTCAGTATAAAAAACAAACTGACGCAAAAAAATACACCGGTACGACCAACTTTTGTATTCATAACACACAGACGGACGGACATCGTTAAATCGGCTCAGAAAGTTTTTTGAGTCGATCCGTATAATAAAAGACGGGTATAGGTCCAATATTTTTGGTAGTTACAAACATCACGGCAAACTCATTATACCCTAACCACATAGTGGAAAACTTTTGTATTCATAAATTTTGCACAAAATATCTGACCTTGCGTCAGAAAAATTCTTTTGGTGCACTCGGACGGAAGCTGGCGGGTATACAATGGGGTATAGGAGTGTAGGAGAGGGTTCGGACTGCAGAAAAGGAAGATTTTCGGGAAATTTTGACCTTTTTTTAAAAATTTTTTTTATTTCAAAACGACTCAGTGAGTTTATATTTCTAACATTGATAGCTTAGAAGTTACAAAATTATAACAAAATTTATTTTACTGTAAAATCTTTTAAAACAAAAAAGTTAGTCATTTAAAAATTAAAATTTACAAAGCAATTTTTAATTTTAGCAAAATACAGAGAAAGTCCATTTTCGTTGTGATATAGTTAAAATAGAGTCGCAATTTTTTGGCTCCCGAGGCTCACTGGTATTTACTTTCAAATGAAAACCATAACTTTAAAATCGGTAACCATAAAAAAAAAAAGATTTTTGGCCGCCTTCTCAAAATATGGTCCACAGTAGCTTGTAAACCGATTTTCAGAATTTCCTCACAACCCTTCAATTTAGAAAATGATTTTTTTCGAGGTGCCTATAACTTTTCGTATATAACTTTGCTTAATATTAATATATAATTATTTCCACTTAAACACAGATATGCAATTGATTAGGGAAGCGAAGAAGGCTGAATTCGTAAACTTCCCATTATTATTCTTATTATTTTTTCTAGAGCACATTTATGGTTTCCCATGATGGATGATTTTATTGGAAATAATGTATCATGTCTTAGCTTTGTATTTTCCGGTGGTATTACCGACATTTTAGTTAATTGTCAAAACCTCAAACTTATAGATTATTTATTGGTGACCAATTGTGAGCCCTTTCCCCCATTAATAACATTTTATACGTTACAGATTTAATACACTTTTTAACTCAATATAATCTGAGATCTGACGAATAGATACTGAAATATTGCATGTAATTCAGAGTCGATTGTTACGGTGATGTTACGTAAAGTATTTTTTGTAGTCACAAACTTCATAACAAACTAATTATTCCCTCAACACAGAGCTCTCTGTAGAGTAGGGCATAATTATTTTTGGCTTATAAAAGAAGTAATTGGCGGGAACTTTTGTACATAGTTTTTATTTAGGCTCACTCCTTTTAGTTTTTGCCGTCTTTTTTTAACAGAATATTAAAATACAAGTAAGGAATGAGATCGAAAAAATCTTGACATACATAAAATGTAATAATAAGGAAAACATGAACCTAGACTTTTTTTATTTAATTGATATTATGTGAAATCTTAAAAAAAAAAGATTATTTTTATAGTTCTAATTACTACTAATGAAATTTTGGATCTTTTCCAGAAACCCCTCCATTAGTGATTTTATAGTGATTTCTATCCTTTTAAAATCTTCCATATTTTGGGACACCTTTATTGCGCTCTACAACTAATTTTTTTACAATATCTCTCCACTGGCTTAAGCTCCGAGTAGTTTAGAGGATTTGCCTCCCTTGGTACAAAAACCGCATTATTGTTCTTGTACCACTCAAGAGCTTTGTTATCGTAGTTACAGCATGCAAAATCGGGTCAGAAATATGTGAACATATTGTGTTGGCTTATGAAATGAATGAGTCTTTTTTTCAAACACTCCTTAATATAAATTTCGGTATTTATGGAGCCCGTAGTAATAAATGACTTGCTTCTTTGCCGCAACTTCATATTGCTTGCTAGAACAGGAACTTGTTTTGAAATTTCGTCTGCGTTTGCGCCCTAAACTTATCTTCGAAATTTCCTCGACCATTAGCAACATAAAAATTATGACCCGGAAGCTAACAAAATTCTGCCAGTTCATACGTTTCGTCGTATTTTTTTATGAAACATGATTAAAATTTCCATTCTCTTTTTTTTGGCCTCTAAATTTTTTCAGCATTCTTGCTTGGACTTTGTATGTTCTCGAACCCAGCATTGACTTTAACTCTTCACACCAAACTCCGAGCAATGAGCTAACCGGACAGCTTTTCTACCGCATGTGTTGGTAGTGCTTTCAATATGCTTCGTATTTTCTTGGCCTTCAAAACATCATGTGGACCTCTCTTTCTTCCCGAATCATGTTTCCTATCAATGTTCAAACTCTGCTGAACTTTCTAATTACATTGGACACAGTTTGACGGTAGATATTTGAATCTGCCCATCTTTTTGTAGGACCAATTTTGTTTTTATTTTAAGAAAACTAACAGCAAATGAACAGGGTTATCACTTCATCTATAATATTAATTGGCTAGGCGATTTCTTGTGACCGATGTTATGTTCTACCGTTTTATCGCGATTTTGACCAAAAGTATGCTATTTGAAAGGTATTTCTTTTTAGCCGTTTTGCAGATTTACAGATTTTTCGATTTTTTCCTTTATTTTGAGTAAATTGCATTTAAAGTTGCTGTAACACATACATAAAATTATACATATGCTATGTGTGGGTTTTATTAAATTTGTTAATGTGTTTGTTAATGAGTTTGTTATCTGCATTCACAATAATAATAAACCATAAAAGTGTTGGTTTGTAAATTGGCTAAGTTGAAAAATAAAGCTGCCTAGAAATTGCACTCGAATTTCGAGCGCTGGAATCTGCTAGTTAAACTTAATCTGATATATTATTTTTTCAAAGGTAACTTTTTGTAGCTGCCCCGGGAAACCGAGGGGCAAGGAGAAAGACGCAGTTTGGTGGAACGAGAATCTCTTTACACTCAGAACCGAAGTTCGTAGGCTCAGCAATAGGGCAAAGCGAAACGTCCAGTGGGAGCTTTATAGGGCCAAACTAACTGAATATAACAAAGAAATAAGGAAAGCTAAAAGAATAAGCTTTAGGAAATTCTGTGAAAATATGGAATCTCTTCCGGAAGCGGCAAGGCTATACAGAACATTTGCGAAATGCGGGCCAGAACTAACAATGTCACTTAGGAAAGAAGACGGTAGTTACACGAAAAATGGCCGAGAAAGGGCAGAGTTGTTATTAAAGACACACTTTCCAGGAAGTGTGGCAGTAGACAACGAACGGTCAAGTAACAGTCCAAGAAACCCTAGTCGGGAAAATAGGCAAATAGCAAACGAAATTTGTTCAAGGGAAAGACTAGAATGGGCTTTAGGCAACTTTCAACCCTACAAGTCCCCCGGAATGGATGGTATTTTTCCTGCCTTATTACAAAAGGCCTTAAAGGGAATTTTACCATTCTTAATAAATATCGGGCGTAGCAGCTTGACCTTAGGGTACATACCAGAGGCATGGAGGAGGGCAAAAGTGGTGTTCATACCCAAAGTGGGGAAGAAAGACACTGCACATCCAAAATCCTTCAGACCAATAAGCCTAACATCTTTCATGTTAAAGACACTTGAAAAAGCAGTGGACAACTATTTAAGATGTGGGATATTACAACAGATGCCTTTGCATCCAAACCAGCATGCGTATAGAGCGGGCAGATCAACAGAGACCGCTCTTACCAACCTAGTGGGCACTATTCAAAAATCACCAGATGAGAAGAAAATAGCCGTTTGTGCCTTCCTAGATATAGAAGGAGCCTTTGATAATACTTCACTTGATGTAATAGAAAGGGCATTAAACCGAAGAGGAGTAGATTCAGTGACATCAAGATGGATGGTAGAAGTTCTCAACAAAAGTTCAGCAGAAACATTAGCAGAAGGGGAAACCATAGCCGTCAACGCAACCAGAGGATGTCCACAGGGAGGGGTTCTTTCGCCTCTAATGTGGAGTCTAGTTTTTGACGAACTATTAATGGAACTGTCGGAAGCAGGTATAGAATATCAAGTCTACGCGGACGATATAGTCATAATAGCAAGAGGCAAATTCGAGGAAACCCTTTTTGACATTGTCCAAAGAGGGCTGAGAATTATCAATCAATGGTGTAGGGCAACAGGACTGAACATCAATCCGACAAAGACCACTATTGTGCTATTTACCAAGGGAAGAAAACTTCCAAGATGGAAGGCAATTCAAATTCTAGGAGAAGTCATCGAACCAGAGACAGAGGTGAAATATCTGGGCATAATACTAGACAGCAAGCTGACATGGGAGGCACACGTCAACCATATTACAGAGAAAGCCAAGCGTGCTACAATGATATGTAGAAGGGTAGCGGGTAGAACCTGGGGATGTAAACCCAGCATCCTATACTGGATGTACTCCATGATGGTCCGTCCAATCGTGACCTATGGAGCTATTGCGTGGGCCAAAAGGACAGAGCTAAAATCAACTCAAATGGAGTTAAGTAGAATACAAAGACTAGCGTGTATTGGGATAACGGGTGCAATGAGGACGTGCCCAACGGCATCACTTGAAGTACTCTTGGATCAAAGCCCACTACATATAGTGGTGCAAAAGAAAGCCCTGACAACGGCAATCAGGGTTAAGGGGGATAAACCAATAACCAGGCTTTATGAAGGGCAATGGAACCGAATAAGTCAGGTTAAAGATTACTCCCTCCTAGATTGTCCAATGGACAGGATGGAGAACAAATACGATTTCAAGAAAAACTTTGTTACAAAACTTAGTAATAAAAAGGAATGGAGTAGTTTGAGTACAGTATATTCTCTAAAGGAGATTACGATGAAATGGTACACGGACGGGTCAAAGACCGGAAATGGAACAGGGGCGGGAGTCTTTGGGCCTAGAACCAAATACTACGAATCAATAGGAATACACATGAGTATTTTCCAGGCGGAAATTTATGCCATCGATAGGTGTGCACAGATTAACTTAAATAGGAAGTACAAAAGACAGGACATAACCATATTATCAGATAGTCAAGCTGCTATTCGAGCATTAGGCTCATATGTAGTAAACTCTAAGTTAGTATGGGACTGTCTGCAAAGACTGAATGAGCTAGGCAGACACAATAAGGTCAGCCTTTGTTGGGTCCTGGGACATATTGGGATTCACGGAAATGAGCAAGCGGATGAGCTTGCCATAAAGGGAGCTTCCACAAAGCTAATGGGGCCGGAGGCGTTCTGTGGAATAGGAAAAGGAGTATGGGAAGGCATACTCAAAGAATGTGAGAATCATATCAGACAGGAGCTTTTCTCGAGCCACCTAGGCTTAAGGCAATCAAAACTCTTGTTAGGTAACTACAACGGTAAGAGATTTGAGTCATGTATCGGACTATCAAAGAACGGACTGAGAATATTAACCGGGATTCTAACTGGTCACTGTAGGCTCAGGGAGCATCTGAGCAGGTTAGGAATTGAAGCGAACCCCATGTGCAGATTCTGCGATGAGAAGGCAGAATCAGCGGAGCACATACTGGGGGATTGTGGAGCTTTAATGCATAAGAGGAAAAAGCACCTGGGTTCTTTCCAAATACCAGGGAGCGAAATAAAATCACTGGAACCAACCAACATCCTCGAATTTCTGAGGGCTTCAGGATTGGGTGAGATTTTATAGGGACAAACAATTAGCAGAGGGCAGTACAATAGATCTTTTGGTCGCGGTACTTTCGTCACCTCTTTTATACAATACAAATACAATACAACTTGATAAAAAAAATTCAAATAATGCTTGAGAAAAAATTTGTGCTAAGATTTTTTCGATCTCACTCCTAAATAACTAAATTTTTGTACCATTGTATTTCATTTAAATATTTAATACAAACAATGATAAACTAAAGGAAATTCATTTACGTATCTATAACGACTGGTTTTGTTATTATTGTTGTATTATTGTTTAACTTATTGCTGTTGCTGTTGTAGTTGTTGTTGTTTGTTTGGCAAGAGCTTACAAATAAAGAATATGGAATCATAAATTTACCATACTACACGAGTGCACAACAATAATTTTAATTCTAACGCCGCATACCGCCTGCTGCTGTTGGCTTTTAATTTAATTTTAGTTCATTAGCAAATATTTATAACGACAATTGCTTGGTGACACCAACTGTTGTATCGACAGATAGATGAATATTTCGACAAACATTGAAAATAAGAACACGCGAAAAAAACAAACTAAATAGAAATGACCACCACCCCACTTCCAATTATAGAAAGTTTATTTTGTTTACAAAGTACTTATCAAATAGACCAGTTATTTCTATAGATTGTGTTCTTCCGTAGTGAATGATGAAATTAATTTAAGCAAATTAAAGTTTTTTTTTTTTTATAGCAACCATAGCTTTCTATTACGGACAGTTTTCCGAACGAAAAAAAAAACTAGAAAATTATGGTGCTATAAAAAAATGGCTATAGGAAAAAATCGTCAGAATATGGGCGCTTTTAACGCGAATCGTCCTCAAAATCAGAGATATGAATTTCCAAAAGTCTTCAGCATGTATAGAATTTGTTTTGCCTTGTTTTCATATTCAATATTTCAAAATATGAGTTTGAGAGAAAGTCTTTTGAAGATGAGATTTTTATAGAGAAACAAATAATTTTTCTATAGAAAACGTCTACTGAATATTTTCAAAACAAAAATTTGTTGCCTTTCATTAGAGGAGCAGCAAAAATTTTGTGAATTAATTACTTTTAAAGTGGGACTAAGGAGTGAAAACGAAAATATCTTAATTTACATAAAATGTATACTGAGGAAACCATAGAACCTAAAGAGCTTTAATTTTTTTTTATTTAATTGAACTTGTATAACAGCTGACAGAAAAAAATTTATAATTTTTGTAGTTCCCATCACTGCACACCTGGGCGAAATTGACGATAACAAAAAAAAAAAAAAAATTGGGCTTGAAAGTACTCAATAAACACTATTGATAGAAAAAAAGAACAAAATCGTTGGAGCGGTTTTCGAGTAACGACCATTTTATTAATTTTTTTTTGTATTTAGTTTTTTCCCGAAATCGCTGTCTTTGAACCTTCAAAAGGAAATAATTCAAGGTGGAACTTTTAATGGATATTCCTCTCGAAAACTTTTGAAAAATGTTGCGTTTTCTTGAGGAAGTTATTCCTCTCAAATATTTGATTTTCTCTGAAGTTTTCAAAAATTTCAAACTTGTTGTAAGTTCTTGTTTTGGAGAAATGCTTAATATGAATGCAGCGAAGTATATTGAATTCTTAAAAAAATTATCTTAAACTTTGCGCATTAACAAATAATAAATTTGACGGTTACACGCAAGGTGCAACATGGATCGGATTAAAAAGAACATCTGGTGATTCTCGTTATGCGCATATGTGAATACCACTTGCTACATATTTAATATAATTAAATTAATAATTATTATTTATTATTAATTTAAATGTAAAATGAAGCAAAGTTTCAGCACGATTGAATCACGGGAAAAGGGTTAAAAATCGATACAAAGTTTTTTCGATAGACAAACAGACAAGCAGACACTACGAGTTAAAATAAAGGGAGTAAAAAAAAGAATATTATAAAGGGTTATCCATTTTGCGGTTTCAAAAGTAAACGTAAATAAAACACATATAAAATATTTTTTTTCATGATATTTCTTTTTTATTATAAAGTTTGAACGTTGACATTATGTGTGAAACACTACATCATTTAAATGACCACCACGCGAATTGTTGCAAGCATTGATTCTTTTGAGGTAATTTTCGACCACTTTTTGACACATATTGGGCGGTATCTCAGCCATAACTTGACGAATGTTGCTTTTTAAGTGCTCAATAGTTAAAGGTTTATCTTTTCGCGTAGCCCAAAAAAAAAGAAGTCTAATGGTGTCAAATCGCATGATCTTGGTGGCCAGTTTATATCGCCACGACGAGAAATTACGCGGCCAGGAAATGTCTTGCTATAAAGCCATATTCGCTCGAGTTGTGTGGCATGTGGCACCGTCTTGTTGAAACCACATATTCCTCAAGTAGTATTCTTCAATAGCAGGCAAAAAAAGTCGGTTATCATATGACCATAACGCTCCGAATTGACGGTGACAATCGTTCCATCGTCGTTTTCGAAGAAGTAAGGTCCAATCACACTTTCGCACCAAAGAGCGCACCAAACAGTGACTTTTTGTGGATGTAATGGCCTCTCTTCAATTACTTGAGGATTCTCAGAACCCCAAATACGACAATTTTGTTTATTAACATACCCACCGAGTGAGAAATGTGCTTCATCGCTGAAGAAAATTTTGTTCGAAAAATCGCCGTCCACCGCCTGTTGTTCAAGCACCCATTCCACGTATCTACGACGTTGTGAATGGTCAGCTGGCTTCAGTTGTTGTGTGAGCTGGACTTTATATGGATGTAGGTGTTGATCCAAATGCAAAATACGCCATAATGTGCCGTATGACAGTCCTAATTCCTGAGAACGACGAGGAATCGACACATTCGGGTCTTCGGCAACACTTTCACTTACAGCAGCGATATTTTCAGCGGAACGAGCGAAACGATGATGCACAGGCCTTACAATATCTGTAACCGCTCCAGTCTCTTCAAATTTCTTCACAATTTTGCCAATTGCTTGCGTAGTTGGACGATTATGTAAACCATAATCTCCTCTTAAAGCACGATATGTTGCTGTGCCAGAATCACCATTTTTGTAGTAGGTTTTTATAATTTTTATGCGTTGTGTGATAGTTAAGCGATCCATTTTAATCAATGTCAGACTATCAACTGAAAAGAATAAAATTGGTTTAACAACTTAGTTTGACAGAAGTCGAATTCCAGCCATATACTTTTGAAACCACGAAATGGATAACCCTTTATATTAAAAAAGAATATATAATTAAGTAAATTAATTAAAAAAAAAAAAAAAACAATTAAAAATTAACATAAATCTAACAAAAAAAAAATGGCCGTTACTTGTAAACCGCTCCAAAATTTGTTCTTCTTTTTAAATGGGGTATATTGAGTACTTTTTTTTAATCGAAAAAAAACGCCAGAAAAAAAATTTTTTTAAGCCAAAAAATAACAGCACAAAAAAAATCGCCAAAAAGTTCTATTAATTCTTTGCGAAAAATCACTCAAATCACCATATCTCGAAAAGTCCCTTAGGTGTGACTGCTTACGAACTTATGGACCTTTTCCCGAAACCCTTCTATTAGGGAATTTATTGTGGTTTTTGTCACTTTTTTGGAACAGGTAAGTCCATCGCCGTTTAAAATCTTCCACATTATGGGACACTTTCTTTTTACTCTTCAACTTCCTATTCACAAGAGCCCAATAATTCTCCACTGGCCTTAGCTCCGTTTCAGTTTCGAGAATTTACCTTCCTTGGTACAAAAACCACATCATTGTTCTTATATGTTGACAAATTGTGTTGACTTATGAAAGGAATTAGTTTTACTAGCAGATTCCAGCGCCCGAAGTTCGAGTGCAACTTCTAGGCAGCTTTTTTAAACTTAGCCAATTCAAAAACCAATATTTTTATGGTTTATTATTATTGTGAATGAAGATAACAAACTCACTGACAAACACATTAACAAATTTAATAAAACACACATAGTATATGTATAATTTATTGTATGTATTAGTAGAAACTTTAAATGCAATTTACTCCAAATACAGGAAAAAATTTAAAAATCTGTAAATCTGCAAAGCGGCCAAAAAGAAATACCTTTCAAATAATATACGTTTGGTCAAAATCGGGATAAATCGGTAGAACAAAACATCGGTCACAAGAAATCGCCTAGCCTATTAATATTATAGATTTGTAAACACTCCTTTAACGGCAGCAATAACCAGAGTATCAAATATGGAGACCAAAACAAAATTCAAACAAAATAGAAGTGGCATTTGTTTGCCATATTTTTTCACGAAACTTATGGTGAGGGTGTAATGAGTTTGTGCTGATGTTTGTAACTACCAAAAATGTTTGACATACCCCACCTTTTATTATGATATCTATATATAAAATTAACATCAGATATGAAGGTTTCTAGAAGCATGCCCGCCACAAATTAATAACAATGGGACTAAAATTTGGTTTATTTTTATTTTCTATATCCACTTGTTGCCTCAGCAAAGTTCGATCCAACACCCTTACTCGGAACGCATGGTATAGGGCATTATATAGTCGGTTTAGATCTACTACAATTTTCTTACTTATTTTAATTTCTAAGGCATATCGATTGTAACTTTCATCGATTATAATAACCCCCCCCCCCCATATAATGTATTTCGATTTGGAAGAAAAAACCTTTCGAAAAGAATTTCCTTTTCGTAACTTAATTCGTATCATTCGAATATGTCACAGAGTTGTATTTATGCATAAAAGGGTAATAACAAGTGACGCCAAATTTTTTATCAGTTAAAAATTTTGCAGCATTTTGATTTTAACGTCAATTTTGGCAGCACTTGTGGTTAAACCTCAAAATTAAAAACTAAAAATATAAAGAATAAAGAAAAACATTAATTTAAAAGGTCTATTTAAAAGTTTATTATTAGTTTTTTTATTATTTATTCTTTTATTGTTTTATTTTATTATTTCTATTATTTTATTAATTATATTACTTTATTATTTATATTATTTTATTATTTATATAATTTTATTGTTTAGAATTTTATTTTAAGTAAAAAATTCATTAAATAAATTAAAACAGCTCTTCGGGTTCTTTTATAGAATTTTCCTGATGTGTTATTTGATTATCGACTTGTTTTCGTAGAAGACTTATTTTATTTCGAGGAGTTTGTCTTTGACTTCGTCTATGTGAGTATTATATAGACTTTGTTCTGGAAGAATACATAGTATCGACATCCTCTTGATGTTGAACCGTTCTGTAACTTACGGAATTTTGACTTCACGTTGTGACAGTTTTTTCATTTGAATTAGCTCCAAAACGAGAAGTTCCATCCGTGCCGACCACACCCTAATCTATAGCTAACAATGTGCCAACTTTTCCTCAAGTTATGTTAGAGAACAAAATTTACTTGACACACCTCCGGTACCTGAAATGCTTGTGGTTTTTATAGTCTGCCCATGCCTAGAAAAATATTTGAATTTGAATATATTATTTATAAAAATTTTAATCATTAAAAACTTAATTTTTTCCATTTAGCGTAATCATGAGTTGGGGTACCATCAGTTTCAAAATCCAGGAACAACCTTGTCCACAAGTCTTGCACTCGCTTTTAGCATTTGAAACGTTAAGGTGGCCTTTTGAGTTTTGAATCTCTCCGTGACTGTGCGTGACTTTCCATGACTATTTTAAAATAAATCTTTGGCCACAACAAGTCTATGGACAAAGTTTCAGATCGATCGGATGGGGGAAATGGGGTTTAAATCACTCCGTTATTGTGCGTGACTACCCCAAAATTAATCTATAGTCAAAACAAGACTATGAGCCAAGTTTCAGATGAATTGGATGAGGGGAATAGGGTTGCCCCATAGCACACAGACAGATAGAGTATGAGTTAAAAGAAAGAGTTTAATAAAAATATTTTTCGAATTTTAAATTATTTATTAAACACTTTTTCATATATTTATTTATATCTTAAGACTTTTTTTATTTCTTCCACAACCAAATAACTTTCGAATAGGATACGAACGTTAAAAAGTATTTGACATGTGCTTTCGTATTTCATAATTGCATTTACGAAAGGGTAATTTTTGGTTTTCGTAAGGGGAAAAAAAAGTAGCCGGCTCGAAAATGTTTCTGTACGTTCGTAAATAAATTTTCGAAAATCGACTACAAAATACAATTTGTACGAATTCGTAAATATTTTCTTTCGAGTCGAATTACATAATCGCCCTTTTCTTATATTCACTATCACAAAAAAAAAAAAAAAATAACTCGTAAATGCAAAAATTCTTAAATTTAAGAGTTTTATGCTCTTCTCTAATTTCAATAAGACTATTTTTTCTTGTTTTAATTCACTTAGAAAAGGCTTTGTGAAATCAAAACAAATGCCCTTTTTTTCTACTAAACCGGTCTAAAGAGATAAAAGCAACAATTAATATTTAAACTTTAACATGTTTTTTTATTGATCCTTGCCATTATTTTAAAGAATTAGAGACTGGTTTTATTAAAAGAAATGATTTTAAAAAACGTCTACATTTTCTGTTGATTGAAAAAAACTACTAATCACTGGTCGATGTTAATAAAGCACACTTTTAGAGATGATGTTTTTTATACCCTATACCACTATGTGGTTTGGGTATAATGACTTTGTGCTGCTGTTTGTAACAATCAAAAATATTTGACCTAGACCCATCTTTAATTATACCGATCGAATCAGAATCACTTTCTGAGTTAATTTAACAATGTCCGTCCGTCCGTCCGTCTGTGTGTCCATGTAAAGCTTGTAATCAAACTGCAGGTCGCAAATATGAATATATTTTGATGAAATTTGGCATATAAGCTTTTATTGGCCATGGGATGAACGCTATTGAAATTGGTGAGAATCGGTCCATGTTCAGACCTAGCCCCCATACAAATTACCCATATGAAATCGACATAAATTGCCATAAGATCCAAATTGTCATATAGATCTTACTCAAATTGGGTTTGTATGCGTTCATTACATCCACTAATGAGTAGTCCAAAAATGATCCCTTTGACCCCATATAGAGCTGCTTCCCGATCTTCACTTAAATCTATTAAAAAACAAAAATATTGCACTGATTCTTCTCAAATTTTGTTTGTACATATTTTTGCAAAATACAAGAGACTTTACCAAACATGATCAGGATCGGTCCATTTTTGGACCTAGTCCCTTTATAGATATAGCATCCGATATGAACTTTTTCATATCTGCAGCCAAAAAAATTAATAAAAATCCCACTCAAATTTGGTTTTTGCTTATTTTCAATGTCCAGTTAGTTGGGCCTAAGAGATAGGGTTTCTAAACGCATGGTATAGGGTATCGTATAGTCGGTCTAGACCGACTATAATTTTCTTACTTGTTCAATTATAACGTAGATTCATTATGAAAAAATTATTACAAAAAAAGAAATTTAAAAAATATTTCACTCAAACCACTAATTTTTAGCTTTTTTGCATAAACTTTATTTATGTTCGAAACAGTAGTGATGCCAATTTATTTTAATGTCGAATTCTATTTAGTGATATCTGTCGAACTTATTTCAAATAGAGAAGTTATTTTTAATTGAATGAAATTGAAGAATAAAAACAATTAAAGGAACAAGTAAAATGTTATTTTAAAAGAAAATATTTTTTAAACTTTTTCTATAAACTTAAGGACAAACATGCAAAAATTACTTAAAAGTTTTTTTTGTGAAACTGACTAGAGAACCATATTGCATCTCTGTTTCTAGATAACATTTGGTTCTTAAGCTAAAACATATGTTTCATGTCATTTGACAATAAAAAAAACTGATTTTGAAAAATACTTCGAAAATATAAAATTTGTATTTTCAAGAACCCCAAAATTTCAATTTCATGTTAAATTATTTCTTATTCAAAATACCAACGTTTCAAGAACAGGACTGAATAACCCCTTGATTTTTAGAGCTATTTTGAAAAATAAAAAAATTATTTTTTTTTTACAAAATTTATCTACACAAAAAAGTACGTTTGAAGAAATAAAAAATTATCCTGAAATAAGTCGATTTCGATTTTTATCACAGCAAATATTGTTTAACTTTGACAGAGCACTGCCAGAAAAGTAAAACACAATAATAGTGTTGGCAGATAATGATGCAGAATTTTATTTTTACTTTAACCTAAAATGGTTTATTTACATATATAAAATATTAATTTTAAATATATTGCCACTTTTGGTACATTAGGCTTTTGATTGACAAACTTCAACAAATATTTTATTTACTTTCTTATGTATACTCACTAGGGTGGGTCAGTTATTTTTACTCCATGGGGTCATCGCGATTCTGGTACTATGGGCCATAACAAGTATATTTGCCCAAGGAACCATACCTCTAAAATCATTTTCGAACCCTCCAAAATTTCCTTGGACAAAAATACTTGTTATGGCACATAGTACCAGAATCGCGATGAGCCCATGGAGTTTTTTTCGGCCCCCTACAATTTGACCCACTCTAATTAGGCTTTTAATTCTATCTTTGTAGTTGATTGATCTACGGATCATGAATTAATATAAATTTCCTGAAAATTGTGCAGTGTGCACAAATGAAACGCACTCGATGACGGTTTTTGACGAATGAATATACAAAGCGATTTATTAATTTCAGATTCTCTCTTTTTTTACTACAGACTACGAGTACTAAAGAAGTTAAAGGTATATCAGCTGTGTGAAGAGCTGTTAAAGTAAAAGGAATTAGCAAAACATTAGAAATATGCTCGAACAGTAGTCGATTTTCTTTTTTTTTAAGGTACCTTACAAGAAAATGTCGGAATATTCAAGCCATCTGTTTGGACGATTCTCATCAAGATATTCTCTTGGCGAATGTGTATCATCCCGTTAGAAATACAATTAGCCATTTGTTTTCCGAATCTTGGTAAAACCGATTATTGGAGTAAATTCAAGTAATTGTAATTGCGTATGCATTTTTTTGCTATCATTTTTAGGGATCATCAATTAAATTATGATCATTTTTAATCTTAGTCTTCCGATACTTATTGTCATCTGTTTATTTTATAAAAAAAAAAAACTCAACTAATATTGTAATGATCGGGCCTGGATCCAAATAATAAATTAATTCACTCTACAAAAATAACATAATCACCCCTGTTCTTGAAACCACTATCACAAAAAAAAAAAAAAACTCATAAACTCTAATTTCAATAAGAATATTTTTTCTCGTTTTAATTCACATAGAAAAGGCTTTGTGAAATCAAAACAAATGCCCTTTTTTCTACTAAGCAGGTCTTAAGAGATAAAAAAAAACTAATTGATATTTAAACTCTAACATGTTTTTTATTGAACCTTGTCATTATTTGAAAAAATTAGACATTAATTTTATGAAAAAAACGATTTTAAAAAACGTCTACATTTTGCGCTGATTTAAAAAAAAAAAACTCGTAATCAGTAGTCAATGTTAATAAAATACACTTTTGGAGATGATGTTGTTCTATAACTATTTATAATAAAAACTTTTTATTTGCACAATCTATTTTCCTTTATAATTTTTTCAATTATAACATAGATTCTTTATGTACTAATTATTACGAATAAAGGAATTTAAAATAATATTTCAATCAAATCACATATTTTTATTTTATTTTTTGCATATGACTGTCACAACTTTGTTTATGTTCGAAACAGTAGTGATGCCAGTCAAATCCAATTTATTGAATTTCTATTTTAAAAGAAAATATTTTTTTTTACTTTATAATCTTAAGGAAAAACATGCAAAAATTACTTAAGGTTTTTTTGTGAAAGTGACTAAAGAACCATATGGCACCTCGGTTTCTAGATAACATATGGTTCTGAAGCTAAACCATATGTTTCATGTCATTTGATAATAAAAAATATGATTTCGAAAAATACTTCGAAAATATAAAATTTGTGTTTTCAAAAAACCCAAAATTTCAATTTCATGTTATTTCAAATTCATTCTTATTCAAATAACAACGTTTCAAGAACAGGGCTGAATGTATAGTATCATGTGATCTGGCTTGACCTACTATAATCCCTACTAATAGATTGGTTTTTGTTTTTGTTATGACAAGCAATAAATAAAACTACATTCTATTACGTTCTGCAACTGAATGTGTTTTCTCATTCATAGCTAAATGTATTTGAAAATGGCATTCCACCATGTCGCTTTAGCAAAGAGGTCAATATTTTTTATTAAATTAATATTAATTGAATTTAAAAAAACAACACTAGAAGACGAATTGGAAAAATTGGAAATTAAAAATTTAATCGCAACCATCTTTTAATATCATTTTAATATTTTAAGGCTTAGGGTAAGTTCGGGTATGGAGAAATATGCGGGTAATATGGACTATCCGTTTATTTTGAAAACTAATGATAATTTTATAAATATTGGTTTATATACACGTGACATGTCGAAAAATATTAAGTATTAATTTGCAGTTGTGACAATAATCGTAGTCGTCAGTTACTTCGGAAGTATTATTGGGTGCTAGAGATTTTTTTATTGAATGTGATCAAAGTGTGATTTTGTGCATTAATATTACTTAAATACTTGTTTTAAAAATATGTTTTTTATTTTGTTTATTTATTAAGCTTTATATTTCTTAAAATTTTGTTGGTCAATAGGCTGAGATCGAAAAAATCTTAACATACATAAATGTAATAATAAAGGAAACCATTGAATTTAGAGTTTTGATTTTTTTATATTTAATTTAAATTATATCAAAACTCCACACGTCAGTGGCAGAGGGTATATATAGGTTTATCATTCCGTTTGTAACGCATCGAAAAACTAATTTCCGACCCCATAAAGTATATATATTCTTGATCCTTATCACAGCTCGAGTCGATATAGCGAAGTCCGTCTGTCCGTCTGTCTGTTGAAATCACGCTCATTCACAAAAAAAGCCATCTCACTGGATAAGGTTACAAAAATATCATTTGCCATAATTCCCAGCAGGTTGGTATTGAAAATGGGCTACATCGGGCATCATTGTGATTAGATACGAGCAAAAATATGTAGATATCTCTAAAAAAAACATAAAACCCAGTGTGTTTGTTGTAACAGTTTAGTGGTTGAACATAATAATTGTACAACAACATAAAAAAATGCCACAAAAATAATATGCATATATATTAACAATACCAAGAACACAGAACATAGCTCATGTTAGTAGTATTGCCACATATTTTTTTATCGTTATCACGTTATAATAAAAAAAATCGCCAATATGAAAGAAAAAATGAAAACGAAAAATGGAAATTTTCCAATGGATAATGAAAATGGAAAATGGAGAATGAAAAATAAAAATGAAAAATGGAAAATGAAAAACGGAAAATGGAAATGTAAAACAGAAATTAAAAAATAGAGAATAGAAAATGGAAAATGAAAAATGGAAAATGAAAAAAGAAAATTGAAAAATGAAAATGGAAAATAGAAAATTGAAAATGGAAAATGAAAAATGTAAAATAGAATATGAAAAATGGAGAATGGAAAATGAAAAATGGAAAATGAAAAAAGAAAATTGAAAAATGAAAAATGGAAAATGCAAAATGAAAAATGGAAAATGAAATTGAAAAATGGAAAATGAAAAATGAAAATTGAAAAAAGGAAAGGAAAGTGGAAAATGGAAACGAAAACTGAAATATGAAAAATGGAAAATGGAAATTGAAAATTGAAAAAGGGAAAATGGAAAATGAAAATTGAAAAATGGAAAATTGAAGAATGAAAAATGACTTCTAGAAAATGGAAATTGAAAATTGAAAAATTAAACATGAAAAACGGAAAATGAAAATGAAAAATGGAAAATGAAAATTGAAAAATTAATATTAAAAAATAAAAATGAAAAATGGAAAATGGGAAACGCAAAATGGAAAATGGAAATGAAAAATGAAAAATGGGAAATTGAACATGAAAATTGAAAAAAATGGGAAATGAAAAATGAAAAATGGAAAATGGACAATGAAAATTGAAAAATGAAAAACGGAAAATGGAAAGTGGAAAATGGAAAACGAAAACTGAAAAATTAAAAATGAAAATTGAAAAATGAAAAATGGAAAATGGAAAATGAAAATTGAAAAATGAAAAGTTAAAAATGGAAAATGAAAATTTAAAAATGAAAAATGGAAAATGAAAATTAAAAAATGAAAAATGGCAAATGGAAATTGAAAAATTAAAAATGGAAAGTGGAAAATGAATAACGAAAATTAAAAAATGAAAGATGAAAAATTAAAAAATGAAAAATTTTAAATGGAAAATGGAAACTGAAATATGAAAAATGGAATATGGAAAGTGTAAAATGAAAATTGAAAAATGGAACATGAAAAATTAAGATTGAAAAATGAGTAATGAAAGATGAAAAATGAATAATTAATAACGAAAAATTAAAAATTAATAATTAAAGCTTAAAAAATAAAAATTTAAATTAAAAATTAAAAATTAAAAATTAAAAATTAAAAATTAAAAATTAAAAATTAAAAATTAAAAATTAAAAATTAAAAATTAAAAATTAAAAATTAAAAATTAAAAATTAAAAATTAAAAATTAAAAATTAAAAATTAAAAATTAAAAATTAAAAATTAAAAATTAAAAATTAAAAATTAAAAATTAAAAATTAAAAATTAAAAATTAAAAATTAAAAATTAAAAATTAAAAATTAAAAATTAAAAATTAAAAATTAAAAATTAAAAATTAAAAATTAAAAATTAAAAATTAAAAATTAAAAATTAAAAATTAAAAATTAAAAATTAAAAATTAAAAATTAAAAATTAAAAATTAAAAATTAAAAATTAAAAATTAAAAATTGGAAATTAAAAATTAAAAATTAAAGACTCAGGTGGAGGGTATCAAAAAATTCGGGAAGCCGAATTTAACACTCTTACTTGTTATAGTTCCAATCAATTATGAACTTATGAATATTTTCCGCAAACGTTTCCTTTGGGGATTTTCTAGTGCCTTCTGTCACTTTTTTTGGAACATCTTATCGATCTCCGTATAAATTGTTACACGTTTTGGGGCACCTTTCTTTTTTGCTCTATAACTTGCTTTTCACAAGAGCCCAATATATCTCCACTGCCCTAAGCTCCGGTTAGGGGCTAAATCACCGCATTCCATATCGGGTAAAATCAATTGAAATTCCTTGTTTTGGTTTATTATTTAAAGAAGAGGGAAAAATATCAGCCCTCGGTTCACTTTTACTCTTAACTTGGGGCCATAATTCGTTAAATTATACTAGCCAACAAGGTTTTGGACTGGAGCAACCAAATATCTTTCCTAGGGTAATTTAGTGGGCTGAATTCCAATCTGTAATTGTTTTTTCTCTATCACGTCAGGTTTTCGAGATACAAAAAAAAAAATGTTTTTATTCGTTTTTAACATAAAAAATCAGTTTATTTAAAAATCAATGAATTTTCAAAAGTGATTGGCGTTATTTGAACGTCGTTTGTTGGTTCGGTTTCATGTATTACTGTCCAGCAAGAGTTTCCCAGCATGCTTTTGTCCCAAAATATTGATAATTTCTTTAAATTTTCATTAAATCTTGATGAGCACGCTCCCATTATTCATCCCTCACCGCTCCTAGGTTTTGTGGAAAAAATGAAGAAGAAGAAAATGCATTTTGAGTGACATTCGTGCACCTAATACGTGATAATTTTTCAATAATTCAGCAACAATTTGTCTGTAGTTTTCACTCATAATGTTTCCAAAAAAAAAACTGTCCACGATCCTCTTGAAAGATTTCCAGGCTGCATATTCTTTCTCCAATAAACATTGTGAAAAATTGTCATCATTCAATAGCTTCCTGATCTGAAGGCCAACAAATATGCCTTCTTTGATTTTAACATATGAAATTTTAGGAAAAATCACTAACAAATATTTAAATGCTGTACCATCTTTGTCCAGAGCCTTGACAAAGTTCTTAAAAAGGACCAATTTTATGTGCAGCGGCGGAAGAAGAATTCATTTGGATCAATTAATGGCTTATTTGAAATGTTTTGTTTTCCTGGTGAATACTTAGTTCTTTTTGGCCACTCTGTTCTGACGTAATGATGACATGTAGCGCGACTATCCCATAGACAAAGGAAACAACAATATTTAGTGCATACCAGTCAACAAACCAATGACCTGAAACAGATTAATTTACAGTTATTTACGATGGTCTATACTATAAATACAAAGAAATTTATCCACATATTTTAATGATCTGATATTGCATATCCTTTTTTCCAACAAAATATTCACCATACAAAAAAAACAAAAAAAGCTTGAATCAGTAACACACGATCTCCCTGACATGCTTAAACGCTACTATTATGAAGATTTAGAATGAATGTGGGCTTCTGTGAAATTAATAATTGTGAATTTGTAATGTCAGTATTGACTCTTTTACAGTATTGCCAGCATGCGATAAAAAATGAGCAAGACGTGATAGCCTAATATGCCAGATTCGAATTTAGCGCACCCAGATTAGTTAAAAAAACATGCTTCGTGTCTGAAGTCAAAATAATTTCAATAACGAAAGCGGTGATTTGGTCCCAGTTTGCAAACACGGTCTGTTTTATTGTACCACTCAAGAGCTTTCTAACCGTAGTGAGTGGATGGCAAATCGGGCCAAAAATATATGTACATATTGCGTTGGCTCATGAAAGGAAGTCTTCTTTGTAAACACTCATTAATATCGATATTTATAGAGTTTGTTGTAACAAATGATTTGTTTTTGTGCCGCAACTGCATATTGCTAAGCTTATGTTCCTAAGCTTATGTTCGACAATATGTCGAACATACAAATTTTATCCCGAAAACTGCCAAAAATATGCCAGTACATACGTTTCGTCGTCCATTATACAGCTAAAGTATTTTTTTTTCAATTTTCGGGCCTCTAAAGTTTTTTGTAGCGTTCCTATCTAGAACATTTTAAACCTACATTGCCTTTAACTTTTCGCACAAAATAGTCCGAGCACTGAGCTAACTATACTGCTTTTGCACCGGATGTGTTTGCAGCTCTTTTCTAAATGCTTTCCATATTCTTCGTCTAACAAAAATCACGTGGACTTTTTTTCTTCCCGAACCATGTTTACTATTAATGGTCAACTTCTCCTTTGATTCTTTGGTCAACTTTTGGTAGGACCAATTTTGGTTTTGTTGAAAATATTTAGTAATTTTAGTACGTACTAATAACAAGTGAACATAGTTGCCATTAAACATAATAAACTCGAAATAGCATATGACTGGGCACAACCGAGGGGTTTGAATGTGAACCCAGAGAAAACTGAAATATGCCTCTTTACAAGGAAGGCGAAAATAATCGACTTTGATGAACCTCGCTTCCAGGGCAAAACGATTAGAATCACACAGACGGTGAAATACTTTGGGGTGATTCTCGATAAAAAACTTACTTGGAAAAACCACATCGAGAGCAGGGTCTCGAAGGCTCATCGTGTATGGGCCTTCTGCAGAAGGGCTATAAGCTCAAAATGGGGTTTAAACCCGAGGATGACATATTGGCTGTACACAAGCGTCGTTAGACCTATTCTAACCTACGCATCCATAGTCATATGGACATCAATGAACGGGAAATGTTACATTAAGCCACTCCAAAAGATACAGCGTCTCTGTTGCATAGGAATCAGAATCAGGACTACATCTACGAGGGCTTTAGAGAATATTCTATCTATACACCCAATCGAGATTAGAATTAAATATGAGGCAGCTCTGGCCATGTTACGACTAAGGGTAACAGGGGAATATATCGCCGACCACATGACCAGACACCAGACTATTTTAGACCAAATTCCGGGACTCAACACAGTGAATATTAGCTGTGATAGAATCGCGGAAGTGTCAACAGATATACCCTGCAGTATACGGATATCAGACAGGGAAAGTTGGATGAACGGGAATATTCTACAGAACCTTCCAGGGTCACATTACTATACGGACGCCTCTAGTCTGCATGGTAAGACTGGGATAGGTTTATACGATGAGGACCGTTCCACAGGGATATACCTCCGTGTTCCGGACCACAACTCCGTCTTTCAGGCTGAAGTGGTGGCGATAAAGGAATGTATTAGGTATATTAACGCACGGGATTCCCCAAGTCCCGGAGACGTGAAATTATTTACGGACAGTCTAGCAGCTATCAGAGCGATATCCGCAGACAAAACTAGATCAAGGACTATCCTCGAGTGTAAGGAGGAGATTTCAAACTTCTCCAGAAGAGGCAGACTTCAAATCGTTTGGATCCCAGGACACAGTGGTATAATGGGAAATGAGATTGCTGACAAACTGGCCAGGAAGGGCTCTTTCCTGGAAAGAGTAAATTTGGAAAACCCAATACCTTTCAAGTCTCTCAAATTGGAACTGGCAGACTGGGCGACCAATTCACATGTATCAATGTGGGAAGAGAATGACGTGGGTAAGGTAATAAAGATATTATGGGGTTCTCCCAACGCTACAAGAACAAGGGAGATCCTGAATCTGAATAGAGTAGAACTTAGTAAGGTAATTGGCATCCTCACTGGACACTCTGAGCTAAGGGCTCACCTATACCGTATAGGAAGGGCGGTATCAGCCGTTTGTAGAGCTTGCGGAGAGGATGACGAAAGCCTAGAACACTACCTCTGTTACTGTCCTGCATTTGCGAGAACAAGGGTCAGATATCTATCCAACGACATCTTACCAGGCCTGACGGGTCTAAGGGGGATAACCTGGAAAATACTCAAGAAATTTGCTGATGAGACCGAATTTCTAAGTTAGTAAGAGGGGTAGATAACCGGAAAGTAGAGATGTAGAGCGCACAACAAGCCGACCTACTGGCTTAGGTGTATATCCAGACATAACGGATATGAGCTATGTGTATACATAGCTCCTCTTATCAACCTAACCTAACCTAACCTAAACATAATAACTGACAATAAAAAATAACTTGATTTAAAAAAATTTAAATAATGCTTGCAAAAAAAAATATAAGAGGAATAATCTTAAGATTTTTTCGATCTCACTCCTTAGTCGACCTAGAGCTAATAATACTTTCTTACTTGTGTGTTAAGTTTATTATAATGTTAGCACGATTAAAGAAAAAAATATTCAGAAATGGGCTTCAAAAATATGCGACAAGCTATAAAAACTATTAATCATTTTTAAATGAGGTTCAAATTCAGAAGAAAATCGTTTCTTCTTCCCAGAACTACACTTTACAAAATGATTTCTGAATACAAAAAATTTTATTAAATACTGGCGTAAAAAACAAATTATTTGCGAAAGTTTGAATATATGTATTTATGAACAATGTGAACATAAAGGAAAGCATAAATAAACAAAAATTGCGAACAAATGTTAAGTGTGTACGTGATAAAATTTTAATAAGTTTTTGAAAATATTTGAGGAAGATTTTCCATTCCAAAATACATACTACGCAAAAACACAACATATTTAGGGAATTCATAAGGTGTACTAAAGTTGTATGTTGTAAAGAAATACACAACGTCAAATAGTACATATGTGAACAACCTTTCGTATGTTCTTATACTACAATCAGGAAAAAAAAATCGAATAAAGGCAAAATACTTGTTTTTTTACCTGAATGTAATCATTTCCTTCCATTTTTTAAATTATTTCTACCATTTTTGCCACAATAGTTACAAGAAACGTACAAAAATATTTGGAATAAACAACAAAAGCTGATTAAATAGTAAACAAACAACCACTGATCACATAGTACACCGCAAAAACATACCTGCTAATATTGTATTGTTGTATAATATTTTTGTATGGAAAATATCAACAACAATTATACAACTGTTGTAAAATTTTAGCACATACTACACATACAACAGTGAGGACACCCTTGTGAATACCCTAATTGTTTTATGTGATTTGAATCTTTAGATGTAGAAGTGCTAATACTTAATTTTAGTCATGTTGCTTATGTTTAGACGAAAACAAAAAATACTTCGAAGATAAAAAAATAAATGATCTTATGTGTTTCAAGAAAAAAAAAAAAACCAAATGAAATGACTTCTTTCCTTCCTCGATATTTTACGATCTGATGCACTAACCCGGGACTTTTTATCAACCCCAGCAGGATTATTTTATTATACTTGTAGTTGACACCTTAAATTTGGTTTTGTCTAAATAGAGGTTTTGTTATTGAATATTTAATCGAGGTTGGCCTAGTTGGTTGGTCTACTAACTAATATGGAATGTACAACAATACAATATTATCTACAAGGTTTTGTCGACAGAAAAAAGTATTTTTGACCATGTGGATCTATGAAATGATCGGTAATTGTTTGGTGCCGGAACTTATGCAACTGAAAACTGTCGCCAAACTTACCATTAAAGCATTGCCCCAAGATTTCATTCTGGGACTTACTCGCCTAAGTATATTCAGTAAAACTTCAGCATCAATGGTTGCACGTATTTAGATAACATTTTGTAAACTCATTTCACAAAAACTTGAACGGGTACTCCAGTTCTTTCTTTCTTTAGGGAATATTAGCCAATTAGACATGGATTTGGATCGCATCCAATGTTTCTAATTTTTTTGATCTTATCCAAATACTACGATGTCCTAATCATTTGAAATAAGCGTTTGTTTCAATGATGACCTTGTTCAAATCTCATTCTCTCGAACTATTTCTTCAGGTTTAAAAGCAGGAAATAGTGACAATGGGCTAAGTCTTCAGAATATTGTGGATTGGGGAGCAATACGTAGACCATTTAGCAATAGCGTCTAGGTACATGTGCAAGACTGCACTGTTTTTATGGAAGATTAATATTTTGTTGCAACTTTCCAGTAGATTCCAATAATATTCGTCGTTAATCGTTTTCACCTTTTCAATTATGTGTATCCTAAAAAACTGTTGGAATGATTTTATCCGCTGACAGACCCATCTCAGCTCTTCGGCGTCGATCCGATACGAAAATCCTACTGTTTCGACTGATCTTTGAACTCTGGTGTGTTTTGATGAAGTCAAGATTTCTACACGATACACACGTTTTGTTTTGTTGTCAATTGTGAGCAATCGCCGTAGTGTTCGAAAAAAAAGTTCGTGCGGGATACTCTTGAATTGTGTATTATCTTAACTCAACTCCAGTTGGCGGTCATTCAGAACTTTGTCATACATTTTGATAAATTCTTGAGTAGTCCCATTTATTGGATGTCCTGCACGATGTTCATTACTTGTGCAGATGTACCATGAACTCCATCCAAACAAGCTTTTTTTTTTTTTTTTTGCTATTTTGAGTTTCGAGAAAGGGTATAGCAAATAAGCATTAACCGAATTTGAGAATTTAGAAATTTAGGCGAAGATTGGGAAGAGACTTTATATGGCGAATATAACTAAAAACACCAAATTTTAGCGATAGCATAGGGGTTATTTGAATGGGGGTTACGGCTGAACATCCACCAAATTCAATAGCGATCGTCCTATATAACAAATTTCGTCAAATTATATTTATATTTTCGACCTGTAGTTTGATTACAAGGTTTGCATGAACACACAGATCGACGGACGAACGGACGAACATCGCTAAATCGACTCAGAAAGTGATTCTGACAGCACAAATTCATGAAACTTTACCACAGAAAGGTATAGGGTATAAATATACGAACCGATTATTTTGTTCTTTTTTCACGAAGAAGGTTTTAGCTGCAGAAAATTATATTTCCAAAAGCAAATTTTTTGAACCAAAGGACAGGCTGCCCACTGTACTTTAGCCTGATATTTTGCCAGTTATACGTTGTCCTCGATTAAGCATTGAGAAGGACTTGATGCCTCGTATATTTAAATTTTTGCAGACAGTCAAGCAACACTTCTAGAGTTGTCTATCTGGTCCTATAAATCTAAACACTTTGGAATATTTTGATAACCTTCAACAGCGTCCATGTAAACTAAAGTAACTCTTTCTTTTTTGGATTCCCTGGCACCTCGGACCTCATTGAAAGTTACGAATTTGGTATTTTTAGCAGAGTACTATGTATTCGAGTATTAAAATAATGCGAATTCCAGATATTAGGTAAGTTTTACAATATTGAGACAACACTAACTGGAATTATTTAAATGGAAATATCTTTGTTAATACATTCTTTTTATGAGATTCCTAGGACTGTTTCTCCTATAAGTTGCCTTATATTTCCTAAAATTTTCATATACAAATTTTGACCATGTAGTTTAGATTGCCTCCAATATATTTTATAAATCAAAGTCATCAACCATTTTCATGTACAGTTGCGGTCAAAATAATAGTAGTGGTACAAGAAAATATATATAAATGTAGTTTTTGATTTGTCCCCTTCTTCAAGCTGCAAGAATAAGAAAATGTAAAACAACGAAAACTTGTTTAATTTTTAATTTCATATTTTACAAGCATCTTGCTACTTAGGACATTCAAAATAATAGTAGCTATTAAAGAATATTTCCAAATAGGAAAGTAATAGCTCTGTGAACTTGGCACCCGACTTTTGAAAATCGGGAATTTTTTTGCGATTCTTACAGAATTTTGTATGTAGTTGATTGTAGTAATAAATATTTCGTTTGTAGTTGCTTATAAAAAAAAGTTATAGGACTTTGAAAAAAACCCATCCCCCGGGTTTGAAGCCATTCAAATCTAATGGTTGATTCTTGTAGAGAGAGAATGGTTTGTAGTTGATTGTAGTGAAAGTATTTCCGTTTGTAGTAGCAAGGAAAAAAGTTATAGCCGATATATTTTTTTTGATTTTTTTTCAAAATTGTGTTCGTGCTCTATAATAATTTGTAGTTGGTTGTAGTGACTGCTAATTCGCTTATAGTTTCGCGAAATCTAAGCGGAAGTCAGAATACATTGAGATCTCGCTCGGAAATCATTTGTAATCAGTTGTAGAGACCGCTTATTCAGAAGTCAGAATACATCGAGATCTCGCTCGGAAATCATTTGTAGTCGATTGTAGTGACCGCTTATTCGTTTGTAGTTTCGCGAAAACTAAGGGGAAGTCAGAATACATCGAAATCTAGCTCGGAAATCATTTGAAGTCGATTTTAGTGACCGCTTATTCGTTTGTAGTTTCTCGAAAAGCAACGAGTCGTCAGAATACATTGAAATCTAGTTCGGAAATCGTTTGTAGTTGAATGTAGTGGTCGCTAATTCGTTTGTAGTTCTTCAAAAACCAACCGGAAATCTGAATACATCGAGAACTCGCTCGGAAATCATTTGTAGTCGGTTGTAGTGACCGCTTATTCGTTTGTAGTTTCGCGAAAACTAAGCGGAAGTCAGAATAAATTGAGATCTAGCTCGGAAATCGTTTGTAGTTGAATGTAGTGAATTCTACCGAAAACCCCATTGTCATTCCTTTTAAGGTAAATGTAAATGTGCAGGCGCTTGCGGGATCATGATCTGTGTGCTCATAGTCCTCGAAAAGTACCGTTTCTAACAAAGAGAATGACTTAAATCCGCGAAAGAAAATTTGGACTGTCCAACAGAGAAGTGGAGAAATATTTTGTGGTTCGATAAATAGAAAAAGGTCTCGTCAATATGTCAGACTAAAATGATATAATTTGGGCGTGTTTTCATTTAATGGAGTGGGTCCAATATATTGGATCAAAGATATTATGGAAGGATGTTAAAATCCTTCAGGAAATCAAGGTCTCATGTGCTAACGAAAAAATGCCATTGATATGGGTCTTTCAGCAGTGCAATGACAGGCAAAGGAGCAAGGTCCTTAAGCAATGGTTTCAAGGTTAATGTCCTAGAATGGCCAACGCACATCAAACATCAAACCGTTTGAGAATTTGTAGTTATAGACTTAATAATAATCACAAACTTTGGGCAACAGTACAAGGATCTTCGAACTTAATTTCGCTAGAAAGATGTGAAAATCTCGTGAAGAACCATGGTCATGCAACTTAATACTAGTTTGATTAGAATACAGGACCCAACTTTTTTTTTTTGCATAAATCATAAAAGCTTAATTCTATATTTGTAATTGGTGTATACCGCACTATTATTGTATTGAGCGTCCATAACACTGTACAATAAAATCAAATTTTTTCCAAAATTACAAGGTCCGGCCTATAAATTTTGATAAAGGAGACAAAAAACGACACGTGTATCGGCGTTTTGAAAGTTTACATCTGAATTTCATTTGAGGGGGGGGTAAAAGTTTTCCAGCTCTGGCACATTCTTAAAAGAGCAAAAAACACAATTAAAACAGGGATTTAAGAGGTTAAAATGTTCCGCAAAAATATTCGCCGTGAAATTTTTTTTATAGGTCCCTGAATACACCAAAACGGAAAATTCAACCAGAAAGTCAGAAATAAGACACAACAAAAGAGAGTTTAGGGTTAATTTCGCATTAATAAGAATTTTATTTTAAAGTACCCCAAAATAAATTAAAATAAAATTCTTTTTTTGTCTCCTCTATCAAAATTTATAGGCCGGACCTTGTAATTTTTTTTGTGTTTTTTTTGTGTTGTACAGTGTAGTTAATCTAATTTTTAATTATATTAGTTTTGTATTATAAAATTGAATAAATTGTTTAATATTTTTTTTAAACTTTTGTATAGAAAATTAATTACCTTATTTCGTAAAATGAAAACGAAAACCTCAAAAAAATTAAGTTTTAAGTGACTTTTCAAATACGCAATATACCCACTACTATTATTTTGATCACAGCTGTACACACATATAGAGTCATTTATAACGGGTGATTTTTTAAGAGCTTGATAACTTTTTTAAAAAAAAAAACGCATAAAATTTGCAAAATCTCATCGGTTCTTTATTTGAAACGTTAGATTGGTCCATGACATTTACTTTTTGAAGATAATTTCATTTAAATGTTGACCGCGGCTGCGTCTTAGGTGGTCCATTCGGAAAGTCCAATTTTGGGCAACTTTTTCGAGTATTTCGGCCGGAATAGCCCGAATTTCTTCGGAAATGTTGTCTTCCAAAGCTGGAATAGTTGCTGGCTTATTTCTGTAGACTTTAGACTTGACGTAGCCCCACAAAAAATAGTCTAAAGGCGTCAAATCGCATGATCTTGGTGGCCAACTTACCGGTCCATTTCTTGAGATGAATTGTTCTCCGAAGTTTTCCCTCAAAATGGCCATAGAATCGCGAGCTGTGTGGCATGTAGCGCCATCTTGTTGAAACCACATGTCAACCAAGTTCAGTTCTTCCATTTTTGGCAACAAAAAGTTTGTTAGCATCGAACGATAGCGATCGCCATTCACCGTAACGTTGCGTCCAACAGCATCTTTGAAAAAATACGGTCCAATGATTCCACCAGCGTACAAACCACACCAAACAGTGCATTTTTCGGGATGCATGGGCAGTTCTTGAACGGCTTCTGGTTGCTCTTCACTCCAAATACGGCAATTTTGCTTATTTACGAAGCCATTCAACCAGAAATGAGCCTCATCGCTGAACAAAATTTGTCGATAAAAAGCGGATTTTCTGCCAACTTTTCTAGGGCCCATTCACTGAAAATTAGACGTTGTGGCAGATCGTTCGGCTTCAGTTCTTGCACGAGCTGTATTTTATACGGTTTTACACCAAGATCTTTGCGTAAAATCTTCCATGTGGTCGAATAACACAAACCCAATTGCTGCGAACGGCGACGAATCGACATTTCACGGTCTTCAGTAACACTCTCAGAAACAGACGCAATATTCTCTTCTGTACGCACTGTACGCATTCGTGTGGTTGGTTTAATGTCCAATAAAGTAAACTGAGTGCGAAACTTGGTCACAATCGCATTAATTGTTTGCTCACTTGGTCGATTATGTAGACCATAAATCGGACGTAAAGCGCGAAACACATTTCGAACCGAACACTGATTTTGGTAATAAAATTCAATGATTTGCAAGCGTTGCTCGTTAGTAAGTCTATTCATGATGAAATGTCAAAGCATACTGAGCATCTTTCTCTTTGACACCATGTCTGAAATCCCACGTGATCTGTCAAATACTAATGCATGAAAATCCTAACCTCAAAAAAATCACCCGTTACCATACTGACATGTTGCATGCAATAAAATTATGTTTTTTATTAACATACTTAATTCAAAATTCCCATTTAGAGCAAACTGTATACATTGTTGGGGTAGTTGGTTTATTTGAAATGAAACCACATTTAAATGGCAATTGGATGAACAACAAAATTATACAGAATTACGACTAACAACAGACATCAGTAGTTAAATAAATAAACTGGAAATACTATTTTTAACCATTAACAAGGAAGAGTAGTAGTTGTTTTGTATTTGTAGTGGCAGCAGCAGTTAGCTGTAGTATTACAAAAACACAGTAGCTGTTTATTTGTGATTTTTGTTTGCATAAGAATTCATTTCTTTGTTCCCTATTACAAGGTTGATTTCTTTACTAAATCTATAAGATTTTACATATTTTTTGCCTGCTATATAATACTTATAGAGAGACAGAGACGTGGCTGGTTTAATGTTATTTCATAATTAGTTACCTTCATGAAAAAATAAAGAAAACAATTCTGCATAGAATTTGTTGTTGGTTTTATTTAAGAATTGCATTAAATAAATTTTTATATCCTGTACCACTATGTGGTCAGGGTATAATGAGTTTGTGCTGATGTTTGTAACTACCAAAAATATTTTACCTAGACCCTTTTATTATACCGAACATTTTCGGAGTTGATTTAGCGATGTCCGTCCGTCCGTTTGTCTGTCTGTACGTCCATGTAAACCTTGTAATCAAACTACAGGCCGCATATATAAATATATATTGATGAAATTTTGTATATTGAAATTGGTGAAAATCAGTACATGTTCTATCCCCCATTCAAATAACCCCTAGAGACCGACTAAAGTGGTCGTAAGGTGAAATAAATTAATCGTGCAATAAATTAGGAACAGTGATGATAAATATTTCTATATTTGCAAATTCAGGTAATTTCAGGTAATATTATATTTAATTGATTCTGATTACAAGGAGTGTTTTTAATTTTTGTAAAGCATTAACTACTTGTTTGACATAAATATGTAAAAACAATTTTTTCGATGTCACCACTCGGAAGATTATTTACTAATGTTTCTGAATGGAAGAACTTACCGGGACATCGCAGCAGCCAACAGCTTTAAAAGTTTTTAAAACTTTGGTTACCTAAGCGGTGAAATGTTTCAAGAAGCATTTGACTACAGAGAAGGTGGCCCGTAAACAACGATGCCGAATTACAAAAGCTCGAGAAGAAGCAAAAGTTGTCCAAGAGTCGAAAAAATATCCCATATATCCGCAGACTTTTTGGTGAAAATGATCAAACCATCTCTAGGTATGGTAAAGCGACGATTGCGAAAAGCTGGACTCTTTGGGAGAATTTCCTGCAAAAAGCCACTATTGTCTGGGCGCAACCGAGCCATTGGAGCGTGTTGGATTGGAACTCAGTACAATTTTCTGACGAAATAAAAATTAATAGGGTCTCCCCGATAGAATAAACATTTGTCGCGGTCCAAAGTTGAAAGATATTGAACCAAAGTACAACCGACCACATGCAAGCATGCTTTGAGGAGCTATATCGTCACGTGTAGTTGGACCTCTGCACAAAACTGTTTGTTTATGTATGTATATGTATGTTTTATGGACAAGTTCCAAATTCTTACACGATAAACTGATGCAAGATACTGACCCGAAGCACATGGTTCAATTGCTTGGAAAAATTTGTTGGTTTCAATGCCTCTCAGATGTTAACCAGTTATTGATAGTAAAGGTTTTGCAACAAAATATAATTTTTATACCCTCCACACCTCAGTGGCAGAGGGTAGATAT